>JBBHKE010003519.1:281180-328004 GCA_037447655.1 Zygnema cylindricum | reverse complement strand
AAGACGTGTACCGTATTTGGTATGTTAACATACTAGGGCAACTATCCGAGGAAGGAATATAAAAGCAAAATACAACAGAAAAAACGTCGCACAAGATCATAGGACAAAAAAACCAAGAACATCGCAAACCCAAAATGATAAACCGACAGGTCAAATTTAAGACACAAAATCGCTCTTAGAGTTAAAACTTTTGTCCAGATTCTTTTAACTCGAAAGTCTTTAATTAAACATAATTAATAGTGTTGTGTATCGGTGGCCATTTGTCGATAGCCGATATGCCCCTTTTTTCGGCCTTCCGATAATTAATATATAGGCATGAAATATTGGTATCTGTGTAACCACGATAAAATCCAATGATCATACAATTGTATGGTTTATGCCATGTGCAGAACAAATTGTCATGCATAGCATGCCATCCTATATACAATAGACTATTATATAGCATACTATACGTTTTTCCACTTATCGCCGATAAGGAATTTGTTGGTCTCGGAGCGATATGTCGGGATCCTTCACCATCGATAACTGATAACTATCGGTATTGGGTTTATCGCGATAGGTTTTACCCGCTACACAACACTAATATTAAGTGTAGCTAATACTAAATCCGCTTGACGCTAAAATTTCACTAATTCTAATAGCGATGTTTAGTGCAGTTCATTTTGCTACAACAAATTTACATGTGGAACATATTGTCATATGCTTAATCATAAAATACGATGGTAAACACTCTGAGTACATGAATGGAGCAATTCGGCGAAATGAAGGTAAAGATGTCATGAGACCGAACAGCAAAAAGCATACTCCCTTAGTTGGGGAACTTTTAGAAAGTAAGACGCAAAAATTAATTAACGTTGGATATCCAGACTCACAAAACTTCCCAAGTCTCGACCACATTATAAGCCAGTATAAACAACCACTCAATAGCCCACTAATTTAAAATGACGAGGAACAAGGATTGTAGCCATCCATAAAATAATCTACAATATGCAGTATAAAAACACTCGAGAGGAGAATTAAATTTCATGATGATGATAATAATGACGATGATGATGCAGATGATGATGACAACGACAGTGTTGTGTTTCTGTGTTACATTTATTTTCTAACAACTTCAGTCGAGGACTTGCTGGTAACTACGGCCACGTCTTTACAATTAACACTTCGACCATACTTCAAATCAGTCAAACGGGTAAATGCAAAAAAAATCACGTCAGTCGCAAAACAGAGATTTCCCACTAGACGAATATATTACCTATTCCTCGCCATATGGAATAAGAGCTCTTATTGTGAAGACAAAAAGTTATATTAAGCGAATCGTTGAAAATGATTCTAATAAGGAAACATACTATACAGTTTTATCGTTTACATTTTAGAATCATGATCTGTGACTCGGATGAGACGGTGACCTCCCACTCTGACTATTCTCACTCAAAATAGGCTCTCCTTCCTCCAAGGCATCTCTATCCTTCCCATACAAAAACTTCCTAGACCCCAATCCTTGCAATCGATCACCTTCTCGTCGACCCCAAGTCACAAGATATAAGCCGGATAAGACAAATCCACCGCCGAGAATACTGCAATCAAAACAAAAACAAAGTTAAAACTTGATACTTGATACTCGTGGTGGCCAGTTTTATCGACCACAAGAACAAATAAAAAACGAGTTAGAGAAAATCATCTAGTATAAGTCCCGAGAAATCACATCACATATCCAAAACATCGCATCACCGTTGATAGCACAACTAGCCTCGATTTGATTCTTGACGGATATATCGATGTCATAAATATCATTACCGGTAAAAGCTCATTCATTGAACAAACTTATTCCAAACCTTTACAATTCTCAAATTCGAAACCTTGACAATTCTCGGTGATATAAAAAAAGCTCGAGAACTTACGTTCCTAGGTGTATAGAAGTGCCCAGAAATAGAGTTGACAGAAGAGCACTGGCCAGAGGTTGGAGAGGGCAGTAAAGAGCAACCATGGCCGGTCCCACTCTCTGATTGGCCCACGAGAGAAGTGCGTAGTTTAGAGCGGAAGCAATGACTCCCTGAAAAACCATCCCATACCAACAACCAGAAACTCTAAGGGAGAGGGAGAGGGAGAGGGAGAGGGAGAGGGAGAGAAAACAGTTAAATCTGCACAATTTTTTTTGTTCTTCCCCTTTCATCTTGTACTATTAATCAGGTGTAAAGACAAAAAAGAGACACAAGATGCGGACAAATTCTCACCAAACTTAAAAAACTGAAGAAACGCAGCAATTGTAAAAAGTTAGAAAACTGAACAATAGGCCATCACATAATAACGATCGACTTTTAGGCTAAACGTATAAATAAAGAGTCCTGAAACTGAAGGAACACCCACTTTTCAATATAAACCATAAAAACTGTATAAACTATACAAACTATACAAACTACATAAACTATACAAACTATATAAACTATATAAAGTATATAAACTATATAAACTATATAAACTATATAAACAATATAAACTATATAAACTATAAACTAGTATACTATGGTTTATAGAAACGAAAATCGGGCAAGAAACTTACTGCATAGATAACCGCCCCCAGCTGAGTGTGAGTGAGAATCAGAGCCCCATAGTCATCCAGAGTGAGAGCCACCACAAGGGCTATAAGAGAGGCTCCTCCCAAATAGGAGAGAGCCGTCACAGCAACGGGGGATGGATATATCGCCAAAACTGGAACCTATTGGACAAAGAAAAGAATAAAGAAAGAAAAAGGAAAGACGGAAGGAAATGAAATGAAAATGGAAAGAAAAAGTGTACCCGAACGAGTGTGGACAAAAGGAAAAATGAAAGGAAATTAACGAAAAGTGTGGACCACACTATCGACGCGACGAGAAAAAGGGCTGTGGATCGAAGGAATGCCACAGTAATATTTGTTGGGGTGAATGATATCTATCTAATACCAGAACTAGTGAAGTACAGTCCACCGACGCGGAGAGAGGGAAGGGGGGAGAGGGGGGAAGGGGGGGGGGAAGAGAGGACAGCAGGGAGGGGGAAGGGGGGAGGGGGAAGGGGGAAGGGGGGAGAGGGAGCAGAAGGGCGAGGGAGATTCCATTTTTATTTTTTTTTGGAACATACCTGCAGAATTAAATATATCGCCATTGAAAAGCAATTTCCAATGAGACAAAGTACACCGAATTGCCATGATCTGTCCTCCTCACTTGTCAGGCTATTGATGAAGGAGTAGATTGTCTTCATTTGAAAGTCTTCAACACCCCCACCACCTTCTTCTCCTCCTCCTCCCCCAATTTCACCGAAAAGTTTTGGACCTTGATAAGCGGTAATTACTATGGCACCAAAAACACAAGCAGCTACTCCTCCCACTTTTGCCATTCCATCGGCTCGTGTCCACCGTACTGATTCGAATCTGTTCGTTTCTCAGAATAAAGACAACATTGTTGTTGAAATTAATGTAGTGCAAACATGTTTCAATTGCAAAGTTTTTCAAAACCGTGAGAGGGTCAAACCCATTTGAAAAGCAGTAGCAAACGAAAAAGGCAAGGGAAGCTGGTGATTGAAAGAAAAAAAAACTATGAAAATGGTAAATAGCAAAGTCGTTTAAGAAAAACAGATGCAATTTAAAGAGAAAGCCATACAGTTGGGTGAGAAACTAGTTTAAATCATTCCAGAGATAGTGATCCATGGATAACACAATTGACATCAAAACTCATATGTTTTCTCACTGTTCCTCAAGCTGACAAAAATATAATATTTTTAAGAAGTTTAAAACAGATACCTACCAGAAGTAAAAAATGCAGAAAAAAGCAAAACAAAAACAAAAATAAAAACAAAACCAAAGAAGGGCGAGAGAAATTGAGGGAAACGGAAGTTGAAGAAAGTGAAGACATTTCAAGAAAGGGCAAAAGTGTAAATCAAAACAAAAGAGGGTGAGAAAACTCGAGAGAAACGAAGGTTAAACTGACCCGCACAGAACAGCCAGTAAGAAAGACACATTTCAAAAGAGGGCAAAAGTGAAAACACAAACAGAAGAGAGAAGAAAATTTGAGAGAAATGGAAGTTAAACTGACCCGCATAATACGGCCAGTAGGAAAGTGAAGACTGGCTGAGCTGGCTGAAGAGAGGCCGCAGCCACGGGATTGGTCCGTTGGAGTCCTGTCAGAAACAGAAACTGATTCCCAAACACACTGCATGGAAACACCTCAGGAAAACGGTTGGTTTAAAAGGGTAATTACATATGGCGGAAATACTGGAGTTACTGCCAGTGACTCTAGTAATGTATGCAATAATGGTTGTACGTCGCTTACACAACAAACGATAAAAACCGAAAATAATGAAAAAATACTAGCGGCACAAGTATTTACAGTATTTCACCCTCAATCTGGTGGAAATTTTGCTGTCAAAGGAGGTTCTTTATGCAGGGATCTTGTTTGGAAAGCTGCATGAACAAGGGTGGTTACTCTTAATTACCAGAAAAAAATAAGAGGAAAACCAGTATCTCTAACGGCAATGTCCGTACATCAGGATAACTGCAGACACGACACCAGTATTTTTCTCATGTGTAATTTACCTTATAAAGTAATAAGGCATTCTCATATTTGCAGAAACTAAGTGATGCTCAGAAAGCAGGTCAGGAAAAAACTAGCATATTTTAAATTACGTGTAAAGCACATTCATGGGAAAAGTTATGTATCTTATCATCCGCCTTATGTCACAAAGAGGATCCTGACTGTCTGATCGGGCTCTTTTGGATACTGCTGAAACCTGTGTAAAAACGTCAAAAAAAACGTCCTTCTAATTTTGTTGTTAAGAGTAATGACATTTTCTGCATTGATATGAATTGTAAAAATGACGTACTTTGCAATTCTCTTGGATTTTCAGTTCTTAATGAGAAACAATCAAGGGCAGTCATTAATTGCCACTCTACGCCTATCCAAAATATGGTGAAATCTTGGGCTGTTGATTTGTACCCTTGCGAAATCAAATCATACACAAAACTACCAAAAGGTACAAATAGGTATGAACCTCAGTCTTCTCAAGATTTTAAGTCCGCGTATGGATACGCTTACTGTCAGATTTACAGTGACATGGACAACCTTACTTCAGTCAATGTAAACTGTAACTGAAAGAACCAAATGTACTAGTTAGATATAAAGGTTACAAGTGTAAGTCACCAGGAAGAGTAAGCCAGAAAAGACTGGAGCTGTCCAGTTCAGCCTATGACTCTAAAAACAGTAAACTTCTCTAACAATCGCTATGAATTAACAGTATGCCAGCAGTGCAGTTCATTAAATAGTGTTGATTAGGTTGGACAGAAAGGAAAACCGTGGATGTGCCTTGAGACTTCTGTGACAGTTGTGACAACTGAAGCCTCCTTATTTCGACAACCCATATTACAGTGTATTACTAGGGCTATTTTCACTTTTAAAGTTGTGAATGTTAACAGAATGTTTAATGGATCGAATACGGTATCTGGAAATAATCGGGTAGAAAACGGGAATCAACACAGATTTGATAACGTGGCTAAAAGATTATATAAAGCCTCGACAGCTAATAATCCAGAAATGTAGATTGAGCCGCCAACAGCGCCGACACTAAAGATTTACAAAAACTTGGAAAGTTAAGCATCGGGTTTTCTTAGGCGATGCATTTCTCACAAAAATATTCTCCCCGAAGCAGCAGGCAACTTTTGAACTTTACAAAGCGCTTGTATGTTTTGTTTCACTGATCAGATTCCTTTTCCTTCCTTTTTTTATTTTTTTGGACTTTTGTTGGTCAGGCCGGTCAGCTTCCTCCTAAAACATAGTAATTATTAGCATCAAAGGTCCGTAATGGAACCCATGGAGATTGCCGACCGAAACATTTTTCGCTCGACGTGTGCAAATAGACAGATTGTCACTGTAACAAAATAGGCATGGCAATTCTGGTTTAGTTTCTAAAATGATTCGATTTGCAAACATCATACAATCTACAACATTATAACTACCTTCCTAACTCCGCAAGTGTATCCCCTACTGTTAAGTGTGAATGCTCTTTTTTTGCCACTCAAAAAAAACTCCATACAGAATTTTCTGTTTTTTGGTCAAAGGCGACCAAAGAAAAAGTAAGACTTTTTATCTTCCGATCAGGATATTCCGATATAAAACCATACATGGACTGAGAAAATCGAGTGTCAGGCGAAAAAACATTAACACGAAGAGAAATTCATAGAACACCGTAAATAGCTTTTAAAGGAAAGAAATTATTAGCATGAGGTTTATGTTAGTGTTACTAATCCTAAAACATTTCCAAATGATATGGCTGATTCTGGAACGATTAAAGAATTAGCGTTAAGAAAAAAACAACTTGTGTCATTGATAAAATTTAGGGGCACCAATTTAGTGTCATTGATGCTAATAACGATGCACGGTCTACTGTTCTACATGTTTACATCTACTACGTAATTAAAAGATTGTTTGAAATCATACACTTTCCATCGTTATTAGAGTTAATAACCAATATGTAATTGCCAACATTATTCATTGTAGTTAACACTAATACAGTTTTATCACTAATAACTCACTTACCCTAATAACATTGTAAGATATATTTCCTTCACATATATTTCCTTGCCTACCTTAGGGGCATCCTGGGGTAGTCCTGGATGTGCCACATGGCGCTCACCCGGTGCATCCGAGAAGGAAGAGAAGAAATCCCAGCCATCGAGTCATTTGAACTCGAGCTCCCCTGGCATTACAAGAGGGACATAAAAAAACGAAAAAAAAAAACAATGTTATCCATCACTCTCCCGCTACAATCGTTATGGGCCACAAAACTGGTGCCATCCATACACAAGAGTACATTGGTTGTTCATTGTTTGCTGTTTGTTTTGTTTTGGTTTGATGTATTTTGCCCCTAAGAGGAACTAAAAGTTGTAAAAAACTTAGCACGGGACAAGAGTTAACTGTGCTGTCGTAGAAAGCTATGGAATATCTTCAGGAACCACCAAACCCATCAGGAAGGATGGAGACAGGCAAAAGGAGGAGAGTGAGACCCAGAGCAAAGACTACACGCATAGAAGTATGACAAAACACATGGAAATGCAATTAAAAACCAACTAATGCAAACCCTACCACATTTTTGGCAATAGGCCCTCTCTCCCTCTATCAGAATCCATTCAGCCAGTGACGTGACATGACAGCCGGGAGACAAGGATGTGACATCACACCTTTCCCATACGAAAACGGCTGTTCCCAAACAGATGAGAGCGATGACATCACGCCACAAGCAAAAGACGAGGCTGTTGACACCGCCTGTCAGGGCAATTTTGCTGACCACATGGTAACCTCCGTACGCCACCTGGCAGCCCCACATTGGTCAGTTAAGAGGGTGAGAAAGAGATTTCTATGGAGGGTGACAGGGGGCGACAGGGGGTGACATTGGTGTGAACACAAATTAGTGTAGAGTTTTGGATTATTCTTGGTTAACGTAAATGCTATGTGAAATGATGCTGTTTCTAGACTCTTCGAGACATTCATGTGAAACCAAATAAGCCAAAAACTTGGCGAGGAAGGCCGAAAACTATTCACGTTGGACCCAACTTGACTTCAGAAGCCCATCATAAAATAAAATTTGTTAATTTTACTTTTTGCATTGCCTCGGGAAAAGACGGAAGAGTCAAAGGAAATTATGCCGCCAACTTTCAGTCCCATTCATACATTTTCATATTTCAAAATCACATCCTTTAAACAACACACACACTTAAGACGTAAAAGAATTATATTGTCTAAAACTGCCCTTTACTCGTTTTTAGTGTAGGCCAGAAATAAATGTCTCCAAATTTTATAAACAAGTGCAGTGACACAAAAATTGATATGTTTAGAATGGTTTACACAGCATAAACCCAAAAATCATGTGAATCACACTAAATACCCTACATTACTATTACGCGTCTTATATCATATGTTCCACGTATTATACAGCATATTTCGCGTGTTATACCATACATTACGCGTATGGTATGCGATAACCACATATAGCGATTCCAATCATTTTCACCCATTTTAACTATGAAGTGTACTGAGGACTGTTGAGTTTCCACGTGTGCAACAATTGTAGAAAAAAAATGATTTTGATTTTTTTATTTTTATTCATTTATTTATTTTATAAATTGTTGTTAATGCCTCCCAGTTTAGTTTTTGATAGTGGTCTTCCGAACATAAAGTTTGCGGTAAATAAAATGACAATTTGGAAGCATAAATCCCGAGGCATGGTGAAATGAACATGGCAGGTTATAATTTAACATGAAGCAAAAAAAAAATCTTTAGGGTTTCAAGCAAATACCTGAGTCAAGAGGAGAGAAAAAATGCGTTCAGGATTACAAAGCCTAAAATAAAGTGTTCGTTGGACATTGCACCCTTTAAAATAGGTTTTCAAAAATTCATAGAGAGGAATACAAGACATAAATTTTAAGAAGGATATAGAATGTTTAATTCTTTTTAGCCGGACACAAACGAAACTTTCACATTTCCATGTTTCGTGCCAACATTCCCATTTGATGTCCACAACACGATTGATCACCTTTAAGGAAAAATAGGTTAAACATAAATACTTAAAACAATTTCTGAACATCTTCGACATAATGTAAAAAAACCACATGCCGCATGTATGTGCAACTCGAGTTCTAAGCTGCGGAAAATTGAATACACACGACAAGTGATTTATTCGCATTACATGCGTGATTTAATCTTTTTATGCGGCTTTACAATTTGAAATACTACGTGTAATACTGTAAATGACCTCAGTTACCGACCTGCACAAATGCGAGGGCCAAGTGTACGGTCCACAGGGGCAGCTCCCTCGAGCCCCCGCCCGGGCCCGCCATTGCAGCAGGAAGTATCGCCGCTGGTTCTTGAGCAGAAGGACAAGAACTCATTCCGCACGTGCGAGTGCAGAAATGCTTCAACAGTGCATCGATGAGAAATTGAGAGCTTATATCGTGTATGCAATGGCGACAAACGGTCATCTTATTGGTTGGTCGATTGCGTACTATAGCCCAGTCGGCATGCTTCAGTTGCAGGAACGAACTATGTTGGTCAAAGTCGTTTTCAAGGACGAATTGCCACTAGGATCGCCGATTTTGCAGTCTGATATGGCTTGGTACCGGCAAATATTGTTGGGACTTGGGTTGGGACTACCGTTAACAGCAGTTTGTTTGAGGTTGATGATTTTCGTGCACGTGACCCGTAAAAACTGCATATCGTTAACGGACTAACCGATAAGCAGAGGTCGCAATCGGGTACCCGAATCCGTACCCGACCATTACCCGACAGCCCGCGTCGGATCCGGAACGGATTCGGGTGCCAAATTTTGGGGGCCGGTCGGATTCGGGCGGGTGATAAATCGGGTAGGGTCGGGTAAGCAAAAAACGGAAAAAAATGAAGGTTTTGTACTGTCCATACTATCCATTGTACCCAACATTATTGTGCTTTCTACTCTTGGTATCGTGGAAGGTATGAGGTAGATGTACCGTTAATTTTGTACATATTCGGGTAAAGGCGGGTTCAGGTAGTCGCGAGAAATCAAGTTTTGATTAACTTATATTTTCGTAAACGCGTATCGGGTAACGGTTAACAATTTAAGAGCGTGACATAACCCGGTGGGTATCGGGTGTTCAGATTTTGAAAAAAAAAAATGTCGTTCCAGGCAGAGGTCGCAAACGATCAACCGAAACCATGACTGACCGTTAACCCACCGCCCGCAGATTCGGCTGCCAAATTTTGGGGGCCGAGCGGTTGCGGTCGGTTGATTCACCACAAAAAAAAATGGTCGGTTACGGTCGGTAAACAAAAAAACCAAAAAAAAAGATAATTTTGTCCATACAATCCAACATTATTGTAATTTGTACTCTTTGGTATCGTGGAAGTACTTGACATCATGATTAGATTCGCAAATCTGACACGGTAGTAACACTATTCATTTCCCAAATCTTAGGGAACGCGACAAAGCGTCGCAAATCTAACACGGAGGTAAACACTACACCGCGAATCGTAATTAGAGTAATGAAAAAATTAGAGTACAAAAACTAAAAAAACCAATTAGAGTAATGAACGCTAATTTATATGATAGAGCTTTTTCAATTATGAAGTTTACTCTAACTTATTTAAGTACTCTAATTTGGCATGCTAATATCCTTTACTGTAAATAAGGTATTCGTACAAAACTTGGTAAAACATATAGTTTATCGTCACTATGACCTTTGAACTACGCGGTTTGTTAAAACGCAGTTACATGATAACGACATGTATTAAATGATTATTTGTATTTTTCTACTTAATAAAGTACAATTTGCACAGTTAGAGGTCGTCCGTACTCCACACTATTTAAAATGAACCTATATTAGAATTAAAAACGCTAATTAAACTTTACCTTAAATAGAATGATGAAAAAATTAGAATCGTTTACTCTATTTCATGTGATAGAGTCGAAATTTTGAGCGACCGAATTAGAGTAATTTACTCTAATTACGATTCGCGGTGTAATGTTGGGTATCGGGTAAATTCATATCGCGTTAATTTCGATATTCGATATATCGAATATCGATTGAGCGGAATCCTCGATATATCGTACCGAGACCAACATAAATTATCGGGATATATATCGCGATATATAGTATTTTTTAAATTTGATATCTTATATTTCTATATAATATGTTTTTTTAGCGTAAAAGACAAATTTTATGATTCGCCACGTACGACGTGACTTTCGTTCCGTGGCTTAAAGGTAGACGCCGTAAAATGTAACCGATAAAAAAATACTAATTTTGTAATTCATATAATTATTTATTTGGGGTATGGTTACATCAGGAGGTCTCTATAATAGTACGGACATCACAATTTATGTATTAGCGAGGCCTCGGTTACATCACGTATCGTATGTAAACAAGTTTTGACATACGTGTTCTAATTTGAGGGGCTCCTTGTAAGTTGACAATCAAATCTCTAAAATCGTCAAAGATTTGAAAACCGACCATTTTCGTATAGAAATCCGTACTTGTGTATTTTGTACGTGTACTTCGCAAGTATTCCGCGTCAATATACCTCAGAGATCTCCTTCACTCTGTTGACTTTTAGGAAAAAACCGTATTTATTTTCGGCAAAGATTTTACGATCACCTTGTCCCGAAGACACGTGACTTTGGAGACTTGTGAAATTTTGTATTTTTTATTTTTTTAATGCCTCGATAAAACGACGATACGATATATTGGCGATATATCACGATATTTTGATTTTCGATATATCGAAGCAATATATCGATTATCGGGTACCTAAAATTCGATATATATCGAATATCGGCAAAAGGTCCTCGATACCCAACACTACACCTTGAATCGTTATTAGCGTATAGAATTTTTTAGTGTAAAGAAAAAAATAGCATCATTCATTCTAGTTTAGTGCCAGGAGACGTGGCAGATTATGGTCCACGTCCTTAAATAGTGTAATTTACTATATTTAAGGTATCAATGTCAAAATTATGGGGTGCCGATATAGCGTACATAAGGCTAATAACGATTCACGGTGTAGTAAACACTATTCATTTCGCAAATCATAGGGAACGCGACAAAAAGTAATTATTGGCTCGTTCATACGTCGTACATTAATTAATTTTGTACCTTTTCGGTTACGGGCGGGCACGGTTAGTCGCGAGAAATCGAGTTTCGGTTAACTTCTATTTTCGTAAACGCCGGTCGGTTAACGGTTAACAATTTTGGAGCGTGACATAACCCGGTCGGGTGTCGGTTACTTAGATTTTGAAAAAATAAAAGCGGTCGGTTTCGGTTATGTAAAATTTTGACTTTTGCGACCTCTGGCTCCGGGTATCTAAAATTTAGACTTTTGCGACCTCTGCCGATAAGCCTCGTTATGTGACCCGCAGAAATCGCATATTGGAAACTGTAATTCGCTACCGATATTCCGCTCTAGGAATGTGCCATGATAGGACGTATGATGAGACAAAAGCTCTCCCGACAATAATTTGAAGGATTTCTGCATTTCAAAATGGAGCAAATTTCGTAAAAGCGAATCAAACAGCTTTTTTAAATTCCTGATATTACAATGATGTACGGCGCTTCTGTTCCCCCGTTTCTTTGAGGTGGCAATGGCGCCGGTCTCCTGTGCCATTACATGGTGACTCGTGGCAGCCATGGAAAGTTTTTCGCTGCAGTCTTTCCAAGGCTGCCGCATGGTGCAGAATGATGTTGTGAGGCCTTTTTGCAACAGCCATCTGTCGCTACATGACTCGACCGTCAGAAAAATAACACAGTTACCATTGATTTATGCCAGGGAACAGATCGTAGTGTGTATCAGGCAAGGCAGTTATCTCTACAGAAAAAAATTGTACCAGAGACGCCAATGCCAGGAGAGATCAAAACGCATTTTTCCTCTGTCGGTTTCTGCTTCAATAGGCAACACTATTTTGCTTACAGCATCCAGCTCAGATGGAGATTCGCCAGATGAGAAGGGAAGAACCATAGGAGGACGCTATGATCCATTGTTAGAAATGTATTTTTTGAAAGGCGAGAGTATGATTCATGGTTTTTCTGCTGAGGCGTCCAAGCGCTGGACAGCTCTGCAGAATTGGCTGCATTCTGGCGTGATTCAGGAATGGAGCTCCATGAGGCTTCATGTTTTGGAGGTGTATCTCGCAGGAGAAATGGTGCCTATCTTTGTTCTTGGAGTGGCCATTTGTGCCATGCTGGGAATGTCGCTCGGAGCTCTGGCCCAACTGATGAGAGAAGTGGCTGTTGCCGGTCAGTTCTGCTCTTTTACCATGTTTTTGTCTTTTGTTTCCGTTTTTGATTTCAAATTGGGTCATTCAGGCTATGGATTCATTGGATCATAGGTCAAATGAGGGAAAACGATTGGAAACGTTATGTGTAGTATACACGTATATATGTTTTTTTTTTATTACAATACGCGTACAGCATGGGGAACACAGCATTTTTAGTTGGTTGGCACATTTGAACTAGTGCATTGGTTGCAGAAGGTGTAGTCTGTTTCATGTGTCCAGTTGTCAACCAGAGCAAGTCTTAACAATTGTAATGGAGGATTTGAATTCAAAAGGCTGACTGGTGGAGTGTTCAATGGTTTTTTTTTATTATCATTAATTCTGCCCTGCCATCCAAGGGCCCCTTCTTGCAATGTAAGAAGTGAAGTAAATAAGTTGTTTACATGTATCTGCCCTTTTTATTGAATTGTTTCACAGTCGAGATGGTGTGTTTCAATGGTCAAAAATGGTTATAACAAAAGACTGGTGAGAGAGAGACAAAGAATTTGGCATTATAGCATAGTGTTTTTGATGGTGAGGCACTGGTGGACACATCGCACTCGGTTCGTATTTGAAACGCTGCCCTTAGTGTGTGACTTGTCAATTTCGAGGACAAAATTGTTTAGGAGTATTTTTTAAATGAAGCAAATTTTGTACATAACTTACAGTTTTTCCAATGCGGAAAGTCGTTGCGATGTAAGATTTCATTCGCGTAAGCTGCATTTGCTTTTTTTCTTATGCTTTGCGATTTCTCCAAACGCGAAGTGTGCATATATGGCAAGTCGTTCATGAACAGAGTTTTGTTATGAATAGGAATTGACATTTGAAACGAGTAGCCATGCCAAATGAATGGATGGTGTTGTTTGTTGAATCCATTGGCTTTTTCGGTTTTTTTGACATCAGGGCAGGGGATTTAACACGTCGGGATTGGTCTTACGTGTATTCCTTCAATTTTGTTGAGCAATTTGAGCAAGAAGACTCTGATTGTGATGCATGTCGGACACCTCACTTGAAATCAGGTTAGGTTCAAGTGTGGATGTATTAGCTAACCAGAAGTTGCTGACGAAACGTCAGCAATAAGGGACAATTGAAATCCAGGCATTGGCTACTGTGGAATTTGAGTCTCTATCTCATAGCAAAGGAAAACATTCATGCCGTTCAAAATTCCTTAGTCCTGTGACAATGCTAGTCTAGCTGAATCTGTTACTCAAGTGTCCTTTTGGAGTCTGGTTTTTTTTGAGGAAATAGCAGATGTTCCTCCATTATCTGGTATCCATTTCTCACATTTTTCTCTAGTGCCTCTGTGCTGGTCTCTTGTAAGTTCCGAGGAGGAGATAATGTGGTTCATCAACTCCATTTTGGAATGCTTTTTTTAACAGATTGTGCTTGTCAAGTTACTGTTAGTACAAATCGTACATTAACTTCATGCACTACACCGTCCGTCGCTATTAAAGTTAGTGGAAGTGTTAGCGTTAACACTTTATCAGAATTAACTACACTACGTGGCCATTATGGGCCACTTAGCTAATTAGTGTTATTAACGCTAATCTATGTTTTTGGGTGAAAAAAGCACTCAGATCAGCGTTATGAACTCTAGTAGCAATGGGCAGTGTACACCGTAAATCGCTTTTAGCGTTAATAACACTAATTTGGTGCCTGTCTTTTTTGCCATTTAACCACAAAATGGTGTTATCAACACTTTTAGTTTTTTTTCTTAACGCTAATTGTTTAAATGGTTTAAAATCAGCCACGTCATTTGGAACTGAATTAGAATCCCGAACCCACTCTCGTAATCTTTTTACTCTAATAGTGATTCATGGTGTAGTGTCTAATATTGATGCATATGTGATGGTGTCTGCCTCCCTTTATGCAGGTTTGCCCCTCAGAGTTGCCTTTGGTGCCGCCATTTTGCAAGTGCCTCGTTTCGCTGCACTTGCAGCTCCTATGGCTTGTCTTGGAGCTGTGCTGCTAGTTTTCAGTCGACTCAGAGTATGGAGCCATGCAGAACTTGTCAAGTTGATAAGCCCAGTTTTTCCCAATTTCATGCTAGACTGGCCCGCAACCTTTAGCATGAATTGTATTTTCTTTTTGGTGGATCACAAATGCTTGAAAGTGCTTATCTTTGTTTTATGAAGTCGTCTGGTGACTCGTATGGAGAATGTTTTTTTTATGTCCAGTTTGCTGTAGCTTTCAGGGTCACCATAATGAGATCGATGTATCCGTGTTGTGATTATTGCAGTATCATTTATAGCTTTAACATGTGGGTGCTGGGAAAGTGTATTTTTTGTGTATATATATTTTTTAACTGCCATCTAATTACAAGACATTGACAAAATCTGATGTGATGATATTTGTGACATTTGACTTCATGCATGTTCGAGCTTTCTGTGAATCATTGATTATAGTCAACGATTGAGGTATTTTTTGTACATGTCCATAATGCACATTTACCAATATGGAATGTCCAGTTATCCACAAAAGATTAGATGACCACGGTTATCAGCAAAAGCTATGCGTACTTTATTAATTGTTTGATGTTTTGATGTTGATGAATATGGTTAATAGTGTTGATCAGCCGCTTATGAGGATGATAATGTTGATGGCAGGCTGCTTGGGGGGGTTGCATTCATAATGTTTGCTTATGACAGTTGTTAAACTGCTCTGCCTAGACACTCAGTACATTTGGCACCTGCACAAATGTTGCATATCTTATCATGCCGCTCTTTCAAAGATGTACTTTATTTAATCCCTCTACATGGTTTTGGTCTTTGGGTACAAATCGAAGTGGGACTTTGGCTGATTCTCACTCTTTCGCAGGGTTCTTCGCTTGACAGTCTGACGCGGAGCTTGTGGCACTGGCAGCAGCTGGAGTGTCTAGCTGGCGACTCCTTATTGCACCGATTGGTGTGGCAGTTGTGGCTGCCCTTCTCACACTTGCCTGCAATGACAGTGTGGTCCCTGTAGCAACAGCAAGGTCAGTTTTATCTTTCATTTTTGGTCTGTCCTGGTCGCCAGTTTTAAGTTTGTAGGGCATTTGCCTTGCATTTTTTTTACGCTTATGTCTGCTGTCCGGGGCTGTATCCTGGATTATGTCACTTGGTGGTATCTTTGAAAAGCAGGCATTACTATGTATCTTTTTGTTGCCTTTTATTTGATTTGTCGTAGCATTGAAGCGTCTACTGTTTTCACAACAGGACTCTATTCCACTGGGAGACCTTGGAGGCTGTTAGGGATTTGCAGTGGAGCAAGAGGGAAGGGAGAGGTGGTCACTGAATCATATCAATGCTGGTTGATGGAGCAGGGCACGCCGCATGGTGGAGACGGCTGTCACAGCTGAATTATGCAGTTTGAGACCTCAAGATAACATGCTTTATAAGGAGTATAGCACTGGGGTAAGGGCCTCTCGTTATGTCTTCTGTGTTTAATGTTTTCAGTTTTACTACACCGCGCTATTAGCGTTGATAATACGAGTTCGATGCCGCTTCTAGCCCCTGAACATAAAATATTGTTAGTAATATCAATTTTTTTTACTGCTAAATTGGTAAGCGGTTGAAACTCGTTCACGTGGTTTGGATTTAAGTTATAAACCCCATGCTATATGTTTTTCAACACTTATAGCTATTCACGGTGTAATTGCAGCTTTTGGAGTGAGATTTGCTGAATGCTCATGATGCTGATCAGTAGTCAATAAATGTTGGAACCATTAATTTGGGGAATGTAATTTCGTTCTGCTGGTATGTGAAAGCAAAAAAAGTCTTTTAGGACAAGATCGATCCCGCTTTGTGGTTTAGCCACTTATAACGTTACAGATATGGTTTTTGTTGTGCCAAATATGTCTGGTCTGTTTTAAGTTTTAGCATCCATTTCTAGGCATAGTCCCCACAACTTCCTTTCAACTTCCATCTACAATTGTCCTCGACACCAGCACCCGATGCTTTAGTTATTCTAGAAAAGTGAACTGTTAATTCAATTGACAATGCTTAACATTGATTTTAATAACTATATTGGGTACAGGGAGAAGTCTTCGGGGAGCTTCTTTCAGGGGAAACATTTGACAGAACTGCGACTCCAAGGGCTCCTTCAAGAATTCGAAAAACGCTTCGTAGGGTTTGGTATGCTGACCGGATGGAGGGTGGAATAATGTACGGCCTCACAATGCTCGAAGTTGCACCAAGTGGCGATTTGAGAACGGTACATACAGGATTGTCAGCCGTTTTGTACTGATGAGCTGCGTAAATGTGTTTGATGAATTGTTTTTTCCCAATGTTCCCAATGATCGACTTTCTTACAACAGCTGGGCACCAGTATGCACTTAATAGATTCAGACATTGTTTGGACTGGATGAATTTGATGGTTTGCTTGTGGTTATTGCAATGTGATCGAACCTTGAGAGGTGTCTCCACAAAATGCACATAAACCGAAACCCTGAGTGGCGCCTTAAAGCATTTTTACTTGGATACAGACTTTGTACATTCTTTCTTCGATTTGTTAAAGGTTGCATGTCAGTGCCAACGAGAAGGAGACCTTGGCTTTGTTTGTTTAAGGTCCCTCGCAGCCCATCAACACTCCACTTGCTCAGCTGTCTCATGGTCTCTTCCCTTTTTTCCCCCTTCTGGACGATCTTTTTACTCGACTTTTTTTTCATATTCAGGTGGTTACTGCGGACAGCTGTAATTGGAATTGGCCTGACCGCATTTGGGAGCTCAGTAGCTGCACTGCTCTCCAGCTTGCCACGGATAATTCGCCTTGCCGTGTACTTGAGGTGGGTGATCTCCCTATTTCCGATTGTTCTTGGTATCTGAACTGAATTTGTCACCCCAAAAGATCCTAGCTGTCCCAGAAGCCCTGATATATTTTTCCGAAGTCAGATGTTTTCATGCTAACATGTGATTTTCCATAGCTGCTTTGCCAGGCACAATAGAACCACAAGGTTATTGGGATCCAGTAGCCAAATGTTTGATGGGAGCGTTGTAATCACATTCCTGTGAATTTACGATGACAAATATAGATATAAACCTGCGAATGCAACCCACAACAAAAATAGTATTGTCGGCAGTAGAGTGTGTCAATCTGAAATTTGATGTTTTTGGGAAAGCATAGCAAACTCACAATTTTTTTGATAATCTCGAGCAGTATTGTGTCAACCTGAAATCTCATATTTCTGGTGTCTTTCCTAAAAATTCCTTATGCAGGCGAAGAAGCTGGAGCTTCCGATGCCGGATCAACCGCTGGCATCCAATTGGGCAGCCTTTGATGTTCAGTTTCCGTCACGTCACGAGGTGTGGTCGAGGATTAATCAACTTGAGAATGAGCTTATATGCAGTGTGAGGCAGGCTGATGCTGCCAGTGATTTGAAGGAGAGGAGTTCAGAAATTTGGGTCACTCCTTCAGGAAGGTTTCGGTGGAGGGGTAAGAAAAGGATTGGTGGCATACTAGGAGGCTTTCTCGGGCCAGGAAAGGTTACAGGAAAAGAAGCGGAAATATTGGAAGCGGAATGTAACTTGCGGCAACGTGATGCAGCTGCCTTTTCGTGTTTGATATATGCATTGGTAAGGTAGACCGAGTCAAGCAGATGGCAAATTAGTTGGGTCCAATTCTCTTGGGGATTTGTTTCTTGTCAATACGTGTTTTACATGTTTGGATCATTGTTTTTTTTTTCCAGTTGTGGTGTAACGGTATTCAGATTGCTACTCAAAAGTGTGAGAAGAAAGGTCCATGTGAGTTTTTTTTTTATGTGCTCTGAGGTCATCTTCCCATTCCAGACTTTGATCTCCATTCCAGACATTAGCGACATCAGTGATACCTCCGAAGATTATTAACAGGCTGTACTCAGATGGGTGCGCTTTAATACACCTTGTTATTACTTTTTTGTCAGATTGGCGCAACTGCAACCCTCGCGTTTTCCCATCAAGAAGGGAAAGACTTTCGTGGAGGTCGATCTGGACCGTTCATTGCGGCTTTAGGGTTTGTCTTGTTGTACAATATCCTCAGTGCTCTGGCAGCAACTGCCGGAATGCAGGGCATTCTCTCTCCTACAGCCTCAGCATGGCTTCCAAGTGTTGCCGGTTTAAGCATAGGCCCAGTATTGCTTCTAGGAACATCTCAAAAAAAGGATTGAAAGGTATTGAGTTTCGTTTTGGCGGTAGAGGAAGTGTCGCTGGTTCAAGCTTTTGGCCCAGTATTGTCTCTAGGAACATCTCAGAAAGAAGATTGAAGCCTGTCAAGTTTTGCTTTTCGTGTCGCTGGTTTAAGCATAGTCGTTCCAGCGTTGCTTCTAGGAAACATCTCAGAATAAAGATTGAAAGTTATCGAGTGTCATTTTTGGTGCCAGACGATTTCGTGCGAGCATTATGTAGACCAGTCGAGTGTGGAACTTTAATTTGTGCCTTGGGTAACCAAGCTAATTTTCCTACGCAAGCCTTCTCTAGGAAACAGATGTCGTGATAGGGTTGGTATAATTTAGAAACTTTATGTTATGTTTGCTGTTCCATTCATTTGGATTAGTGAAATGTACAGTGATAGTATACCACTTCAGATATGGCAGATTTATTAGGTGTTGTGTGGGGAAGTTTTGGAGGAGCTTAGGAGTTCCCAGAAAAACCATTTCGAAATGTAGCAACTCTACATAGATGGATTAGAATCGCAAGGTTCTTCAATTAGTGGAATAGGTCAATGCAGAAACTGTTTTTGCCCTTACTATTTGAAAAAAACTTAATTACAGAAAATGAATGTTTTGATGTTTGATGGATACAGTGGTAGGAGTGGCTTTGCCCAATTAAACTTTCAGTCGCCAAAATGTGACATGAGCCAGCACTAGCTGTCGGTTCTATTCTATTCTATTCTATGCCATGCCACCCCTTTTGTGCCCCCGGACAAAGATGGTTTACCATCGTGCTTTTAATTTATCCTCTGTTATTTTATATTCTATTCCATGGAACTCGTACCTGTTTCACAGATCTAACTGTTTTTCAATAAACTTCCATCAACAAGGATGCAATTAGTGCCGCCCTCGCAGCCTGTCGCTGTGGAATAAAGTCTGTACAATTTGTATTGCTTAAACAAAATGGCAATCCAAAAGAGAAAAACGTTGGGCAGAACCAGACTGATCTGTTAAAAACTGTTCTCAAAGCGTGGGGAAAGAAAATGGTCTCCAGTTCAAAAACTGTTGACATGACCATAAGAAAAGAGATCGCCTCGTTTTTACCACCCCCCGAACAGTGGTGTACAGCTTTCCTTTCTAACAAAATTTCGATACAAAATTTATAAACGGCCTTTGATACTCATGGTACTGCCAAAGATGAAATGATAATCAGAGATATGATGATGGTTGTGTTGATGGTTCTCGAAATTAAATCAATTCAGTGAGCATATTAGAAACCCATATCGAAATTGTCTGTGACATTTGCTAAACAGGTGGAGAACAATCGCGAAAGAGCCACAAAATGACAGAAATAATGTTAAGACAAACATGCTTCAACCGAAGTTCTCATCCTGTTTATCGTCTCAACTGAAAATGTATTAAGAACCTTATTCTTTGTACAAATCAACTTCATTCCTAACTGGAGGTTAATGTTTTATTATGATGCCTGCTAATGACAGAACTTTCCCTTTCACGAGGTACAAGCTAATGCTAAACAAACTAAACAAGCTCATATCTTCGAACACTAATAATTCACCAAATCATCGCTTCACTTCTATGAGCCTGCCTTTATTTTCAAAATTGATCTCCAATCACCGACTATTCACAATCGCCAAGTTACTTTCCTCTGCTTTGACCTAATTAAACAAAGAGGTCGTCGTGGCAGAAATAGATGCTAAACCACAAAATCTACAAGCATATGTGAAATGTTCAAACCACAATTTTTTGAGCTATTTTAAACGCAAACAGTCATCTGCAACCCCGTGAAACATATTCCGTGCCTGTTGAAGATCTTCTTCTGGAAAAAAACAACACAGAGAAAAACCATAAAAGAGGATAGCATCAATGGAAAAACAGTATGTCTTCAATGTTACACAATTTTTCAAGCTCAACATCAACCACCATGTAACCATCCATCTCAACAAAAAGGGTTAGAGACATACACGATTTACTGGTCTTTACCATTTTGGGGGTTACTGGCCAGTAATCAAAGTAATCGTACAGAAAAATATACAAATCTTAAATACATTTTTCTTTCGTTCAGTTTTCTGCACGATTACTGTGAATACTGGCCAGTAACACAAGTTCAGAAGTCTCTCGGTTTACAGTATTCCTACAGAGCTTCCGTCCATTGTCAGGAAACTTATTAAGTGACGATCTTATTCTTCACCGCAATTAGTGTTCATATGATGAGTTTACAAATGACCCCAATAGTTCCCAAAGAAAATGCCATCGACCATGGAATAATTCTTGCACATAAGAAGACATATGAAGACTGACGAGCTCGTTCAAGGAATGCGTCAATTTGTATTGAAAACTTGCAACAGATAGGGAATGTTAGGGTGTTTAGAGAAAAGGGAGAGAGGGAGAGAAGTGAGGGGCGAGGGGGAGGGGAGAGAGAGAGAGAGAGAAACCGACTGACCGACCTGCAAGCTGGAGTTCCAGGGCCAACTCTTCGCCAACCTTCTCATTTTCTTCCTGCCAATTCCACAAGCTTAACTACATTTTGTCAAAAGTCATCCGATAAATGAGTCCGCAAAGAAAGGGGCAGTAAGCAGAGGAAGATTTTTACACAAAAGTATCAAGTCAGAAAAGGTTCTTCCAACAGCAAACGACAATCAGTAAAATGAAAATCAGCAAAACGACAAAGGATTCAGCTTGTTGATGGTAGGATTTACCTGGAGCTCTGCCAATCGCTGAAGCTGTGCCGCCTCTCCTCCTTCTTCCACCGGAAGCGCGTTTACAAGAGTGTCAAACTGCACAAAAATCCATACCATATCATGCACAAAAAGAATAATCCACATTAACACCAATCGCCACAACTGATTGTGGAAACCAGCAACTTCTTTTGCAGTTAGAGTTAGTGAAACTAACACCATCCATCGCTATTAGAGTTGGTGAACTATTAATGTAAACATTTAAATAGAATTGACTACACCAAATTATATTTTGCCAAGTGGTTCGTATACGGCCACTCATCTAAATTGAGTTATAAAACAAATTAATGTTTTCGGGTCAAAAAAACATTCACTAGAATTAGAGTGACTCTAATAGCGATGGCCGGTGTAGTGTTAAATCAGATTCTAAACTGTCAGCAACAATTTTTTACATCTGAATGGCGCGGCCCGCTTGGAGCCACTCCTTTAATTAGTGTTATTTAACATTATTTTTATGACAGAGTCAAAAAACCTGCGGCGAATTAGAGGTGTTAAGGGTAAAAGCGATGAAAGGAGAAGAGGATAGCAAAATTTACCAGTTTTGCGGCTTGCACGAGCGAAGTCGCCATCTCACGTGTCTGTTCCTCAGGGATTCCAGGAGTGTTGACACGTGGCACACCCTTGAGAGACACTGGCGGAGCATCACGCTGTAACGCGCCAATAAGGTTGAAGAGGATGGCGGCCATTCGATTGGCCTGCTCCTGCAGCTGAGTGAGGACGTCCATGGTGGATGCCACGTGGCATTCCAATGGAAGCCATTAATAAATTAGGGTAAACACGTTTGAAACACATGAATCCTTCTAGGGTTAAGGGCCGGCAAGTGGAAAGGATGGGGGCCGTCCCAAGTGACGCGTTACATGAGATTACGCTATTGTTTGTATACTGGACAGTTCAGTTCACGTAAAATATGGCGTTCCCGCATATAGTATCTTCATGCTTTTAGGGTGTGAAGATTTGTGAAACAACTGCGGCAAAAAGTTTAACGGGTGTCGTCATGTGGCAAAAGTTTAGTCAACGGAATAGCGTCAAGTCAAATCTGTACCCGATATTGTACTTCTTTTTCCCATATTGTAGTGTTTTGTACGGTTTTGTACATACCTACGTCGCCGCTTGCGCCCAACCAAAAAGTGAAAATGCGTTTGAGTTTTATCAATTTCCTTTGTGAAGCTACATTACAGTACAGTAATGACTATGTCTCCCGTGTTACACCTGTATTGTAGTGTAGAACGGTATTCGATTTTGTGGACATGGATTGTTCAGCAAAACGGCGGACTCGTATGCAAAGGTATCCTACGTGGATGGGTTTGTTCCATCCATCTTTGTATTATAAAAAAAAAAAAAATGTATTATAATTTTTGTACTATAAATCAAGTGTAGCCGTGTAGGTGCAGTTAAGTTCTGCACTGGTTTACGATGCGTGTGCGCCTGAAAAAACACGGAAGTATGTTACACAATAATAGATCGTACGGTTGCGATCACCTCCGCAAATTATGGAGATTAAGTCACAAGACCGTACTCGTTTGTGTCCTGAATGGCTTTTAAAATCTGACGATTCCGTTTACACCTTCTTTAGTTATTACTGACTAGCCCTTAACTTAAAAACAGCAATTTCTCACCGACATTTTTTCTTTCCTGCTAGTTTGTCCTAAACCTAAGTCATGGCTTCCAAATCCAACTGCAACTCCAACTCCAAGATGTCCACAGAGATGAGAGTGAAAAGTAATGCGAATATGGATACCGAAGATGGAGCGTCGCTAGAAGCTGCTTCTCATACTGCACATGGAAACACCTTGCAGTCAGTCTCTCAGTTTTCAGACCTTTCTGATGATTGTTTGATCGCCATTTTTCAGTTTCTTACAGACCCTGGTGACGCAGGTTCTTCCCGCCTCGTTTGCCGAAGATGGCATGAGCTTTGCAGTCTGGTGCTTTCAACTTATCCTTCTCCTTTTCTTTCTTCTTTGCAAATTCTTCTGTACTTTATTTCCAAATTTGATGTTACTTCTTTGTGTGTCAATTTCTATGCCTCTTTCGTGACTAAAAATGTTCGGAAACTTTAGCTGGAGACATGATGACCTTTTTTTTTTTTTCTTTTATGTGTGTCAGTTTTGAAATTCCATGGAAGATAAGTTTTTTAGCTTTTAGTAACTTCTGTCAAAAGATTCCTTTTATTTTTCTTCCCTGCATATCCATAGATACTTATGACTTCAACCACGGGTCCCATGGCGGTTGTAGGGTATTCGCTCGTTGCAGCTCCAAAGAAACCGTCAGATTAATCACACTCAGTTTCTGACCTTTTTGCGATCCTTTTCTCACATCACGAACTTGGTGCTTCCGAAGGGTTGTCTGGATTTGAGTGACGAGGCTGACCCCGAGAGTATGGCCGTTCCATGGCATTGTGGAGTGAAATCCGATTCAGTTTTGTACTCGATAGGGATTAACTGCCCGTGGTTGACCTATTTGGAGGTAGATTTCCATCAGAAACCTGATTTTGCTGTTTCGGCTCTGAAAAGAGTCTTTCAAGGATGCCGTGACCTCGAAGTTCTTATACTCGGCAACCGACACCTACTTTTCATCCCCGAAAGTGTTGAGAATCTTTTAAAGTTGCAAAAGCTCCAACTTAATATGCCTCAGTTGCGGCTGTTACCGACTTCCCTTTGTACTTTACCAAAACTCACATCTTTAGCGATCCACGAGTCGGTTTGGCTTCAAGAGCTCGGCGGTTCCATTGGGAAGTTGAACAATCTCAAAGCTTTGGAGTTAAAGGACGTCAAGCCATGTTTGCCAGATGAGCTTTGGTTGTTAACAGGACTGGAACGTTTGTGCCTAGAAAAGGTTTGGCTTTGTCCGGATACACAATGTTCCGTATTTGGACGATTGTCGCATCTGAAATCCCTGGAGTTGAAAATGAACCCCGAGATTTCCTTGCCCTCTCTACTCGACTTCGGTGACCTTCCAGAACTCCTGAAGCTTGATGTGTCAGGCTTTTCTCCTCTCGGAGATTTTTCCCCTCTCCTCTTCCGTCATCCTGTACTTGAAGAGCTTGCCCTTAGGAATTTCAAATATGAATCTCAAATGCCAGACCTGTTTCACGCTCTTACGTCCCTTCGATCCCTTTGTCTCACCTTTTCCCCATCCAGAGATTCCCCGGTTACTTCTCCATGGCCATCCTCGTTGAGAATGCTCACTCGTCTGAGAGAATTGGAGATTGCTAATTATAAAGTTATTGTTAAGGAGGATAATATTGCGTGTTTAAGCTCCTTAAAGGAACTCCGTTTACGAGATGTACTGTTTGATTTTGTCGAGTCAGCCTACTCTGGCAGCTCAAGAGTTTCTTTGGAATCTCTAAAACACCTGGATGTCCTCGAATTGGAGGATGGCTACGGGTGCTTTGAGACACCGCCAGATTTCTTGAGGGATTTACCGTCGTTATCGAAAATTCGACTTTCCTCTCCGGTGATGAAGGCGTTGCCTGGCTTCCTCAACCTCCACACTGCCCTTGAGAAGCTTGAAATAAACGCCAAGGTTGTCCAGCAATTACCACAAAGCTTTCTCCGACTCCGAGCACTGGAGCAGCTCAGTTTGATGCATATGCGGTCCCTTACCTCTCTTCCGTTAGGCTTTGGGCAGCTGAGAGCTTTACAAGTTTTAAAGATTCATTTCTGCGTTCTTCTGGATGCCCTGCCAGAATCTCTAACGTCCATTTCAGGGCTTAAATATCTTGAGGTCCATAGATGTGGCCTGCAAAGCCTTCCGCAGTCCATGGGGAATCTACAAAGCCTTCGTGATCTGCAAATCACTCACTGTCCTAAATTGGGACTTGTTCCGGATTCGGTATGTAAACTCAAGTCTTTGCGCCTATTGCTGCTGGAAGAAATACCGACCAATTGTGTTCTCCCTCTCTCTCTTTTCGGCCAGAACAGTTTTAAAGTCGTTCTGAAGGGCTCCGGTCCACGCCCAAATAAGCCTCGCCGTCGTAGTTTTTTTGACAAAATTGTTAGGAGGCCGAGATAGATCCTTGGGAAACTTGTTTATGGTCTGGTCTGTTACTTCAGTGATTTTTACTATATGTAGTAATAGATTTTGAATGGTGTACATCGCTGTAAATTTTCTGCACAATTCGGAGGCTTCAAGGCCATATCAATGTATTTATAACCTGACAAAACTATTTGTTAATTCCTTTTGGTTATGTGCATAACCAATAAGTTGCATTTAATCCGTATTGGTCTGATTGCACTCTGAGACGGTCTTAGCTAGGCACTTAACACTTTTACTTGTACATCTATAGGGGTGAATGCGTGAAAACAGTTGGAAACGCTATGTATTGTTCCCTTGTACAGAATGCGTACTATAGCGGAATTTTGTGTTAAGTATGCCTACGGGACTGGTTAACCATGTAAACTGTTTCCAATTGTTTTTAGCGCACATTTAAACCTACCGGTAATTTATTGCCGCATCTTGAAATATTCTCATAACATGGCAGTTGGTATCTTCATGGCTTGCTTGGTTCCATTGTAACATGATGCTCTTATGTCATGCTGTCACATGTCTATCATATGTGATATGCCGTATGTATGTCGTATGTCGTAACTTTTAATTCTAGATGGAGTTGCCTTTGTTGACAGCTTGTGTGAAAAGGCAAGAAGGCAAATGCAATACAATTGTTGTTGTAAAAGTTACCGAAGGCTTCAATACACCACAGAGTGGATGACACTGCCTTGACAGAATGGAAAATTTGTTTGTTCACTTGCTGCCTGCGTATGGTGTCTTGCAATTGCGAGGAGAAACAGGGAAACATGTTGTGGTTTTTGAAGAGAATGGTGAATGATAGGCAAAATCACACAAGCACAGAACGATTTCTTTCCATTTATTTGGCGTGCATCAGAACCCATGATGATGTTCAGTACACCGTGAATCGTTATTAGCCTTATGTACGCTATATCGGCACCCCAAAATTTTGACATTGATACCTTAAATATAATAAATTTCACTATTTAAGGACATGGACCATAATCTGCCACGTCTCCTGGCACTAAATTAGAATGAATGACGCTAATTTTTTATTTACACTAATAATTTCTATACGCTAATAACGATTCAAGGTGTACTCGTTTATCTATACTAGAGGTGGTAACACTATATCGGTGCCCCTAGGTTTCAGCCCAGGAATCCCAAATAATTTTAGTCACTCTTTTTTACCACTCATTCGAAACTGAATCAGAATGAATAGAAGTCACTATAAAATCCTAACTTCTAATAAGTTAGCGATTCAAGACTTTATTTAAAAAGCTTCATGGTAAACCTTCCGAGTCCATGGGAACAAAAAGGGGCGCCAATGGCAAGACTGAAAAACTACAAGTGTGGGGATGGGCAAAAAGGAAAAGCAAGGTGAAAAAAGTCCTCCAATAAGTAGTAACAATCCACTACTGATATTCATTTAGCGACTGTCAAGGTCACTTTCGACTTGGCCCTTATGCTACACCATGTATCTCTATTAGTGTTAATGTTTTTTTGCACTTAAAACATCTTTCCTCTGTCCACAATTGTTCGATTGTGAATCTGACGGCTGCAATTGAAAGGCAAGATTCTCACCTTCCAACAGGCGGTAATTAGTATGAGTATCGTTATTAGCGTTAATGCTTTTGTGACTACTTGGGTCGCTTGCTTTTTGTCATACACACTTGCAATGGAAAGGTGGGGATCTTATTTTTTGATTGCCGGTCTTTGAACAGACATTAGACACGTGTACATGGAGAAAAGTCGATTCAATTGACGAAAAAAACACAGACACTAACAACAATACAGAATGTCGAACATGTCTTCCAACTGCATCAATAACAGCTCACATTCAATACACGTTCATATTCAATTTCAAAATAACGTAAGAAAAAAAATCCTTCAAACAACTTGGAAAGACGGCTTATATCATACCGTGCAAATGAAAAGAATGAGCTCAACTGCCGTACAAAATTTGTGCACACCAAAAACTAAAGCACCCTTGAATCGAGGCGGTACAGAATAAAGCATAAACCCTCACCAACAGATTCAATGAAAGACTAAAACTGACCGATATTGCCACAATTTCCACCTTTTTTGACTAATCCTTTTTCGTGGATAACAATGTGCACATTTCTCACATGACAAAAATAATCGGGAAGGCGCAAAATAATTGAAGACGAGCTATCTACAGCATAATAAGCTAGAATTTTAAAACCTACGCATCCACGGCTCTACTATAACTCTGACTTTTTCCACCCTCTCTTGTCTTTAGGTTGTCTCAATTGTTGTGGCTTCAAATACTTAGCCCATCGGACCGGTTCAATCCACCCTTTAGGAATGTTATAGGCACCCTTTTTATTCCTCACATGACCCATGCAGTTAAAATGTACAATCCTCCAACAAGTCCCATTTGCCTCCTTCCCCTTACCCCCGAGACCTAAAAAGGGAACCGGTTTCGAGCATCCACTCACGTTCCACATTCTCGGGAGGATCTTGCAAATCTTTTTGAACTGTTTACAGATCCACATGTAGAGCCACTGGTCGCCGTCCTCCACATAGTCCTTCAAACTTTTGGGAGGGCGGCCCTTCAAGGCCGTCACGAGCAGCTGGACAGAATCATTTACACATGAGAGAGAGAGAGATAGGAGAGAGAGAGGGGGAGAGAGAGAGAGAGAGAGGGGGAGAGAGAGAGAGAGATCAGGAGAGTACATTAATAACACTTATTCAGTGCCGGCTTTTTCTTTTTACCCTCTGACCACAAAGTAGCGTTAATAAGAGTAATGTTTTTTTCTCAACGGTACTTCTTATAAGCGGGTCAAAAACAGCCGCGCCATTCGGAACTGAATTAGAGTTATAAACACTAATATAACCCCACACTTATTTACACTCATAACGATTCACCGTGGAGTCATAAATGCTCAAGAACATAGTGAAATAATGGTCATTATCATGAATGACATGAGTCAAGTTGAGATAGAGATTGGGGTCGAGGTCGAGGTTGAGGTCGAGGTGGAGATTGAGATTGACATTGAGGTTATGATGGATAGTAAAGTTTCAAAGGCAGGAGGTATATACTTCAAATGTGAAGGTACGCTATTTGCGGTACAATCTCTTCTTACTATCACCTGTCAATGAAAGGTGCTTTTACTGATTTGAAACTCGACAGATGAACTAGCTCCACTGTGATATTAACATTCACATCACGGGCCACAAAAAAAAAAAAAAAAAGGACCTCTTGCAAACTTGCTTCTGCTCACAGACACCTCAAAAGTATCCACATTATACAGACAAGGTCGCCGTCACAAATAGCCTGGGTCATACTGGTTTTAGTCGCAAGTTTCCACAGTCTGACCAAAGCTATAGAGAAACAAATATATATAGGGGTGCAATTGTCCCATGTATGCCCAGTTTTCATGTTAAAGGTGTGATGTGTCATTCACACATTAATGTCCGACCCACATCCTTAGTTTTTCCACACAATTTTTTTGTCCAGAATCATGATTGTGATTAAAGGACAGAATTTAGAATCATGTAATAATTTGCAAACCTTACTGGTTGATTCAACTTGCCTTGTGTCTTCAAACTATTCACATGATTTTTGATTCGCTTGAAGTATGTGATTTAATAAAATTTAATTTCATTGACACTTGAGTTCATTGAACAAAAATTTACTTGATTGGCATACAGTCCAGCAGGAAACTTGAATCTCTGTGCAGGATATGTCAAGTGCAAAAAATTCAAAGACTATTTTGATCGGGAAAATATCGAAGAAATATAATACTTTATCTGCTTATCTGTGCTTTTATTCTGAAAAATGTACTTGAGAGGCGATACTTCTAAAATCATACAAATTTCTTCTCATTCATGAATAACCACTACAGGACAAATCTGAGAAAAGTTGCAATCACTTACCTTTGTCAAGTTTGCTTTTCGTATTCTCTCCAAGTCGAGGACCAATTGACAGCTACAGTAAGGCCTCAAAAATCGTCGCTTGTTATGACCTTCCGGATGGTTGTTTCCCATCCAGTAAAGTAGTTGCTTATCGTGTTTCATCTCATCGAAAAAATCCCAAAGATCCTGAATATCGCCTCCCAACAACATGTCCACATCCAGATACACGGCTCTCTTCACCTGCCACAGTATATCCGCCATAAAAAACTTACACATTCCGGGAACGCCTGCGTGATGGGCGAGAGGGAAGAGACTTAACTCCTTCGCACGATCGACCACCCAATCAGTTGGAATATAATGGAGGCTGTAGAGGATCGCCGCGTCTCCGGGAGTCGTGGCATTCACATAACCACTGTAGCCTGCAGGAGGGTCAGAGGAGAGGGTAAAAGGGGCCGGATTGGGGACCATTATCCAAGCTCCAATAGACTCCATCATGATTGGTATGGCCGTAGTTTCAGGAAGGCCCGCGACAAGAAAATGGATCCACATTTTGCATCGTGTTTGAGAGATCATGGATTTCAACATGTTTATTGTTTCGCTCTGCAAACCACAAGAACAACTGGATAAGGAATCTTCCACAGGAAGAGATATCTGTTTCTTTATGAAGAAAATGCTCTTTAAGAAAGTATATCAAATGACATAATTTGTCTTTACTGTTGGGACAAAGAGATGATGGAGTGAAGTACAAATACAAGTACGTTTTTCTGCTCTAGGCCACAAAGCATTCTGGCCAATCCTTAACCAATTTTCCAAACCGATCAAAGCTACTCGTCAGCATGTTAAAAAAAGAGAGTACAAAAAGTATCTGAAGCACCCCACTTCAACAATATATGGCAACATATAAATCCACCACCTTGAACCCAGTACCAATTTCATAAACCTCAAAACCAATGAAAACCTCATGACACGTTTGATCTTGGTGACCAGTTAAACTTCTATAAGTTATCCAAGAACAGACAAAAATGAGACAGAACAAAAGGCAAAGGGAAGTGAAAAAGGGGAAAAACACAAAAAACACAGAAATGACTTTTAAACACCTTTCTCCCAATTTTAGCTTCTCGCCTGTAACACACCTGTGTGTTGGGCTCCCGATACCACATGGCCGACACAAAGACAATGTGGATTCTTTCCCTCAGCTTCAACCGACATTCCGGTACCGGTCGAGGAATCCCACACTCGTCTGATTCGGCAACCTCAATAATGGACTTCTTTACTAAAGCAGGAGGCACGTTGTCTTTATGATTTTCTTTCGGGACATTTATAACCGGAAGATCCGACTCTTTCCCCCATTGATCTGCCGTAAGCGGAATATCAGCCGGTAAACCCGCAGCATACGAAATTCTGTTAAGATAAAACGGACAAAAGAGGCAACAAAGCGGAAAAAAACAAAAATGCAGTTTGTAACTTTTGTCGTGTTTCAAACCAGATTTTAACATTTGCATAAAATCCTAAAGCCTCGCCTTGAAAGTCCCTACATTGGGCAATTCGATGTCAATTATGAATAGATCCACTCCAACATTCGTCCCAATTTGGTCTTTAGAGTTATTATTTGTTTTGACATAACAAATAAAAGTGAGTCTTTTCAACCAAAAAGTTGCAAGTTGAAGTGACCATCATCTTCAATGTGTGTATTGCTCAAATAAACGAGAAGTAATACCCAAATTAATTACCCAGATTAAGTAAAATATTCCTAAGGATAAAGGAAGTGAGGAATGTGGTTTAGCAAAAAGTTTTTTTTTTTTTTTTTTCACAAAGTTAATTGTGTGTGATAAGCCAACATTGTGGATCAAATTTACACGGAAACACACTCGCTTTAAAAATATTTGAACATAATTTAAACATAATCACAACCTTTTAAATATGTTCCTTTTGTCAATATGAATGAAGCCATGGTTCCAATTAAGGCTAAGCCAAATTGTCATCTTTAATCCCAAGCCTCGGAAAAAATAGAAAAAAAATAAGACTTTTGTAAGACATCGTGACAGTTTTATAGATGATCAATTTATATACTTTTTCCGAATACATAGATACTCTAGTTGGATAACTTTGCACTAAATATAAGATTTCAAATATTACAGTTTTGTATCTGAATTTAAATGAAAGAAAAACAGAGTGCATTGGTTTGGTCGGAAAAAAACATAAGAAAATGTCATACTGATTTCTTAAACCCTATTTATGCTCGCTCCACACTAAAATGGACGTGACGAGGTTTTCTATAAAGCACTCCAACATTTCCGTCTTCCAAGTCTTAAAAAACAGAAAGGTCGACAGAAACCCTGCATTGAACATTTTTTGGTTTCTATTTTTTATCATTCTCTTTAAATCATGGCCTTTGCAATAACAAAACCCTAAAAAAACAAAAAATCCCTGTTTAGAAAAAAACAAAAAAGCTCCCAAGGCTTAGAAACTACCACGAATCAGGATCCAAACAGGATAAACCTACCACACAAAATAACAGTTGTCACATTTCAGTTAAAATTAAACGCAGCATATTTCAGTTTCAAACGCATAGATCGCTGCAAAAAACGAACAATTAGGGTTACAATTAGGGTTTCAGTTCGCCTGACCTATTGTAGGAGGCCACGAGTACTACCACACTGAGACCGACCAATAGGGCGGCGACAATAAATGCGCGACAAACCCACGCGCCGAGCGGCCGCCGCCGAGGACGCGCTGGCACGCCGTCCACCTTCGATCCGCCGGGAGAATCCATCGGAGCAATCTGCGCCGTCCGTCGCACGTGGCGCGAAGAAAATGAGCGAGAGGAAGAGTGTGCACGCAGATATTTTTACATTGATTCGGAGAATCGCGAAGGAGGACGTTGAGAGGGAGAGGAGAGGGGGGAGGGAGAGAGGGAGAGAGGGAGAGAGGGAGATAGGAGGAGGAATGATTGAAAGCTAAAAGTTGGGCGCCCAGCGGGAGAAGGACGTGGCGGTACAAGTGTGAAGAAGTGGCGGGATTGGCGAAAGCCTAAAAGTACAATGGAGTTTGTACGGCGAAAGATTCGGTTTGGCAGTTTCGTAGAATTCGTACAGGTGTGCTTTCAATGAAGTACAGTGACGTACGGCTTTATGGCGGTTTCGCACTACACCTTGAATCGTTATTAGCGTATAGAAATTATTAGTGTAAAGAAAAAATTAGCGTCATTCATTCTAATTTAGTGCCAGGAGACGTGGCAGATTATGGTCCACTTCATTAAATAGTAATTTATTATATTTAAGGTATCAATGTCAAAACTTTGGGGTGCCGATATAGCGTACATAAGGCTAATAACGACTCACGGTGTACAGTACAGTAAAGTCTACTTGCGCTGTTTCTGTAAAATCATTTCAAATCTGAGATCTGGACAGCAGATACACGTGAGCGCTGTTCTGTTATCAGCGACAGCACAAGAAGGTCGTCGCCCACATATAAACTTCTGGCTACCCAGAAATTTCCATCGACGGCTAGGAACGTTTTCAATCGACGGTCTCAATGAATTCGGGTCCTTAGACGGCGCTGTACTGGATTTGTCACGCGGATTGAAAAGTACAGCCGTACGAAAGACAGCCGCTCGTAAATCGAGGAAATTGGGAATTTGGTGTACCTTACATCGAAATGTATCGCAATTTGCTATATTGCATAGCTCAAAAGTAGGCGTTTTTATGGTAGGCCTTTGGTCGGCGCCTTTATCGTAAGTTGTGTTATGGGCTTTTCATGTGATCTTCTTAGATCGCTACTTTGATCAGAGACCGTCCGATTGTCCGAATCTGACGGTGTAAATAAAACTTTTATCGTCTGACCAATTTACTTCTGCTCTACGCTTGCGGCTGGGTTTGCCTCACCCTCCGCTTTTGGGGGGGGCTCGGTGCGCTTGTAACCAAGTTATTGAAGTTGAAGGAATCCATTTGCTTCGTTGCTCGCATGATGGGGAACGAACTGTCGCGCATGATTTGGTGCAAGATGCCATTGTTGCCATTGGTGCCGAGGCAGGCTACGTTGTCAAACGTGAGGTTTTTAATATACTTCCACCTCAGCCCCAATCTGAGGGTTCTCGCAGCCCTCGGGTTGATTTGGTTTTTCTTCATGGTGCTGGGAGGACGCTTGGTGATGTGGTCCTCACGGATCCGACCGGGACACACATTTCATCTCGCGCAGCTTCGCATTCAGGTGTGGCAGCTCGGGATGCAGCGGCTACAAAAGAACGAGACTAAGCTCAGCGAGACCAGTTTGTCCCGTTTGCAGTGGAGATTTTTGGTTCTTTGGACAAGTCTTTCGATGACTTCCTTTGACAATGTGCGCGAAGAACGTTTGAATCTCGGGGTCTAGGGAGTCCTCCATCAAGTCTATTAGTTGTGTTTTATCGTCAGCGTGTCTTAATTGCACTTCAACGTGCGCAAGCGGCGACTCTCCTTCGATGTAGCACACTCGTTGACGATCGGCGGGGTCTTCCAGACCTTCAGCCAAGGGACCTTGTTCACATCCATGATCTCCGTGGTTGTGGACCTTAGTTTGTTTATGGGTAGTCTAGTCTAGGCTTTTTCATTTTGTAGGCTCCATGGTTGTGGACCTTAGTTTGCCTATGGGTAGTCTAGTCTAGGCTTTTTCATCTTGTAGGCGGTCTCAGTCTGTTATTGTTTTGTTTTTGTTCTTTGCTCTTTTTCGTTTTGTCGTCTTTCATTTTTGTTTTTAGGCATAGATTACTTTTTTGTGACTCTTGTAGTCTCCAAATGTTTTTTTTTTTTCAGTTCTACCTTTTTTGTACTATGATGGTTTTCCTTCGCAATTCTTGCAATAAAAATGTTTCTATAATTCTATCGAACCATAGTTCAAAAGTAGGCGTTTCTATTGTAGGCCTTTTGTAGGCCCTTTTATCGTAAGTTGTGCCATGGGCTTTTCAAGTGATCTTCTTAGATCCCTACTTTGATCAGCGACCGTCCGATCTTCCAAATCTTACGGTATAAATAAAAAATACCTCAAAACTCATAGAAAAATAATTTTTTGTCCGAATGTTTTTCAAAATTAAGACATGACGTTTAATTCTCTATCGATCGATGTGCAACTCAACCCTGTTACTATTTTTTTTCATTTTTCGACCAATACAATATGGGTTTTAACTCTTAAGGTCATATTGTATGTTTTGCGTACATTAGGCATATTGTATGGGCCTACTTTCACCTACTTTTTGAACTATGGATCGATCTAATCTAGCAAAATCTAATTAATAACGGTTACGATAATTTTTTAGTGTCGATGTGGGATAAAATACCTCCGGACAAATTTTTAAATTGAAGAAACCCACACTATAGAAGACGGTTGAAGAATTTACATGGGAAGAAAGAAATCCAACCCGCTAATGAACAAAGTTTATAGAAAAAGAGCTAGGAAATTTTATAAAAAATGGTCGGAATTGATGTTTGGCAGGAAGCGGGCTATAAACATTTGGGAGGCAGTAGTAAAATACACGCGCGCCTTTATTGAGCACAACATTAACTTTCTTTGGTTAACATCATAAAATAGTTTAACAACGCTATTAAGGAAATGGACTACAACATGCACCTTCTGGAATTATTGTTTTATATTCAAAATTTTGCATTAACTCCGCTTATGCGATGGTGTGATCTTGTGCTTCTTGGTGAATGTAGTAAGTTTCCTAGAAAAATAGTACACCTAATTTCTAGAAGCAACAAAAAGAGCTGGTGGTAAAACACGCAATGAAGGGGAAATAATGAATAAGGACTTAAAACTATATATCTACTTCGAAATATGTATTGAACAAAAAAGGCGCACTTGAAGGAATTAAATGAACGCATACAAAAACATGTAAAACAAAGAAGCGTCGAACACGTCTTATAGCTAGAGTGGATTTTACTCCACATACACCCCCTCAATCTAAGACAAGGGACTTAGGAAAGAGAAGAGCCCAAGAGGAGAAGGTAAAAAGAGACATGGTCAAAATGGGGTCGACGAAGCGCCTCATCGAGGTAATCGACCACTTGTTGGTGAGTGTCAATGCAGCTAAAAAAGAGAATGTCAGTCGAGACAAGATCCGGGGCGTACTACTTTTGCACATTCATATGTTTGGTGCACATTTGATCGACAATGTTCTACGCAAGAGGCAAGAGTTCCCATGAATCAGTAAAGATGTTGGTGGTAAAGACAATGGTGGTCGAAGGAAAGAGGGAGCCAAGATGGCAAAACAAAGAAAGCCCCAAAATTTTATAGTGGCTCGATAGGCGGCCTTATATTTAGTTGTATTGGAAAAGCACGCAACTGTGTGGGGAGACCGAGAGAGAAAAGAGTTGCACAAAAAGACACAAAAACCAGTTCAATGCCCACTATTGGTAGAGCTAATAACAATAGTTCAGTTGTAAATCATAAAATAATGTTAATAACACTTTTTGAAGGAGTGGACAATTGCCGATGGGGCGGGTGATACATTCCCGTGGTATCAATAATACTACAATCGCTATTAGAGTTAACCATTCTAATTTGATTGTATCTTTTCGAGTCATAATCATAATTAGTGTTAATAACACTTTTAGATCAAGTTGCTCATGACAAGCCACCTGGCCAAACATAACCTAGTGTAGCTAGTTCTCGCGAAGTATCAACATGAATAAATTCACTCATTCTAATGGCGATAGGCGTGTTCGAATAACACGAATAAATCCTTAACGCTGATAATGATGGCCAAAGTAATGGAGCGGCGGGTAGCTTCGAGGGGCTCATTGTCCGAGTTGACAAAACCAACCAAGGCGTTGAAAGACAAACATGGAGAAAAGGTAAGTGACAAATTTGTGTCGCCATTCATGTAGCGAAGCACTTGTTTGGCTGCCTCGAGGTGAGTGGAGGCGAATTATGAAGAAGAAATTGGCTCATCTAAGCCAAAGTCATGATAATGCCCGATCCATAGAATGCATTGTAGGCATAAAACTCCCCACAATGGAGCAAAAAAGTGAGTGGGGAGAGTCAAGATTAAGAGGGAATTGACATTATGGGGGGTAGACATTGAGAAGCAACTCGTTGTAGAGATACGCTCGATAAGATTAGTAACAATAGTGTCCAAACATAAGCGTGAAATCCCAGAAAAACAACCTCAAAAAACTCAAAAGGCGAGATAGAATTCTAACTCTCAAAGATGGGGCACTACTTACTTTAAAAAGAAGGGAAAGATTAAGACTGAGGAGTACAAGATCATCCACAAAGCGAACAACAGGGACGAAGAAGGTCTCGACCATTTTCTACCGATGTTAAAATCGACATCGTTGAGGGTAACACGGGCTCCATGTCATAATTGTAGCTAGAGCGCAATTTTGCTTTAGACCATATGTAGAATTTGTAAGACGCATAGCTTGTCCTTCCACCACATGTCCAATTGTTCTTGCATGAACTTGTACTACTATTGCAATCTATAAACCAACGCTACCTTGACATCTACCACGACAAAACAACATTTGAGATATAAATAGTCACTTCCTGAAAAGTACAAGATACATGTTTGAGAAATGTCCAAATTAAAAAAATAAAAATTGCAAGTGATTCAAATGGCTCCCGTGTTAAGTAGTCCGCAGCGTAGATTGCATTTTCAGCTGATCGTTGATTGCCGGTTGGCATTGATGCCAGATTATCTGGACACGAATTTTCTCCCTCTAAAGCTTCAATCCCGGCAACCTTCCAAAACTTATTTACTTCGTCGCAAATTAAGATCATTACCATAAAAAATATCCTGATCACCAATGGAATCAAAACTAATCCACTACAACATGTATCGTTAAAAGCGCCAGTTTTTTCTCGCCACCTCAATCAACTTTTCTCCGTGCACAAATCAGATTGTTAATCCGACAGTTAAGATGGGAAGGAAAGATCCTTACCTTCCGATTGGAGATCTCTGAAGGAAAATAGGTCACATGTGCACAGAGAAAAGTTGATTTAAGAGGGAAAAAATACATTTACCGAATAAAGATACGGTGCACAACCACATCAGCCTTGCACGTGAATATAGATGAAGTAAACTTATATGAGTGGGTTCTCATTATAATGAATTTTAGTGCGACTTAATATAAGGGAGTCTTATACTTCCGCAGGAACATTTCATCGAGTTGAGTTTCCGATTTTGTTATTCCTCACATTATGATTCATTAACTTTATCGGACTTGCTCGGTTTGATTTGATTAACACAACTACCACTCATTACTGGACAAGAAAGTAAGAAAAAAAAGATGAAAAGGGGAAAATGAACAAACCTCTTCTAAAAGGTACATATTCGGTCGTTAATCGCTTCCTCACGCTACAATAACAATTCACTCCTTACCTCCCGATTTCCTTCAAAAACTATGTTAAGGAAAAGAAGGAAAGAATCCTAAAAACAACAATTAACATACATAAAAAATAATTTACCGATAATCTTGCACCTATATTCCTACTACACAGTGGGTGGTGGTGGGGGAACTAGTGGTAGTGGTTTTACTACTTTCCACACTCTCGTATCTCTCGCCTGTTTTAACCTTTGTGGGTTCAAATGTCGCGCCCATCTCACCGGTTCAACCCACCCCCGAGGAATGAGATAAGCTCCTCCTCTCCCGGGAGAGTGTCCGAGGCAGTTGAAATGAACCACTCTCCAACACGAACCGTTTACCTCCCTTCCTCGTCCCGTAAGACCTAAAAAGGGCAACGGTTTACTGCAACCGCTCAGATTCCAGAGTCGAGGGAGAACTCGACAAACTCCTTTATATTGTTTACAGACCCATGTGAACAGCCATTGGTCCCCATCGTCCACAAATTCCTCCAGAGTCCTCGGAGGACGGCCGGCCAAGGCAGTGATGAGAAGCTGAATACACAAAAAACGTAAAAAACAGAAGTACAAAAATAAGAAAAGGGAAGAGAAGGGACAGGGAAGGGAAGGGAAGGGCAGGGACAGGCAGGGAAGGAAGGGAAAGATGATGAAAAGGCCAGAAAGGTCTCTGAGTTTACTCAAACCTCCCAAAGCTCCTAAGGCTCCAAAGCACTTTTTAATAATTCTGTGCATTTTCCTCTAAAAATTGTATCCACTCCTTTGTCCACTTTCTTACTTAGAATCCAGCTCTTCTTCGTCAAATCTGTACCTTTTTCTTTCTCCTGTTCGTTAACGCTACAGCGTCAGTTAAACTGGGATTTTAAAACAGGTTCCATTTTACTTACATTAGTCAAGTTCCGTCTCCTCATGGCATTTAAATTAAGAACCATTTGACAACTGCAATACGGTCTCATTGCCCCTCTCAATCCACGACCTTCTGGATTGTCACTCGACATATAGTACATTAATCGCTTATCTGCTCGCATTTCTGCAAAGTATTCCCACAAATCCTGAATATCGCCTCCTAACAACATATCAACGTCCAAATAAACGGCTTTATTCACTTGCCACAGAATATCCGCCATGAAAAACTTGCACATCCCGGGAACTCCGGCGTGATGCGTGAGAGGAAATAAGTTAATATCTTTCGCTCGATCTTCTACCCACTCGGTGGGAATATCGTGAAGGGAATAAAGTACGGCGGCTTCGTGAGGAGTCGTAGTATTCACATAGGCGAGATACCGGTTGGGAGTCGGTCCGGTTCGCATAAATCGAGGAGGATTGGGAATCATAAGCCACGCCCCAAACTTCTCCATCATTTCCGGAATGACCTCAGTCTCAGGCAAACCGGCGACCAAAAAATGAATCCAAAGTTTGCAGCGAGTCTGGGCGATGACCGACTTGATCATGGCAGTGGTCTCGTGCTGGAAAGGAGAGGAAGAGAAGGAGGGAGGACAAGGAAAAGAGAGGGAAGAGAGGAACTTAAGGAGGAGTAGGAAAGGCAGGGTTGCAGGAGGAAGAGGAAAGGTTCGAGGAGACGGATCGAGGAAACGGGCTTGAGGCGGAGAGGGAGGAGGAGGGAGGGAAGGAGAGGGGGAGAGGGAGGGAGGGAGGGAGGGAGGGAGGAGGGAGGGAGCGGGGGAGGAGAAGAGGAGTGAGAGCCTGACAGAGGCTGTGAGGAAGGAGAGAGAGAGAGTGAGAGAGGATGTATTCAAGAGAACGGGATTCAGGGAAAGGAAAATGGAGAGCCAACATAAGTCATTGGGTAAATAACATCGGTATGACTGTTTGTATGAAATAGTATTGATGTGTTTCTTATAAATAGAACTGAAGATAAGCCCACAAGTGTCAGTAGAATCTAAGAAAATATGGCACTGAACCCTTCAATTCTACTCACTTCCGGTAAAAACATAAGAAAGTAATCTCAATCGAATGAGCACCGTGAAATGTGAGGGAGAGAGAAAAAGAGCAGAGAAGTATCAGATGGAAAATCTGAAATGACAAGGACAAGCTGAGTGCAGGAGAGAGAACGGAAAAAACCTGTAGAAGAAGGGGACAAATGAAGTGGGATGGGGGACAGAGAAACATGGAACAAGGATAGGTACCAGGGTGGAGGACTAAAAACAGAAGTTTTGAAAGAAGCCGGAAGAAGGAGAAGAGAGGAACCAAGTTAGATGCAGTGAAACACAGAGAGACCGGTACGGAGAAATGAATGTTAGAGGGCGATAGAGCAAAAAGTGGAGACACAGAGACTGAAAATTTTCAAACCGAAAGAGGAAAGTGAATGTGACACACAGAAGGCTGTGTGAAACTTATCCCTTTCGCTAATTTCTTATAGCTTATAACTTATCCCTCATCACTCATCTCGTATCACTTATCCCTCACCTTCCGGCTCCCTTCCCTCAACTTTCCTCCCTCCTCCCGTCTCCCTCCTCCTTATACAACCTTAGCCCTTCTCACCACTCACCTCTCACCTGTGTGAAGGGCTCTCTGTACCACATGGCTGACACGAACACGATATGGATTCTCTCGGGATCCACAAGACGACATGCCTCCGGCTTACGAGGCAACGCACATTCGTCTGCTTCCTCGCTCTCGATTACAGGAGCCGGAGGAGGATTCGGAGGAGGAGGAGCCATAAGAACATATGAAAAATTACTTTCTGGAAGTCCCGTAACTCTCGTTATCAACTCATTTCTGCACACAGGAAATGGAATAGGATATGTGCAAATAAAGAGTTCGCTCTGCTGGTTTTCAAGTTGAGTTCTCTTTCAGTTTCTGTTAAATGCGCAATTGCCTGTTGCAATTTTTTTTGTTTGTTCTCCATCGCCCAGTGGGACATTCAGTTTTCATTTTCGACTTGCAAAGCATTTTTTGCTTATAGTTCAATCTGTCTGACGAAAACCAGCAAATCTCCTTCAGTTGTTTGCGCATTATCGTTTTCTGTAACTAGCTCATGCACCTTGTCCAGTTCCACTTCTCGAGGTTATGTTTTCACAATTGTTTCTTGCCGCTTCTATACCTCATTGATTGTGTTAAAAGAGTATTTATTTGCCTTGTCCTTCTCCAGTTTTTTATTTGAAGTTGCGCTCATCCTTTTCCTTCTGTATATTTTCCTTGCCGGTTCTTTCAACTTATTCTCGTTCTCATTTCATTTTTTGTCATGCACCGCATATTTTCTATACTCCATATTCATGTCTGCTTTTTGTTATTTCAAAATAACTTAAAAATGTAAAGAAATGCAGGTCCTTACCCGAAAGCCGGACCGGAATGCCTTGACATAAGTTCAAGATTTCAGAAAAAATTGCCCAAACCAGTTTCACATGGTTTCAGCCCCCGATCCAATTCAACCTACTTTAGTTATGTCCCTAATTAAAGCTGCAACTAAAACTAATACGGATATCAAACTGAAAGCACAGTGCTTGTTCCTTTTCCGACGATTACACCGATACTTTTTTGTCTTATGAACATCTCCGACTGACGGAATTTTTTTACTAAAATGCATGTGATATTCTGACTCATTTTCTCATTAACCTTTTTGTTCAGTACACTCCCATTTATTCCGTAAAACCAAAAAAATCTATGAGCTTTCCAGCATTCTACATTCCCCACTGACCGTTCTGTCCATACAAGACGAGTTTTAAAGTTTTTGAGACTTGTTACACATGTGAAATTGTCGAGATAGATTTTAATTCTGAAAGGTATTGAAATGGAAATGAGTTACAGTTTAGAGAGTTTTACAGAAAAAATATGTGCCGCAAAAAGGTTGTGCCACAAAATAATGTTGCTAATAATATTGTTGTTAATGCTGTTTTTTTCGTTGAAGGAAAAAAAAATGATGAAAGATACACATACAAAAGAAGAAGGTCAGATAGAGAATTTGTGTTCTTAATTTTCCTATTTCTAAACTTTAAAGAGATTTTCCAAAACTCAAGAATCTCTTTCAAAACAGCAGACTCAGTTTCACTCCACATGTATTCCGTACATTTACCATTCCGTACGTTATTTATATTGCATAAACTGTTAAACAGTAGAAAATGAAACATGAGTGGAGTACAAACATTTAAATAAAGCTTAAAAAGGAAAAAAAAGTTACAGGTCACTCCTTTTCCATATTTTAAATACACCAGAGATCTGCTGACAGCTACACCCGTACATCAATATTAGTGTTGATGATTTTCCCGCCATTTAAATCAAAATTTCCCTGTGACACTTGTCCGAATTCAGTTCAAAAACCCTCAATCGGAAGACAAGAGTCTCCCCTGTCCATCGCACCATTCGGATCAAAAATACGACAGGTGTGCACGCAGAAAAAAGCCTTCAAAGGGCGGAAAAGACATAAACCCTAATTGCGATGCCCCGAGCAGTAGCTGGCAGGCTGGCTGACCGTACCGCTCTCGTACAAGGTCGTGGAAGCTTCCTAGTACGGCCCAGAGGCCCCACAGGAGCGCCGCCAGGCCCCACACGAGCAGCGTCCACACTATAAGGACGAAGCGAGAGCGGTTTGCGGCGTTCACGCGACGCCGGTACGCGGAATCCATGGCGGAAGGAAACGGAATGGAACAGAGAGACGGGGCAGCAGTACGATACGCCTTGTAGGTACGACGCGAATAGACTATCAGTGTGTCAGGGTGCGTCTCCATGTACTTGAAACTTAGAGAATTTACTTCTTTTTTTTAGCGCAGATCCGGCGGACCCGGATTTCGGGTGTCCCTATGTGTACCAAACGAAATTAGTCACATAAGGGCGTGACGACTGTATACGTCGACAATGGCCATGACGGCTGTCGACAGTGTACAATCTGTGACGGCTGTCGACAGTGTACAATCTGTGATGACGCACGTTATATTTCATTATTTTGTAACTGCTTGTGACGTCGCATGACTACGTTATATTTCATTATTTTGTAACTGGTTGTGACGTCGCATGACTTTTCGTGACATTGTAGACGTACCGCCATCCAGCCTGTGCCGTTTCACGGTTGAAGAAGATGCAATTTGCCTTTGCGTCTCTTGTCAACTCGGCGTGAAATGGCATCGGATCTTGAGACCCCTGGCGAAATAAAATCCGTACCAAGCCCAAACGGACAAAACCAAACAAATTGTGTACTTTGCTTTGTCGTACCTGAACGCATACGGACAAAACATAGCGGATCGTGCACTTTTCGTCGTCGCTTGAATTCTTTTGAAATTACTTGAAAATTTGTTACACGTGCGACTACGTGTTTCTATTTGTTTTTCGAAAATCTTTGTTTTAAAACACATCTTCTCTGTGTTTTAAAGAAAAGTTTGAAGATGACGTTTTTTGGCGTGGCCGTGTGTCGAAGAACACAAAACGACAACATGTAATACATCTTATATTCGATGATGACTTAAAATGTACTTCTCAATTTCTCTATTTTTTTGTACGGTTGAAACTTACGCGGTACGGCTCTAAGTTTTACAGGAAAACGACAGAAAATAACCCATAATTAGGCACATGGAGACGCACCCTCACTGGAGTCATTTTTTAGGGTACTGAAGTACAATTTTTAGTGAGACGTACGGTAATTGTTCGTACGGTCGTACGAATGTACTCAAAAAAGTGTACCATTATGATAATTATGATAATTATTACCACAAATAATCAGCCTATGAGTGAAGACTCACAATTCACCGCAATACGTACAGCCTAGGTTCCATACGAGGCCTACTGTAATCATCAGCGGATACGCCGTTACCTTTTCGTGACGTTTATACTCTATACGTTTGTTCCAAGTTTCAGAGAGTTCCTTATAGTGTGGTACTGTACTGTGTCATTCGTCATCCACGTTGCCGGACTTAAACTAGAATGTATAACGCTAGTATAAGCCCTACGCTCAAAATATATATTTTAAGCGCAGCCTAGTTATTTCTGCTTAAATCAAATCCAATCATTAGCGGTGCTGGCACCTTTTATTCCCGCTTGCAACTTGCATTTTTCGACGCTTTTACCCGATGTCTCCTTGTAGACAGGCGGCTCTTGTTGGCCGTACACTTTCTCTGTTCCCATGGACCCAGATGGTTTACCGTCGCGTTTCTTAATAAAGTCTTCTCGTTTGGCCACGGATCCATGGGGAAGGCCTCTGTTATTGTACGGCCAGCATTACATTACTGGCTGTAACGTTTGAGGCATAGATGTTCAAATCGCGCTATTTTTCCATTTTTTCCGATTGAAAGGTATAATTCGTGACTTTTGAAAAAATCGCAAAAAAACATCTACTGTAAACTGAAACTGGGAAAATACGGGAACTTGTGAATAAATTACGGTAACTGTACAATTTTTTACGGATATGTATGGAATTCGAGGAAAATATACAACGAAGTTATTGGCACTTGCTGTTCAGTGAACTGAACATAAATATTACGGAACTTGTACGTTATTTCATCGAAAATGTACGGACATTTTCGAAAAGAGACGTTGAACGTCACACTAATTTCGCGCGGTATGTTTGAAATTTGTACGGGCGTCTTCTTCAAATTTTTTTCAAAGAAGCCGCCATGGAATATTGAAAACGAAACCGCGAGGAAGTCGCCTCCCCGTATCCTATCCTACGAAATTTGACAAAAGTTTAACTTTGCATACGTTCGAACCCGGGTATGCCACGTGTGTTGATTAACCTACTCCTGACGCCTACACTGCCAATTGATGAATGAATTCCATTACCCGCGTGGAGTGTGATATGTATTTATACAAATTTAATATTTTAACGTCATTTAACGGGAAAAACTTGCAAACTGCGCTATGTGTATAAGTTTTTTTTTTCATGTACGGAATCGTACGGAAGGAAAACCATTAACGACTTTTAACGATTTGTTCAAAAGGTTCAATGCGTTTGTTACGTATAATTCGTCGCGATTGGTACGTTCGCACTAATCGTCGTGAACAACTATGGTTTGAGGACTCTTATCGGGCAGTCTCTGTAAATCTGCATGTCCTGATTTGCGTGGTACTACATAAGCTAAAGGTCTTATATGTAGAATCGTCAAAGAGTTTACAAACCGACCAATTGCAATATGAAATTTCAAATTTGTCATTTCGTTATGCGTACTATGTCATTGTACCATTGAAACCATAGTTGTTCACGACAATTAGTGTGAACGTACCAATCGCGACGAATTATACGCAACGAAAGCATTGAACCTTCTGAACAAATCGTTAAAAATCGTTATTGAATTTCCTTCTGTACTATTCCATACATGAAAAAAAAATCTTATACATATAGCGCAGTTTGCAAGTTTTTCCCGTTAAATGACGGGAAAATATCAAAATTGTTTAATTACGTATCACACTCCGTGTCGGTATTGGAATTCCTTCGTTAACTGGTTTTGGAGACGTCTAAATTGAGCTACGCCACATATTTGGCTTACCCGGGTTCGAACGTCTGCAAAGTTAAACTTTTGTCAAATTTCGTAGGATAGGATACGGGGAGGCGACTTCCTCGCGGTTTCGTTTTCAATATTCCATGGCGGCTTCTTTGAAAAAATTTGAAGAAGACGCCCGTACAAATTTCAAACATACCGCGCGAAATTAGTGTGACGTTCAACGTCTCTTTTCGAAAATGTCTGTACATTTTCGATGAAATAACGTACAAGTTCCGTAATATTTATGTTAAGTTCACTGAACAGAAAGTGCCAATAACTTCGTTGTATATTTTCCTCGAATTCCATACATATCCGTAAAAAATTGTACAGTTACCGTAATTTATTTACAAGTTCCCGTATTTTCCCAGTTTCAGTTTACAGTAGATGTTTTTTTGCGATTTTTTAAGAAGTCACGAATTATACGTTTCAATCGGAAAAAATGAAAAAATCGCGCGATTTGAACATCTATGATTGAAACTCCTTTTCCTTCGCAGACGCCTCTGTCGGTTGTAACGCCTGCTTTGAAGGGAAAACAAAAAGGAACGTGACCGGATACACTCTGTTGGATTTTGGCGGATTCGCATCCACCTTGACGGAATGCACATTTCCTTTGCCACGTGTGAAAATATTTGTGGTTTGTTACATCGTCGCACGAGAGTATACAACCCACTTGTAGCGGTTTTACACGTTTTGTAATGATTACTGCCTCAGTTTTCGACAGAGTCGGATAGAAAGATTGCGTCGCGGATGAAGACCCAAGCGTAATCGAACGGTCACATTTTCGCCTGGGCTCGTGGATAATTATATCGGATCTTATGTAATGTTGTTTTAAAAAAAAAACACAAAAAGTCAACAACAATACGACATGGTACCACAAAGTACAAAATTCTGCAAACAGCCTCAATTTTCGTGAGATGGAACTTCACGTTTGCGGGCAGTAAAAAGTATACAATTGTCGGCTAGCGCGATTCGCTCTCTGACAAAGAATATTTTCTGTGCCAAGCCATCGAAAAATGACGTTCCTACCCTTCGATCGCGAGGCCAGGATAGAAAGTCGGAGTAACATGCGATTGGAAAAAACGAGCTTTGAATGGTCGGAAAAATGTGTTACTGAACGACCGGGCAGTGGGCCGTTCAACGATTTTAAAATAGCGTGGTCCGCGTACAAATGCCGTACGGCGGAATTGCTGCGTTTTCAGATCTCGAGGAGCCATGATTCATGTTGACGATGCGTCGAATCCATCAGACGATCATACTAATGATGATGATGATGATGGTGACGACGATGATGATGATGATGATGATGATGATGGTGATGATGGTGATGATGATGATGATGATGGTGATGATGATGATGATGATGATGATGGTGATGATGGTGATGATGATGATGATGATGATGATGATGATGATGATGATGATGGTGATGATGATGATGATGATGATGATGATGATGATGGTGATGATGATGATGATGATGATGAAGGTGTTGAAGATGATGATGATTAGTAGTAGTAGTAGTAGTAG
>JBBHKE010003519.1:158901-281170 GCA_037447655.1 Zygnema cylindricum | reverse complement strand
TCTCTCTCTCTCTCTCTCTCTCTCTCTCTCTCTCTCTCTCTCTGCAAAGGAGATTCATTCAGGGAGTGCACACCTGAGGGCAGGCGCTACTGTGGACGCCAAAAACGTGTAGCTCCCGAGCCCAATGAAGTGCTGCAGCCAATCAAAGAGAGGCTCGATGCCCACCTGGCAGCCACGACAGCACTCTCTTTAGACTCTTTTCAAGACTTTTTTTAGACTCTCTTTAGACTTTTTTTAGACTCTCTTTAGATTTTGTAAAACTCTCTTTAGACTTTTTTTAGACTCGCTTTGAACTTTTTTTAAGACTTTTTTTAGACACTCTTTATACCTTCTTTAGACTCTCTTTAGACCTTCTTCAGACCTTCTTTAGACTGTCTTCAGACCTTCTTTAGACCCTCTTTGGAGTGCAGTTATCCCAAAGAACAAAAACAGAATCAACCGCAGAGCACTTGCCACAACTAACAAGATGATGACATACGTTATATCTTTGAACACAAAACTGCAGACATCCTTCTCCAATGCACCGGAAAAACAAAGGCCAGATGTCCCAAATATCAGATGCATTCAGAAGAAAATGTATGATGTATGAATAAAACATGTATGAACTCACAGCTTGGAAAATGTTAGGAAGTAGATCTGGTCTGGACACCATCATGCTGCCCATGGTGCTCGCTAATGGTCCAAACTGAGTCACGTCCTGTACAACTTGCAACCAAGGATTCATGGCGAGTGTAGACTAGAGAATCATGAAAGTATTGGAGCACTTTCCTATCTCATGACATGATCCTGACAGAAAAGGAAGCATTCTAGCTGGAGGCTACGTTCCGCTGTCGATTCCTTCAAATAATCTGCTCAAAAATAGCATACTTTCATAACTCTAATCACCGCACCATTTGAATGAAGCTTGTTTAACGGATCCTAGTTAAAGAAAAACAATAACATCCCACTTGTATAGAACATTGAGGAGAGTCGAAGTAAGACACCTATCAGTCGCACTTTTTGGCCAAGACCTCTTTATATCCATTTGACTATTCCAGACCAAGTGCTAGAGATGCATTGGATTGAAAACACATCCCTTTTCTCACCATAATCCCAAAAATTGCTAGGAACCAGAAATCTCCCGTGCAAGGACAAGCAGCTTCACAATGTAAGTCTTGCTATTGTGTGCACAAACGCAGTAATGAATGCCATACTTCACACCATATCGGTTGAATTAACAAAGTACTCTTCCAAATTCATCATTTATTTTCATAAGTAACCATAGCTACACCATTCATTGTAATTATTCTGGGCCAAGGTAATTTTCCATTTGCAATCCACGTGACAATCAGTACGGGCTGAAAAAACATCAGGATACACGGTATGCCAAAACAGACACAAAACTGCAGATAATGTACACTACAACGTCGAATCAAAAGTTCAAGGCTACGCAAAAAAAGAAAAGAATTTTACCAGACATGGTGTGTTATTATTTGGTAATGGACATGGACTCCAAATGGATAAAATTCCCCAATTTTACGGCGTAAACTCTGTGAATAGACTGTGTCTTATCGACAGACGAAAGTAGCAGGTCGGTTAAAGTAACAAAGAACTCCTTGCTCCAGATGACTAAACAAAATGGACAGACAAAGCTTACCTGGAGAAATGGACGCAACACAGGATCTCCAAGTCTCTGCAACATTTCTCCACACCAAAATTCATCAGATTTACTGCCCACTGTGATTGCTGGGGACCAATATTAACTTTGAATGCCAACTACAGGACACCCACAGGTATATTAGTGTGGACCACAGACCCTTTTAGATAAGGGAAATCTGTGGACAACAAGCGCCAACTTGAGCAATATACCATGTACATAATTTCGCACAGACCACACCATTACCGTCCATAACACTATTTTTGTCTTGACTAATCATCATGCACAGAACAGTCCCTTTGTCTTTCTAAGCTCCACTTTCGGTGCCTAAATTCCATTTCAGGGAACATGCATTTAGCCAATCCCACCTCTCCAGTTCCTCCTCCACTATCAGCTGTCCTTCAACTTGTGCAAAAATGAGGCACTGTCTCGATGAAACCATGATAAATGGAAAAAACAACGTACATCCAGCTAGACCAACTAATGCAAACCCAATGACCACAACCTATATCCATGGGCATTAAGGACCGTCATTCCACCTCCATGCTTTTGAAGTTTGTTGCCAGGAGAGCATTGATGAAATCCGAGGGAGGATCACTCCCTACTGGGGCAGACATGGCCCGTTGAAGGAGCCAGGCTCCACTCAGGTTGGGCTGGAGCCATGGAAAAAATGGGCCGTATAAGACAAAAGCGGTAGACTATAAAGCAGAGTATGTCGTACTTATAGATCAATCTTTTATAGCATTCGTTATGTTCACGAATACGCGAAGCAAGCCATGGGAGAGGGGAAAAAATGAATACAAAAAAAAAAAAAAAAAAATCCATGACCTTCTGCTTGAGAAAGACTCTTCCGACTCTTCCGTCTCGTCTGATCAGCAGAGATGTATGAGATAAAGAGTACAAAGATGGAGCTCAGAGAGGAATAGACCTACCTGATAGGCATTAATGAGTGCAAGATGGTTGCGAGCCAACAAATCTACTTCCAAAGCTTCTGAGATACCTGCAGAGTCACAGAAAAAGGTCAAAAGAAATACCTATCAGTAACATTCACAATATAGTGATAATCAAGACAAGGCAAACATGGCTAAAAGAAACAAACCACTACCCCCAAACAGACAAAATTACCCATTTCAACCTGCAGTCAGTCGCGCCAGATGCCGTGTGATGCTCCCGAATCCCCCAAATGAGAGGGGAGACTGAATGCCGCTGGCATCCCCCACCTGCAGTAGACCCCTCCACACCCATACATTCACCCTGGTTTCAAATTCCAAAACCAACGAACTCAAAATTAGTGTGGCTGACATGTTCGCCTAGTACTTCCTTTTATGTTACTTTTGCCTTCCGGTTGAGGAGACTATTTTTACGCTACACACTGAAATACTAGTATACTGTCTTGCAGTAGAGACCATGTCCTGCTTACAACAATTCCAAAGCATGGAAGAAGCTGTTTTCGAGAAGGTTACCTGCAATACTCGGTCAAATGCCGCCGGCAGAGGGCTGCAGCCCGCCAAAATAGCCCTCACAACAATGGGACTTAGTTCAAACAGGTAACAGAATAATTGGATTGTTCAAGCCACAGCAAAAGAGTTTAAGAGTTTTGAGTGTGCCCCATAGTGGCAATGCAATTTCCAAGGAATGCAAACAGCTTTCCAACACATGAACCACCTACATGACCTTCCAATAGATGAGGCGGCCAAAAACTTGCCTGTTGCGATAGGTCGGAAAGAAACCAAACAATACTCGCAGGAATTCCAAATCTTCAAGGTTCACACCCTACATTGAAACAATCCAGGTGTCATGCATCTCAGAATGCAGAAACAAACAGCTTTAAGTAAACCGATCTAAACGGAAAGTCGGTTGTAAGATGAGTTCATAAACAGGATTCGTTTCCTACCTTCATCTGACTCCACTTTCACAAAAAAATCACTATCCAATTCGCAAATTTCCCACGGATAGCCAGAACCTCACCTGATACTGGGGCATCAATCCCCAGTACTCCTCCAGGAGCTGTTCCAGTGAGGGTCTTTCGGGGCTCGCGTCCAAATATGTGAACAAGTAGGTGGTCCGGTCAGTCGGTCCTGAACCTGCAGGAAATGCCTGCATGTTTCCACATCTTCAGCTGGCATGTAATGAAACAAAAGAAAAAAAAAAAGGATGAGGCTGGAGAGACTGGATACATGTGATGACCCGTGAAGAATCTTAAGGTTAACAGCGAATTGAAGAGCTACAATTCCCACACTGCACCTCATAATCAACTCACGATAAGTATTGGTTGAACTATGATGACAGCTGGGATTTAGGTTTCGCATAATGGAGATGGGCTCTGAGCTTCCAACCATACCTTCCTTGTTACTTTTTTGGAAGATACGAGAGAGGAAGAGGACATTACCTCCCAAAAGTATTGACTTGGTGAAGCACCAATTTTCCTCAATGGTGTATTGGTGTAAATGATATCACTGGTGCTGTTGTCAGAGAATCCCCGCGCACAGCCACCCACTACAAGACAAACTCCGTCCGGTTTTTGACCCCACCGCACCTGAAAAACCATGATGATGATGATGATAATGGTGATGATGATGATGGAAATTTCCAGGCCACCACAAAGCTAAAATAGGCTTTTGAAACAATGCCCATCTTTTCGTGCTTGCTAAGGGCACATGTCTAGAAAATAGAATCAATACCCATCAGCTACTAGCTCTATGACGCCAACAAGTCATCACCGAGGGGACAAACTCATGACCAAAAAAACAAAACCAGATGTCGCCGAAAAACTGTTAGAAGCCGGTTACGTGTTTGCTCACATTTCACTGGAACAAAGCATTCATTGAAATGCGGAAAACAAAATTTCACTTAGAATGACAATTGTGAAAGGGTTTTGCATGCCAAGTGTCGACCGAGGATTGGACGAGTTGGATACTACATTCAGACCATCTTGACAATGTGGTACATTCGATTTACTCTTGCGGTATATCCCTTATTAACAAGATCGTCCGTCTTCAAGTGTGACTAAACAACTCGCACTTGGAGTAGGCAGCTTCTTGGGAAAGGGAGAGGAGGAGGGAGAGGGGAAGGGGGAGGGAGGGAATGGAGAGGTTTGGCCCAGACCTGGCGTAAGATCGGAGAAAAGTTTCCCATTGCGTCAATAACAAGGCGTGTCACGATTGGTTCTGAGTTATCCAAAGAAAGGACCTGCACCAAAAAGTGAAGCTTTCAGCAGAATAAAAGAAAAAAAAAAGACAAATGAAATATTTCCACCTAGTATAGAACGTAACCTTGACAAAAGGCTAATTCAGAAACAGCCAATGGAAAATTGTTACAAAAATATATGCAAGAACAAGAAACTTCAGGGGCCAGTAGTTTGACCTTGTCCTTCTGTCTGTCTTGAAACAGAGTGAGGTTCAGTGGTAACTAAAGATAAAAGTTAACAATCCTATCCACAAATCTCCATGCTATTTGCCATGTTAGCTACCAATGCCCAACAAGAAACATGTCCCCGCAGAAAGGACTAGTATGTGACGTGAAACAACACTAAATTGTATTTAGAAACATGAGTGATCATCATATTGTGCTTTGTCAAAACGTTCCAAGCCAACAATTCAGTCCAACTGCACACTTAAAACAAAAAGTGTCCAGGGGGAGCTGCCAGTATAGTGACGGATGAACTATGCACAATTGCCATCTAGACTGACTACACAGCTCATCGTTATTAGTGTTAAAGTTTTTTTCACCACTCAAAACCTATTTTCTCCGTGCACACATGTCGGACTGTCAATCGGAGACCGCCAATAGAAAGGTGAGAATCTTCCCTTCCAATAGCAACCATTGGATTGACAAACCGACAAGTGTGCACGGAGATAAGATGTTTTAAGTGGCAAAAAAAACTATTAACACTAAACGATGAGCAGTGTAGTGGATGTCTTGCTTGGCCGCCTGCAATTACAATTCCTCGAGGCATAGAGGAGAAGAATATGAGCCAGTGTGGAATCGAGCTACAATATTCAGCGGCATCAATGGGATTGATTCATCAGAGGTATACACTCACCGCCCCATTGTCAAAAACATCTGCTTTCTTTAGACCCACTCCCTCCAGAAGCACACCACCTGTTGCTAAAAATCGTTCTTTCACGATCTCAATTAGTTTCTGAGGCCTGTCCAACAGGCCATGACTAGGAGCTAATCAGCAAAGCTTGGAGCAGTCATTTTCAAGGGCCTGGCTATAGAGTTTTCCTCCAAGATTGCTCGAATAACAATTACCAGTGGCCACTGCCAAAACACATTCATCACATTTCTTTGGTAAGGAACACGGCAGTTTCCAATTGTGTTTCACACTGACACCGTTCCAAATGTGAAATACCCACATAACATAGTGCATAGTCTCATTTCTTCAAAGTCAGGCGATAGTGCAACGCAAGAAACCCACAAAACAAACTTATGTTAGTTAAGAATGAGAACTTACGAGACACCTAAGTTAAGAATATCCTTCACCCACACATCGCCGCCACCATGAAAGCCACAGCGATTCTGCAAGAAGCCCACTACCATTGGTCAGCTCACAAATGTATTCATAAACATACGTCAAATCATTTGCAAAAAAATGGCTTTTCACATTCAAGCAATCTTCAACCAAGCATTTCCGCAAAATAGGGAACCAATAAGCCTCTCTTCTAATGCATATGCCAAAAAGAGTCAACGGTAATTTCTAGGGTCGGCAAAAAAAAAAAAAGCTCCAGCATTCTCTGCACTTTCCTTGATCCTTCATACATGTGCTACACAACTGAAAAAAGTTGTCATCCCTGTGAATTCTCGGAGCCCACAGCCTCTTAATATAAGCTACCCAAAGTGTGTCCCACATCTGCATCATCTTCTCCAAATGGATAATACTTTCTCAATGTTGCCATTTTATATTACCGGGTTGAACTCGACAGCAATGACCGCCTCTACCTCCTCAGTCGTCAGTACTCCTGCTTCCACGAGCTCGTGAAGCTCCTTCCGGGATATGTTCCACTCTTGAGCTCTCTGCCGCCCCTCAAACTCCCTCAAACATTTTAAGGATTCCACACCTCCAGCTCCGTAGACAACCCGAAGATTCTGGAGATATGTGGCGACAGGAGGCGGCAGCTATTGAATCATCAACTTGCCCAGCTAATATTAATATAGCGTATTATTCAGTGGCGCTTCCCAGGTTATGAACAGCTCCCTCCTTTGCAAGGACAAATGAAGTGTTTGTGTTGATTGAGATTTTTCAACATAAAACAAAGAAAGATATTAATTGGTTCAGTTTTTCAAACATAGATAAAATAAAAAAAACTTGTAAATCGGCAATTGCAGTCTTCTTGGAAAGCAAGATGCAACTCAATCCTCGTATAAAAACCTTGAAAATCAACTAAATGAGAGTACAATTCCATGGTATTGACTTCATCAATTCCATAGCCAGCGGATTGTGATCTCATCTAGCACCGTAATAGCCACGGCAGAAATAAAGACAGTGAAACAAATTTCCAGTCCTTCACACATAGACACAACAGCTACACAAATCGATCAGTATGGGCTTCTGACGTTTCAATAGCAAAATTCCTGCACTCAGCAACCGATCCTCTCATGACAAAGAGATGGAAGACTAACTGCATGGCAGAACCCAACAACTTCCATTAATTCGGTTGGCGAAAAGAGACATCAACCTCAGTCGTAAGAATAGCACCTAATTTTATTTTTTCTACAAACAGAGGAGAGGCTTGAGCAGAAAGTAGCCTCACCCCTCGCATCTCTCCCCGCTCTATTATGGCCACCTTATGTCCTTTTAGCAAAAGTGCGGTGGCAACAAAAACTCCCAGAGTGCCCCCACACACGACGACATCAAAAATTGTCGCATTTTTATCCACCAGATTGGCAAGTTGCCACTCGCCAGAACCCCGGCTGACCACATCCGGGGCCGGACCTGCTGCCGAACCTGCATGCCGCCAGGCACCAAAAACAGCCTTGAAATCATGTGCAGAACAGGACAATACCTTTGCATTTGCAATGCCGTAATACTTTAAATTCAGCAATCAACACACTTTACCACAGTTTTCACCATGACAAAGGCGTTATCTTCTCATTGGTTGCCTTTTCCTGATCTAAATAAATTGATCGCCATCTTAAATTTCTTCTGTTCAAAGGTTTTTGAAACATCCATCTTAATAAGATCAGCTTTAAAACCACTCTGAAATGTGGGCGAAATGTACACTTTCACCATGCAAGAGCGCATTAATGTGCCACATTGCTTTCTTACAACAAAGCAACAATTGTCAACTTGGTTCAGACACTGAACAAAATGCTGGTTCCATCTTTTTCCTTCGTGCAATTTTATCGCAGTTTTTAATCAGACTGCTTTGCAACACAGCAAACCCCTAAGTAAGCCTCACTTTTTGGCAGTGTCAATCACCTGTCTTCATGGTGCGAAGGCGTAACCAATTCGCATCAGCCCGCTTCAAAGCTTCATATGTTACCGAACCGCCTGCGCCACCTGCTCCATCTTCTTTAGGAAGACTCTCCATAATACGCTGTGATACATTGCACAACATCCAAAAGACAAAATTAAAGAAAAGCTACCTTGCTCACCAGTACTAGACGAACTAGTGAAACATTCATGATAGAGTTGAAAGTGCTTCACGAGCATGTTGGAAAAAAAAATTACTAGGAGACAAATTGTCCACAGAACGCAAAGATAGTCTGAACCAAAATGAAAGCTATGCCAAGGCAAATTCTGTGACGATACTGCTTTGGCGGAAGTATCGCTTAGAAATGGTTCCGCCACCCACCTATTTGGGAGACATTGTCTTAGTTTACAAAGGTTAATACCATTGTCACCTAAACATTCCAAAAGTGAAACGTACAGAAAGAGAGAAAGACTTCTTGATTTCTACTAAAAACCTTCTTGCCTTCCGATATGCGACCCAACCCTCAAATTCTCTTCTCCCGTAATCCAAGCCGACAATACATCAATAAGGGGAACCGTCTACCGCTTGTCACTCCTCTCCAGAACCAGCTGTCAAACTTTCCATCAATGATTTTGGTTGTAGTCATTTGTGAATCGCTCTAAAATTAACTAAGCATATTTTAAGCCCATAAATACAGGCTGAATAGGACGAAATTATTACAAAAATTACTTTGGGTACAATGCAAACAAGTCTAGGGCATATATAGCCTTGGGCATACGTGCATGCTGTTTGTCCATAATATGCACTTGATTCATGAAATGATGCAGAAGGTCTCACTGAAACAAAATCATTTCTACAGAAATGCTCACAAAGTACCTTTTGAGTACTAGATGTTTGCATAACTTGCTCTGACGGGAATCGGCGAAACCTAGCTGACATCATAAGCGTCCAGTAAAGTTCTAGCTTCCTTATATCAGCTTCAAGGTGGCGAAGGGCGAACAGTGTCCTCCTTGAAGGAGATGACCTACCTGTGTTCTTGAAAGCTCCTTCGAAGGCGTTTCAACTGCTGAAGCTCCGACCCAAAGACTGCGTTTCTGACATCCGTGGCTCCTATACATCGGCTGCCTAAAATTCTCACTTCCGCGTGTCACCCTCACAAATGCTTCGCTATACTCAACTGATGGCCAAGTAACACGGGAAACATGTGCCTCGTGCAGTTTTGCAGCCATGGACGTAATGCAACGTGGCGTCGGAGTGATGAAGTGGCATTGGGCTCGCGCTTGCCACGTGGCAGGCATCGTGGCAACTATCATCATGGTGAAAGGCTGAAAACTGGTAAACAAAGATGATGTACCGAGCTTTGTTTCTTGAAAGTTTGTGTACAGCATCCAGCTGGCTTCGGCCACGCTTCCCCTCTACGGTGTTCGGTACATTGGACAACTGTGTATATTGGCGTTAAACTTTTTTTCACCACTTAGGGCAGAACTACATGTTCCACAATACAATTTCATTTTGCTGTCCGATAGCTTGTGTCTTTTGCCATTTTTGCTCCAAAACAGCACCCCCGCCAGAGGCCCCATTACAATTTTCTTTCACTTTTTCATGACCAATCAGGTTGTGGCGTTTGAAAATTCTCCCGCATGTTCGGAAAAGAACAACGGCGCATTGTATTAATTTCCTCGCCATACTCCGCTCTTTGTTACCTATGGCGAAAAAAAGAGAAATTGAAAACGCGTCCCAAATTTCGGCAGCCATTCCGAGCACGTGTAGAAGCATGGCACGAGAAACCATGCATTTGGAATCTACGAGTGTTCTTCAAAGAATCTCGATGCAAGAGTTTGGCTCCCCCCGCAAGTGACTGCAAACTGATTTCCTGCCTATGTGACAGCCATGGACATAAGACATTAGTTTTTCCCTCGTGATATTGGTCTTAATACATCTGTATAACTCGTGGTATAATGTAAATTCAAGATGCCTGATACGAGGACGCCTGGTGCTCTCTACTGCTTGCAGCTGATTAATGTGAAACCAAGCGGCCATACCCGGTGCCTGGACTAGATTCAGAACAGCATTTTGCTTTTGCTTGGTTACGCAAACAATTTCATTTGTAAGAAATTGCTTGAAAGACATACGATCTAAGTTGCTCATCATGTGCAAGAGACCCTGAGCGCAAAAATTTTGTGCTTCAGATCCATCGTTCCTTCCTTTCTTCAAACTTCTTTCTTCCTCTGTATGTCTGCAAGAAGCTCTTGCAGCTATGGAAGGTGTGAGTGGCGAGGCATTTGCAGAGGAATTGAAGCAGTTTGTTCTTCCTGATGAAAGCGCAGCTGTCTTCCTGGCAAGGAGCCACGTGGAGCGGTTCTGGACGTCCGTCCCGTTTATTGACAAACAGACATTACAAGCAGGCCATGTGCTTGAGATTTTTGGCGCATCTGGCACTGCCAAGACTCAGACGCTCTTGCAGGTCAGCGTTTCAATTCGCAGAAATCAAGCAGAAACATAAACGCTAAATAGGGGAACATCTTTTCAGATTTATTTTGATTACTTTCCATTGTGTGAGCTACGATCTGTGACTGTTATTTCGTTCGTTTGAGTGTTTATGCTGTGGCTCAAACAATGAAATGCGGGACTTGTGTCTTTTCAATATTTTATCGCCTTGTGTACGGGATTTTATTTTTACAAGTTTCAAACCCTTGACACTATTAGACCAGGGGCAGCAAGGGATTTTACACCGGTGTTCATTCATTGATTTATTACTAAAGTGAATTGCATTTTCTATATTCAAAATGATCACTATTTCTGGTTCAATTAACTAAACAAAAAAACAATAATTCCTGCTGAGGTATATTTATTCATTTATTTCCTAAAAAATAAACAATACTGACAGACAAATTCTGTTTTAATCTATATATGTTAAAATCAATACATTAATGTAAAATTTTCAACCATTCTTCAATAATAGATTTTTGTATCAACACAACTATTTATTATTCCATTAATATTGAATGCATTTTGCAGTGCTGAAAATAGTTTATACAGACTATCTTTTAGGTTTAGTAAAGCTAAAAATATAAGACACGAGACACTGATACAATATTCTAATCCTGGATGTCTTTATAGATTGTGTTAACATAGCACAGGTCTTTTTATCTAATTTCTGCTTGGAACATCATTACATATGGGCAATGCTTGATTATTTCTCCATATTATTGTTTTGTTTTTGTTTGTAGTGTTTTTGTATTGATTCGACTTTTTTTCTTTCAAATCATAAGCATTCGTGGATGCCTGCTTTTTCTACTTGCACCAAAATTGTTTATCTATGGCAAGTTTGTTTGCTTGATTTTTTGAATTTAGCATCCATTATGTGGAAAATGACTTTCAACATATTGGCAAGATTGAGAGGTCACTGTATGCATTTCTCTTGGTCATTGTTTGGCCATTCGCAATGGCACAGCTACGATTTTAACTGCAATGTTTCTGGGACGACAGGAAATCTACTTGATTGCTTTATACCCTGAGTTTTCAGTGACATCCATTTGAACGAAAAATTTGTTCCACTTTGAGGTACAAATATATTAACTTGCAAATTCCTGTCCCTTTCCAGACTGCGGTGACATGCATACTTCCCAAACAGGCAGATCAGGTTGTATATGGCGGTTTTGGAAGTTCAGCATTCTACTTTGATTTAGATTGTCGATTGGATGTCGGGAGAGTCCTCCAACTTCTGCAAGAACGCATCAATGAAGCTCGTCGTAAAAAAATTGTCCCACCTTTTCTTCATCGTTGTTGTTGGTTGGATGCTTATTACTCCTGACAACAGAAAACTTATATTTTCACGCACTCTGGTTTTTCTTTGCTGCGTTGTTTAACAACTGATTCAGTGTCGCTAGCATGCAAACATCATGGACTGCAATAGTATGTTGGGGTTGGCATACATGAAAAGTGGTTTACGCATTTATGCTTGCTCATTTCTGCCAACAGGGGCACAAGGATTTTCTCCAATCCCGTTTGGTGAGTTACAGCCAATGTCAGGACGAATACAAGGCTCTTCTTCAAACAGCGCATTTTCTACGCAGAAGACAGCAAAATCTCGCTCTCATCCCCTCATTGCTTCTTGCTTGGACCGCTTTCACCTCATACGTTGTCATAGCAGCTTCCAATTTCTAGCTTCTTTGAAGGTGTGCGTAATTGCTGTAACCTGCCAAGCAATTTTTTGCTGTATGTCCACATTATGCTTGCATAAGAGCATCACAAAGACCATTCTACTTCGTAGAATTCGGGCATTTGCTTTGTGCGAAAGGCCGAACTGCTCACCCTGTTTGGTGTTTACATTAAGTTAAGCAAATATCTGGATGGAAGGCATAAATTTTTCATGTCTTGTCGCGTTTGGTCTCAAATACAGAACTATTCAAAGAAGTATCCACTTCATAGGCACCAGAGTTCAAAATATTTTTTCTGTAGAATGTTTTTTTGCAGTCGCTAAAATTTATAATGGCTTATGCACTTCGCTGTTGGCAAACTTGAACTTGTTGGCATATTGCAGACAATACGACCTCTATTTAGACAACTGGGTGATAATGCTCTTTCAACAACACAGTTGCTGTTTATTGACAGGCATGTTTGAAGCCTGCTGTTCTATGATCTACAAGCTCATGAGCCAGTTTTAGCTAATTTGCATATAAGTTTAATCTACCAGGTTTTGGTAGATAGTTTCTGCCACTCTTTATTAAAAATAAGAGTCAAAATATATAGAAGCTAGCTTGTCGCTCCCGCAGCATTCTTGAATCGAAGGCACAAAAATCTTTTTCTCTCTTTCAGTCCCTCCTAATCTTCATTTTGCAGCATCTCTGCATTCTATTGGATGGATCGGGCTGCTCGTACGAGTCTGGTGCCATCGCCTGCAGCTGGACCGAGGTCAGTATCCAGAGGCTCGTGTTTCAGTGAATTAAAACTTCAGGGCATGAATGCCTGGGAACTCTAATAATGTTTAGTACAATTTGTAGCACTTCAGGTAATGAAAGCCTGCAGGACCCATACATGCCGACATTTTGTCAAAGAATATCATTGGTATTGAAAAACTGAAAATTTAAAGCATATTTTGCAGCGGACGGCCTTTGAACCCTCCTGTAGTGGCAGATGCGATTGTGAGTGAGCTTCGCCAGCTGGGGCGTTCCTACAAACTGTTTGTTATTGCAGCAAGAACTTCTCTGTTTAGTTCAAGCACTTCTGATAATTTTTGGCAACGTGGAAATGCCCAAAGGAGCTCAAAAAGCGATGATCTCTCTGGTAACGATCGTCAAGCGTCAAGTTCAAAAAATCAAGGTGTCCCTCTTAATACATGGAATCGCAAAAAAGATAACCGTCAGAATTTCATGCCAGCCGTCTGGCAGGTTTGTTCTACTTTTCCATATAGGATATATCCAGTAGTTTTTCCTCGACCAATCTCATTTTTTCCTTGTTGTACACTGGAAAATTGCAAGGAAAGAAGTAGGAATTTGAAGGCGACTGAGCCCTTCTTCAGCTTTTGACAATGCTGAGTGTTATCTTCTTTCAGGAGAAGTGTTTTTTTCCTATATTTTTGTGATGTATTCGGAGACCTTGATTTTATGCTATAATCTGTATCCCATAATTCATGTCTCTTTTATTCAAAATTCTGCTTATAAGCTATTATCAACCACTTTGAATATGTTTGTGAAGGCCAGAGTTATATGATCGTTGGTAGAGGATGGGTGATGTTTTTGTGTACAGGACTTCATCACACATAGGATCATGCTTGAGATGCTGCCATCACCTGTGGGAGGTATGCAGTTAATTTCAACTATTGAAGTTGTTGATAGTACTTGAATAATCGTTGGATAATTGAAGTAGGAGTTGGTCATAAGTATGCTCCATTTTTTTTAGCACGTTATGTTATTGCAGTTCTCTGTGCACTTATGAGAATGAAGGGGACGAGGAGTCTTATTGAGGAAAATTTAGTATCCATGCCTCAAAAGCTAGACAGGGTGCTTACATGATGTTTTTCCGTTTAACAATGACAGCGAAATGTCCTTTGATTTTATTTTTCAAGTGACACGAGATTGTTTGGCCTTCTGATTTCAGCCAATATGAAGCTGGTCGATGAGAGTGCAAGGTTATGGGAAGAGCGCTAACCATGCAATCAACTTAGAGGGAGTGTCTGTTGTATTGGTTGAAGATATCCGGGAATGTTTGGTGTCTATGTTATTTGAACAAAGATGTCGCAGTTATGTGAGGCCAAAGACCTTATAAATGAGGTTTTTGAATTAGGTGGGAAGGAGAAGCAAGTATTCCAGGCCGTGTGGGACCTTCCCTTGTCTTACACCATTGACCAATTTAGCGTTGAACCGGTGAGCTCTCGCCTTGCCAAGCACTCCATTGCTTGATGTGTTCATTCAAATATTTTAGGTTCAGCCCCACCTTTCACTGGATAGCGTAGATCAAAGACAGGTGGATTTGAAGTGAATGTTGCTACACGTGTTACAGAGCCCTCCAAGGTTAGAGCTGATGTGACTTAAGATATAAGAAGGGATTTTGCGCAGAAATGGGTATCGGTGGTGTTATTTGACCCAAACATGTCTTTCTGTCTTTTCCAGGAAGGTATCAGCTTAATAGAGAGGAGAAGCTAGCTGACGTAAAGTCATATGGCACCTATGGCACCGGTTCTACTAGGTAGTGTAGAACTCGTTCACTGCACCGTGCATCAAAGAATGATGAAAATGTTTTTTTCTGCATCTTTTTGTAGGTCTCACATCCATTTACATATCTCCAGCTTTTTGTTGTTGGGCTGTTAATAAGATTTTGATTGTGTGCACCTCTCTCTTGATTTATGTATGTTTACAAGCCGTGTTCTCCTTTTTGTCAAACCAAGCCGTTTTCCTGTTCCTTTTCCTTTGTCAAGGTGTTTATATGTTGTTTCCTTTTCCACTCTGCGTCTCTTCTTTTTCTGTCAAAGTAACGTCGGACAATGATTTGTTGTTTAATCAATTGCAACCGATGAGGTAAACATATGATGAAATTACTGACCGTCACAAGATGCACAGACACAGGAGATACTGTTATCACTCAATGTTTTTGCTTGTAGTTATAGTAAAGAGTAATCTTGAGCATCATGAAAATGGGAAAGCAGAACGAAGGAAGCAAACAACAACAAGCAACCGAAAATACCAAACACTGCAGAAAGCAAACCCAATAGAAAAGGAAAATAACTTGAAAGGAATGAACACACAGCGAAGGCCGAGCTAACGAAGGATACAGAAAAGAAAACCACCACGAAACCATGAAAATGCCTTGATATTCAATTACTCAAATAGCCATCGATGAACTAAGAACCAGTAAAAACAACCCCGCAAAATCCTCCAAGCGGAGCGGAGTGCATTGGGAGAGATCCAAACCATGTCGACATTGCATAACTGCAATAATACAGTGGATAATAATAGAAGTTGGCACTCACTGTCCACAGACAGACGCCTACAGCCTCTCTGCTCGCCATCACAAGTACTGAGAGACTCATCAAAACAACGCCCAAACAACCAAAAGTCGCGGCCACCATTGGAATAAATTCATCTATACCACCGCGCTGCACATAATCACACTCCCTCCTATCGTGACACGCAGCTACTCTAACATGCTCAATTGCTTGAGTTACAATACTAACAAAGATAGGATTCATCGAATCAACTTCTCCAACATACGACAGGCATCATCGAGCAAACAATATCACAACATGACACATCCACAAATGCACATTATTGCAAATCATGACACGTATAACTTCAACTTTTTAACAAATTTCATTGTTGACATAAAGCTTTCTTCAACTTTCAACAATAGACGCTCAATTTAATTTTTGACATAGGAAAGCTACTTCCTCCCTGTCTCCAAAAATCTTCGAGAATAATTCACTCAACTTAAGACATTCCTTTGCGCCATAAAAAAATTTGAATTCCAATTCTGTCTGAGCCCTCAAAATGAGCGGAATAGAATCGTATTCAGCCGACAGCCTTATCTACATAAAGACAAATGGTGTAGGCAAAAACTGTATGGTACAACTGAGACCATAGAACAACATAAAACTAAAAATAGAATGGGCATAAACTTAATGATTCTCAGCTACACTATGTTGTTCAAAGCTCAGATTAAGTTTTTCTTCCTCAAACCAACACTAGGTTCTACTAAACTATGATTCTTTCTCACTCCTTCCTACCTCCCTTCAAAACCTATGGCATTCTTGCCTCCTGTTTCTTCTTCACTCTCCCTTTCTCGTGTCTTCAGACCGCTCCGTGATCTGATACTGTACTTTCTTTGTGCCTTCTGTTTCCTCCTTCCAATCCCACCTCCTCAACTCCTCCAAAAGTTGCTTTCTCTTTTCATTCCTTGTCTTGGGAACTTCCACAACTTTTTCCACTTCCTCCACTCCATCTCCTCCCTCCCCTATCTGCCACCCCACAGTCACTCCATTCCTGGCCTGAGATCCTTCCTTTATTTCTACCTCTTCAATCACCGCCCTCTTACTTCTGCCTCTCCCCTTCCTCCTTACCCTTGTCTCTCCATCATACATTCTCCTCCTCTCTCTCCTCCTCAACGAGCTTTGTGAAACTGAAGATTCATCTTGTGAGGAGGAAAAACCACCGATTCTCGACGCAGAAGAATCTTCTCCAGGCACCGAATCTCTCCAATAAACATCTTCCTCACCCTCCACTTGCCTCGATAACAACCTGTCTGACTGCGATCTCTTCATCGATCCCTTCTTCGAACCAAAGCCTCTCACACCTCCCTCCTTCACTCCCTCCACTGTCCCTGCCCCTTCATCCTCCGAAGTCTCTACCTCTCTCGCCCTCACGACTCCCAAAGGAGTAACCCCGTGAGGAGAACTCGGCACCGAGCTTTGATTCGGACTGGAATGTTTTGACGACGTCTGACCCTTCTCTCTCCTCCCCCTCCGCTTCCTCTCTTCCACTTCTCCTCTCACAAACTCAATTGTAGGAGGAGACTTTGGGCTACAACTGATCTCAATTGTCTCACTCTCATCCACCGCCCTCTCATTCATGGCTACTTTAATTACTCGATTTCCTGAAGCTCTTATCACTATCTCTTCATTACCCCTGTTTCCTCCCATCCCTCTCCCTCCCTCACCCCGCCCACCTTTCCGACTCCGCGCTTGAGATTGAGGAAGAGAGGGAGTTAGATGCCTGTTTCTAAAACTGTATTTGTCCCCAATCGCAACGAAATCATCCTCTTCGTCGTCCTCCGAGGGAGATATATACCCATCGGAAATCGACTCACGATGGGACTTTCTCCTCCTCATATTCCGTAAACTCCTCCTTTCGTAATCTGCCCCTCCATCCAGTTCACTGAAGAGCTCTCTCCCTCCTCTTCCACTCCTCCCATCTCCCCGAGGAACCCCTCCACTACCTCCTCGAAACACCTTTTGTTCAGAAAACGCCAAACTGGGGTCCCCTAAACTCGCAGTCATCTTATGCTTATCGGAAAATGGAGAAATGGGACCCACTCTAATTCGTGGGGAAACCTCCATTTCTCCATTAACTCCAAATGAAGCACTACCTCCATAAACTCCCATGGCCTTGTTCTTACCTCCAAGACCTCCGTTTCCGTAAAATTCCTTAGAGCCAGCATGGATTCCTCCTCTACCATCCCTGCCTCTATCTCCTCTACCTCCTGTACTCCCTGGAGGACTAGGGACCTCCGGAATAGAATACTCTCTCCCAGCCTTCGCAACTTTCTGTTGGTAAACAGCGAAAATAACGTCCTCAATTTCCTTTCGAGTCAAGACGCCCTCAAACTGATGGGGGGGGGAGTGAGAAAATCCCTCCTCCACCATTCCTCCTCCCTCTCCTTCTTCGACCGATATGTAGCCATCCGAAAGAGATTTTCTATGAGACCTCCTTTTAGAAGGGTCTTTCCTCCCCCTTTTCACATACTCTTCGGGCTGAAAAATAGGCCTCTGTACCATCAATGGCGGTTCTCTGCCTGTTGTCTTTTTCCCAGAAGACAAATCTCCTCTCCCTCCATGAAGCCCATTTCCAAAGCCTTCAGCGTAACCGTTCTCTCCTCCATACCCATATCCATTCCCATTACCAGACCCATTTCCGACATTCCCGGAGCCATAACTATTCCCATTCACAAAATTAGTCCCATCCCCATTTTGGTAATCGGCCATACTCCCATTCTCCACATACCCATTTGACCACTCTCCCGTCAACCTGGAAACCATGGGGGGATCACCGACCTCCAGAGGGGTCGGAGGCACAAACTTCCCTCTCCCTCCCTTAATGCAATTCTTCCCATGCCCATGAGAACCAACTGCTTCTTCATTTGTGACAGCTGTCACGGGAAATGTGGAGGAGGGAGAAGACGGAGATGTTGTCATTTTGGACTTATTCTCCGACAGAGGCGAGGCTTCCTTTTTGCATCCCTCCGACCCTAAATTATCACCATACAGGGCTTTCCGCCATTTCGTCCTTTTCTTAGACCTGTTTGCCACTATCCCCTCCTGCCACGTGGCACTCCCGGGAAGCTCAGAATTTTTCGGAGAGTGACCGGAAAACTTCCGCTGAGTCAGAGGTGCCTTAAAAGAAAATATAGATTTCCAAAACTTATTTTTCACTGCTCCTTTTTCTTTGTCGTTTTCTCTCCCTTCTTCCCTCGGAGCCTCTTTGTTTTTATCGATTCCGTTTAAGTTTTCTTTACTCTTTCCTACCTTGTCTTCCCTATTCTGGCCTGAAGGGGTTAAAGGGGGAGAAGGGGGAGTAGAGGCGAGATTCGAAACTCGGGCCATGTGAGGAGAGGAGGAAAACTTTCGCGAGAGGTATCCGGAGACAAGTTCTCGCGGCTTTCCTCGAAAGTACGAGTTTTTCTTTGACCTTAGAGAGAAGCTGAAGGAGGAGGAGAGCGAAGGGCTGGGAGACAAGAGTCTCGGATTCCGATGGAGGGAAGCTTCAGATTCTCGAGGCTTTGCTTCGGGCCTGGGAGGCTTTGCGGGGAAGAAGAGAGGCGATTGGCAGCTTTGAGGGGAAGAATGGGTACTAAGTTTAGGTTTAGGGTTTCTAGAGAGAGAATCAGATTCGTTCAGGTCTCTCGAGTGCTTCGAGTTAGAATCGGTATTTCGCAAACTGTTGACTCCTCTCAAATCCCTGTCTGTGGGCGCCATGGTTGGGCAGAGAGTCGTGGGAAGGAGGGAGAGGGAGAGGGAGAGGAGAGGACTGAGGGATACATGTTGGAACTCGGTCAGAAAAGGATATATTGTCGTTGAGGAGAGAGCGCAGAAGGAGACAAAAGAGGGACAGAAGTGAGGAGTAGAGCGAGGGAGAAGCCAAAAAGACGTACAAGTGAGGGAGGAGGGAGGAGGGTAGATCGAAATTAGGGTCGCCAGGCAGCAAGTATCTAGAGCAGATGGAGGTTGAGGCGGAGGACGCGTAGACTGTCGTATGCGTGGCGATCTCGCACGTGCGAGTCATCGAAGATCGGCGGGCAGAAACGAATGTTTTTTGGGCAGCTGCAAGCCCACTGGCTGGAAAGATGCCGAAAAGTTTTTCGCTTCAGACCGCGTTTGCAACCTTGGGAAATTTAGGCTCGGATCTAGGTTTGTTTTCGACTTGGCAGCAAAAAAGCTGATCCTTATTGGGCAGGTTCGTAACGAGACAGTTTCAGTAGGCGACAAATTTTATTCCTTAAATGAGACCGTATCTTTCGGTTAGTCTAAAACTATTTCTGTTGGATGACCGGTACTTGAGCTCAAAATTTTGAATTATTTGATTTGCCATGAGTCTACGTGGACAGCTTGCGAGCACCAAAGCTGGAAGCGCCGACATCAACCTTTGTGTAGAAAAACGGACAAGTAGCTGGCCAGAGGGGAGAAAATAACGAAACATGGAAAACGTCTTCCCACGTTGCCCAATCGTACGGATTGACTTGTCCAATTCAAGCTGTTCCCAGGGGCCGCATGAGCCACGTGTGCCTGCGATCTTCGGAGATACGTGCGTGCTGCAGAGCCACGTCTGGCGGCAGGTCGGCGCCAGACCTCGCTGGCTGATCGTGCGACGCCCGTATGGTGGGCCGCGTGACGGCCAGGATGACGCGCCCTGGGCTGGCGCATTAACGACTTTCCAAGGCAAAAGTGCAAAGGTACAGCACTAGTCCTGCCGGGATTGCGAGTTGCGAATAGCACTCGGCGTGGCACGCTCTTATAGGATTTCAAAATCTCCACGTATGCGGTCACTCCTGATTTTGACGGTGACAGTACGATAGAGAGGCAGCTTCGAGACTTTTCTGGCACGTAACGCCCTAGAAATATCCTTCATGAAAATTCGGCTCGTATTTATGCATACATGCTAAAAAACACATCCCAAACGCCCATTTGAACCCGCAAATGATGCGACAAAGATCGTCTTCAGGTTTCTGTCAGCGTCATCTGAGGCGACAAATCTTGGGCGTACCTTCCGTGACAATGTACTGTCGTTAGTGAAAAGATTCACTACACCGCGAATCGTAATTAGTAGTGTTGTGTATCGGTAAAAAAATTATCGCGATAACACCGATACCGATAGTTATCGGTTATCGAACGGTCAGAGATTCCGATATATCGGTCTGGGACCAACAAATTCCATATCGGCGATAACTTAAAAATATATATAGTATGCATACAATAGCACTTTATAACATACTGTATTATTTTATTGATTTTATATAGTGTGGCATGCCACGTATAAAAATATGTGCCGTTACCGTTTAGCTGCAATTTATTACGGACAGCGCAGCATATAAACGTTGGACGGTTAACTGAACAAAAATTTTACGGCGATGTACGTAATTTTACCAAGAACTAGTGAACATGGAACTGTAAAAGGACGGCGCACACAAAAGTACAACGGACGCAAAATAACATTTTGCGTGCCGCCGAGAAATCGAACGGACGACTTGGAATGAGAAAACAAGAGCGGACGGCCAGCGTGAGCGCTAGCATCCGGAATGGCTCTTTTGGCAGCTTATGCCAAAAAAGCTGACAGGCTGACACGTGGCAGGTCCCCAATGGATCTCAAGGAATAAAGGGACAAAGCCATGGCGTCGGATGTAAAAGGTACATCGTTTTTACTGGATCCGTACGTCCGGAGAATAAGACGTACAGTTGAGTGTACATGCCGTACATTTATCTGTACGGTCCGTACAGATATCGCCGATAACTATCGTTATCGGCATTATCGCCGATAAGTACCCGATATTATCGGCTACTTATTGGCGATAAGACCGATAACGCTATATCGTACCAATATATCGATTATCGGATACCCGAAAAAGGCCTATATCGGTTATCGGCAAATCCTTACCGATACACAACACTAGTATTTTCGATAAACAAATAGGAACATATATTCGCACTTGCCCTAATTTTCAAAAAAAATCATACGATTTCCAAGGACAAATAAAAGTACAGAATTCGCTATGTTTTGTCTGTTTGGGTTAAATACGACAAATAAAATTACACAATTTGTTTGGTTTTGTCCGTATTCATCCAGTACGGATATTTTATTTTTCCGGGGTCTCGAAATTCCGATTCCATTTCACGTCGACCGGACAGGCGACGCGAAGGCAAATCGCATCTTCCTCAACCGTGAAACTGGCTGGAAGGCGTTACGTCTACAATGTCACAGTAAGTCATGCGACGTCACAAAGCAGTTCTAAAAAATAACGTGCGACCACAGATTGTAGACGTTGACAGCCGTCACAGGTATTGTCGACGTATACAATCGTCACAAGCGTAAGTTACGTTTTCGTCCTTATAGACATAGGGACACTTGAAAACCGGGTCCGGCGGATCCGCGCTAAAATACAAAGTAAGTTCACTAAGTTACAAGTACATGGGGACATACCCTTAAGAAGTTAAGAGTACAAGAAGTTTGGGAATGATGAATGACTCATTGTACCTTTGCGCATACTGCTAGGAAAAATTCGGATGTCCGATTATTAATGTTGTGTATCGGTAAGAAATTCATCGCGATAACTGTGATACCGATAGTTATCGGTTATCGAATGGTATTATTCCAATATATCGCTCGGAGACCAACAAATTCCTTATCGGCGATAAGTAGAAAAAATATAGCACGCTATATAATCGTACTTTATAGTATACTATATTATATGTTATACTGTATATAGCGTGGCATGCCGCGCGTAGAAATCTGTTCCGTTCTAATGTGTACAGGTATAATGGCGGTTCAGTACCACTGTATAAACCGTACAATTGTACGGTGATTGCCGTACAATTATCGCCGATAGTTATCGGTACCGGTGTTATCCCGATGAAAAACCGATAGCACCAGTTTCGATATATCGTACCAATATATCGACTATTGGAAGCCAAAAAAAGGTACATATCGATTATTGGCAAAAGCTTGCCAATACACAACACTACCGATTATACATTTAAGCATTTAACCTGGTCATAGAGGTACCAAGCGTTTTAAACGCACGCATGAAACGTCGAAAAAATAATGATATATGCGCACGGAACACATGCAATTTATTTTAAAATGCGTTGACTGACTTTGACTTCATAATAAAATAGAAAATAAAAAACATTTAATCAAAAGTATTACTACAACTTAGGGTATGTGCCCATGTATAAAATTACCGATTTTTTAGTATATCTTCCGTCAAAGATTTTTCCGCTGGCTTTGCATCCACGCCGGCCGAAGGCACATGGCCTCTGCCACGTGTAGCCACATAATCGCTCGTTCGTCGAGGATATTAATTTACTTTTCCACGAGACGCAATGCTATACGTTCAGGCTCCTAAAATTGAACTCTTTCAGGTCACTTGTTGCAAACTGGAAGGTTTTACCGACGGCGTATCCGATTCTGCATCCGACGGTCGATGTTTAACCTTGGAGAATGAAATCGGTCATCCAGTAACTTAGTTTTTCTGACAGAAAAAAATAATTTGGTACGGCATTGTCGTCCGGCAGTAAATAACCACATTTTCAAATTTCAACCCTAAATGTAACTTCACCCTAACTAAAAAAAAAATCCGTTAATATTGGAACTGTTTAAACTAGCGTTAATTACTCTATTGCCGAATATTTTTAGGTAGCGTAATGTACGAAATGTGTCAGTTCGTACTATAATTTCTCATTATTTCGTACAGCTGTTCAAAATATGTATCAGATAATCGCGTCGACCGGGAAGATTGAGTGCGTCGCGCAGAAAAGCTTACTCAGATTTGATTTCAAGTTATAAAGACGAAGGAATATCGCGCTGACCTATTCTCACATGTTCAGGCATCGAATATGTAAACACAAAGTATAGCGGCTACCCTAAAAACATGGGAACGTGTATCGATTCCTTAACTTTAACAGCGATTCACGGTGTACTTTTAACCCTTTTTTTTATAATTACGTACATCTTGTTCGTACATTAAATCCGTACACGAAAGATACGAATTTTACGAAAATTTCAAAATCTTAAAAATTTAACGCATTTTCGTAAAAAAGTGAAAATCCGTACGTTTGGTACCTCTATGAACCTGGTTGACCATGCTGTCCATTTTTATGTGGCATGGTTTGCCACTCGATGTTAGCGTCGAACGTTTAAATGCCTACTTTGGGTTGTTGGGCTGTCTGCTCTAAAAACGTATATTCAAGAGTTCATAGGCTCGTTCGGTCAAGGAGTTGTTGATTCAATTTTCAAGCTTGCGTCCCACTTAGCATAACTTAGGTTATGAAATAATCTTCTGAGATGGTGGAGCAACAATCTGGTGTCACATGGTCAACATTTATATTTTTAATGCCTGCAATGTCTGGCATTTGAAAAGCGTAATTAACCTACATCTTTGTCTTTTGAGGCTGAGGCTTCACACAGATCAAAGCCTTTTTCGAATATGCATTGTGCCATTGCTGAAACTTTGCAGTTGGCAGTCCTTATTTTGTTTAACCGGTGGCAGAACAGGAGCAAGTTTTGCTCTTGGCTCTTTATTGAATAGATGGGACAAATAGATAGGAACAGAATAGCTGGGAGAAGTATTAAGTAAATTGAAGCTGAGCAGAATTGGATTGGCATTCAGTTCAGTAAGTTTGTGATCGCTTGATAGAAACAAGGCAAATTTGAGTAACTTATCGGAGATTTTGTTTTTGCTCTAACATGATTGGGCCAATGGATCTTGACGGGATTTTTGTGCTAAATTTGTGTGTTTTTTAAGCTCCATTGTGACGACATAGGTGAGACTGTTTTCCATTTCAATAAACTGAAATGCCTCTTGTCTAAACACATTTGGGTTTTAGTAGCTTTTCCTTTATGAGGAAAATGCCTTGTTTGTCTCTAGTGGTGGCTAGTGTTTGGATTATACATCTTTAATATGCTCTCACTATTTTAAAACAGCAAAAACCCCGTTGGCAAAACCTACCAGGCAAATTTTCAGACAAAATGTTTGTCTGTGGTTGTTGTCGTGCAAGGACCTTCTGTTTGTTAGAGTTCTGGCTGGGTGCCCTCTACACACCTCGTTTGAAAACTGAAAACTGGTATAATATAGAGGCGTTTATTGCATGAGGTTCAGGAACTGAAAACTGGTGTTTTTATTATTATTTTTTTGTTACAGAGGTTGAAGGATCGCCTTGAAGCACTCGCAGACGTTCGTGACCTCTCATCCGCGGATTGGTTGGAGTCCTTCACTTTGAGTTACACAAAGCTTCTCTCAGCCCATCCCCACTGTCCTGTAAGTATACAAAAAGGGTCGAAAACAGATGGGTCACTGGCCTTCCTGTAAGTTTGGTTATCGGGGGCTGGTATAGATCCACATTATTGAATGAAAACTATGTACGACAGGGAGTAAAACGAATTTGAAGGGGCTTTCTACGTCTTTTGAATACTACTCTGCCCTCAAACTATTCAATTGTAATTCAAGAAGTTAAGAAGCCATTCTGGGATTTTGGGGTTTTAGCCTGTAGCGTAAAGCCTACGTGGTTCTTAACCTGAGAGGTAATTGTGCGAGGAGTTTCTGAATAGTGTGGTGGGGATTCTAGACACGGTTTCAAGATTTGAGAGAGGAAGGAAATGGCAATTTCTTCATCCTAGCAGGGAATTTAATTGGGGTTAAAGGGAAAAGAAGCATAGGGTGAAGTATACTAGTAAAACATGTGAAAAAAGTTTGATACTTCATGTTATAATGGGAGTTTCATCTGATAGTCAATAAACCGAGGCACACACTAAAACCATGAACTGTTTCACATCTCCGATATAGTTATGATAGAGTTTTTATTTGCAGTACTTAGACGTGTAAATATACGGTGGGAATTTCAACTGAAAAGTTTTTTGTTTCTTATAATTCGTGCCTCAGTGATTATCAGGATGTGGGTGTGAAGATATGTTTGGGAAATCTACCAATTGGCACTATTTGGAAAAAAAATTATCCGTTTGTGCCTTACTGATCAGTTCCTTACCAGGTTCTTGGGGCTGGCTGATGGTTGCCGGAATTGGTTGAGAAGCTTTTGGCGTTAAGGGATGGCATTTCCAGAAAAGAATAAACACGAGGTAAGTGTCGATGAAACTACAGCCCTCATTTTTCTAAGTGTAGATGACACTACAGCTTTCATTTTCTATGTGTAGATGACACTACAGCCGTCATTTTTAAGCTTAGGTTACACTTTGTTGCCTCTCTTTTTTCTACAAGACCTTTGGAGTGCGGATGGCTGACTACAGTTGACATTTTACATCCTTGATTTCTCTGTGGTATACGATGTATGCTGTTGATACAATTTGAAAACAAATATCTCAATTTACTCATTTTTTCTCTAGCTTACCTTTCATGAGGTAATAATATCTTGATTTACTGATCTTCCCTCTAGCTTATCCTTGACGAGATAACAGTATCTCAATCTTGCCCATCTTCCCTCTGGCCTTTCCTTTATGAGAACAACAAATACCTCTCATCTTCCCTCTAGCTTATGCTGAATGAGATGAAACAGTATCTCTGTTTTACTCATTTTCCCTCTTAACTTATCTCTAATGAGATAACATCTCAACTCCCTCATCTTTCCTCTCCAACTTATCCTTAATGAGATGACAATATCTCAATCTACTAATCTTCACTTTAGCCTAAAATGAGTCAACAAGAGGCTTGGTTTATTGCAGGTTGTTATGGAATGTATGGAAGTTTATGAAACTGCAATCAAAGCCATGAGAGGAAAACCCAAGCCTGGATTTTTGTTCAGTAACGTGGAGGCTTTAAAGCAAAAGTCAAGTGCTTTTCCTTGGGTTTGGTAATGTTAGGAGAGAGGGCCAATCACATGCGAGCTTTTGGGTTTCGGAGGTTCCAACATTTATAGAAAATGGAAATCGATGTAATCTTAAAGGTAGTTGTAGGATTGCGGCTCCTCCAGCTTATCCATTGTAATGGTTTTTTTGTATGTGTTGAAATAAATATAGAAATTAAATATCGTATGTGTCTCGAAAGCAAGTTACATGTTTTTCTCAGTTTTCAGTTTTATTCTTCAGCGGAAATGAAAATTACTGTGTAACAGTGTGCGTGACACCTTTGACATCATAGAACATAACCATTAACCAGAGACCCTAAACAACGCACCGGGTTCATACAGTCATACCAATTTCGCCGTTCTGTACTTGCATCGCGATGGAATGCAAGAATATAAATAGATTGCAAGAATTTGAGATTGCCAGAAAAGCTAGTATAAGTGTGGTCCACACATGTGCTGACGTATGAGCTTAACAAGACTATATTTTAAAAAAGGCGACCATGGGAACAAAAAAAGGCGGCAATGCCAAAATTGACAATCAAAAGAAAAAAAGAAAAGAAGGAAAAAAAAAAAAAGGGAACAGCAAGGCGAAAAAAACAAACACACAGAAAAGGAAAGTGGCACGTAAAACAAAGACACACAAAGAAGCGACAACCAGTAAAGGAAAGACACAACAGTGAGCTTCAAGAACTTCAGTGATACTACTGACTGCAGTGAGATGCAGGATATGAGCTGAAACATAAATTAAAGCGGAATCAAAAAGATTCTACAACTTACACAAGCGTGGAAGTTATAATTGGATTCAGCGCATTTAATCTAAGAAGGAATTGTTGTTAAGAATGAGTTACAACTTGTATCCGTTGCTTTAATTGACAGACAGCTAATTCCTTTTAAGTTCTCGGCAAAAAAAATGAACACAAATGGATAAATAAGGAAAATGGAGTTGCAGATGTTCTTTTCACTGCCTCTCCTCCTCGCTCATATTCCCTCCTTCATTTTCCACAAGGTGAATCAAATGTCTAACTTTGCATGAGATATGTCACCTAATGCCTTTTAATGACACCAAAAGAGGCAATATCTAAGTAACAAGGGTGAAAAAATAAAAAAACTATGCTCTTAACATGCTCTATCACAAATTAACACCAAATAGGTATGTTTGTGGTGGTGAAGAATATCAGAATGGGCTCATGTAAAGGCAGTGAATCCGTTTACAGTTAAACACACTTACATAAATGTCTACCTTATTGCCATGTGAGAGAATGATGCCGGGAAAGCATTAATGTGAGCAGTCTAATTCGAAATTTTTTCATTGCTCTTTTCCTTTTCCTTGTTTTTATTTTTTTTTTATCCGAAAAAGGAAACGCATTCACTAATCGCAGTGATGAGACATGTTAGTATATCTTAAGCAGGTGGTTGCAATTCTAAGGGTTTCAAATCCACAAACCGTGTACTCAGCATACAATATCTGCAATAACCAAAATTATTGAGGGTGCGTTTAGTCGTTTTATTGAGGGAGCATATGTTAGTTTTATCGAGGGCTCGTATAGTAGTCTTTGCAGATGATATATTGTTTGTAGTCATAGATAGCCCCGCTTACCGAATGATGTTTAGTTTACTACAGTAGTGAAGTACCAATAAAAAAACTAAAGCTTGTTTACTCATCTATTACCTTTGGTTCGCCATTTTTATTTTTTTTGCTGGCACACGAAAGAGAAGAAAAACCCATTTAAAGAGTCACTTGAGTTGTCGAGTACCTTCACAAAATGGTAGACCAAAAATGTATCGCCTATAGTAAGGTTCGAAGTTCTCGATAGTAGGGAATGCAAATTCAGCAAATAAACAGATTATCTCGTTTGCGTATGACTTAAGAAATTAGTAGCGCTCCAAAACTCCCGAAACATTGGACGTATCGCAAAGAAGTTTCCGATGCGGAACTTTTTGCCGGTCTATTTCATATTCTTCCACGTGGCGAAATGAACTTTGGGACTGCCGGACTAACGATACGACAGGATCTCTATTTGTCTCTTTTTGCAACACGTGGCGACTTCCATTTGCTTCACACTTTCCGATCTGCCCATTTCTGTCTTACACGTGGCTCCTTCGCACTTTGTTTACTGTAGTTTTCTTGCATGACAATGGATGCTGCAGATTTCCTCGTGTTTCTGCCTCTATTCAGACGACACGTCCTAGCCCGCATCCATGTCAGCCTATCGAGCACCAGCTTGCTGCCATGTGTCTCAACCGATGATTCCGGAAGCTCACTTTCATCAGCTATTTATCCCTTGGCAATGCACTCACAGTCAATAGATTTGCAGTAACAGTCTCTTCTAATTCATTATCAACTCTATTCGTCTCATTCTTCTTATTTAGCCCTCCACTCCTTGTTAACAGCACTATGGCTTCCATTGCTGCTTCAACCACCGTAGCTACTTCTTGCTCACTCCTTCAGCCTAGTCTTCCTAGCAGGTCGGTTGGAGCAAGCAGAAATGCTGTCATCGTCAAATGCTTTCCTGTGAAGCAGGTGGCTTCTTCTAAGATCATTCGGGCCAGTGCAGAGGTATGCCCCTTCCAGTATCCTGGTGCATTTTTTTCTTTTAATCCTGCATTTGAAAATTACTTGAAACTGATTTGGCAAATATTGTCATAGTGGAATCCTTAGTGTTCGATACTGTTTGACTTACATTTTCGGCTGTTATGGAATATTTGTATACTGCGACATAGAGGTAGTTTGCATTCGGCATCTTACGCCATATTTTGTTAAAACCACAAGATACATTTAGAGTGTCAAGTATCTAGGACTCACCTTTTTAAGTCTTTAGCAATTTTCAGTAATGTGATGTCTGATCCACTGTCTTTGACTCGCTTCGCCTTGTTTATCTTTTACCATTGTTGTTTGACTCTTTTTTTTTCGTTTCCAGGTTGAGGAATCTGCCCATCCGAGCAAGACCAATGTCTTTTTGACATCTTTGGTTGGCGCAGCTGCAGCTCTTTCCCTTTCTTTTGGTGGAAGTGCTCTCGCAGATCTTGGTCCTGGAAATGACGGGCCAGCAAGGACAGCAGAGAAAGCTGATGAGTTGCTGCAGGCTGCTGATAACCTCACTACAAATGAGTCTCCTCCACGATATGGTCCTGGACGATCTGCTCCTGATGAAACTTCAGTTCTTGCTCAGAAGTAAGTCAGCAATAAGCATCAGTTCTCCATTCAAGATTAGATTGGAAAACAAGTCCCGCACTATTTTTAAGCTGCAAAAATATGGTGCAAAAATGCACATTGTGCAATGCTGAGTTGAGTCGTTGTTCTATGCTGATTTGAACTATTATTTTATCTTCAGGGCCGGAAGTGGAGTCAAGGACAACCTGCAAGGAATTCAGGAGCAGGTTGGACAGGCAGGCGACGATGCTAAGGACCTCTTTGGTCAAGCACAGGTGACAAACAGGCTCCAGTTGAAGCTAAATTGTAGTGTAGTATTGATTCATATGATGCTTGGATATGCTTGCACGATGATCCTGAGATTCCTATCATTCTTTTTGCTGCTGTGAACAGGACGGTGCAAAGTCAGGCGCCTCAGATGTGGCAAGCAAGGCGTCTGATGTCACAGACAAAGCGTCTGATATCTCACAAGGCAACAACTTTTTCTCCTCTATCCAGGGTGCATTTAAGGTAAAAATCCTCTATTATTTGAAAAGTCAGCTATTTTAACACAATGCCTTAGGAGGGCAACTAGGATCTAAGCACACAAACAGATGTACAATGTTTTTTAACTGAGCTTGTTCGACAATGTATACCACATCTAGTGCTCTAAAATATAAAAAAGTGTGCTGTGACGTCTTTTGTTGATACAATTGATCGCTCTCGAGGTATTGTATTTGGTTGGCATCTAATGTTTCTGCCGGAATGTTTTCCTTCAACAGAGTCTGACGGGATCTGCGAGCTCCGGAGTTGATGAGGCTAAGGACAAAGCTAGCAGCGCTGTGGATGAGGCAAAATCCAACCTGCCTGGCCAGTAGAGAGAAGTTCCGAAATCAATCTCTCACTTTGGGACAAAGAGGCAGGGTTTAAGCTGTAGTGTCTAATAGACATGAGCAGTTGTGTGCATTAAGTGGAGTTTTTGTAAAGGATTTGTGTGTATGTCTAAAGAAATTAGTTTCTTTGTTTTTGTGTGGTAGTTCAGAGTTTGGTGTGTCATGCAATGTGTATATTTAAAAGAGGCGCCTCAAAGAGGCAAACGGACACAATTAGGCAGTGGAAGGCTAGCTAGTCACAAGCTGTTTTATAATGTGTAGCGTTTTTGAAATATAATAAGTTTTTGTTTGGATTTTTTGATCGACTTGGATCTGTGGAATGGGTACGTAATGAAACGAGATGTTCTGGTTAAGCTTTTTGCCATTTCATGTATATAGGTTTCCGTGAAAAGCTATTGTCTACTTTTATGATTTGTGCTTTGATATTGTTGTTTACTTGTACAATATAGTAATACGGACCGTCACCAGTTTCTCAAACGTTTTGCAGTGTGCTAAAATAAAACCTTGAATTATCTTTCAACCAAGACAACACTGCATCTTGAGAAAGGAAGAAGGAACTTCTGAGTAGGAGATGCAGTTTAGTGCAAAATGCATGTTTTGGGATTTAGAAAAGACTACATTTTTGTCGGTAAGATTGTATTGGCTTCGACTTCTGAATCTTTCGCTATACACTGTTGTTCAGCTGCATCTAGACCAACAAATAGGGAACTGCTTAAACATAAATCTCTTGCTTGACTTTGCTTTTGGTTAAATGGCACCACATTTTGAATTTTAACGATGTAACAGGTGAGCAACAAGGTAAAGTTGAAAACGTCTATAAAATGGACCAATTGAGTGGCAAACGTGTGGTGGGTGCGGTCATGGAATTGAACAATCACAACTTCATTTTGTAGCTTTAGCAAATTTGCTTTCTACTCAGGGTATTTGGTGGTGTCCTTGGACGACTATGTTTCTAGTCTAAGTGTATTTCCTCAGCGGATCTTCAGATTGAAACACAAGTTAATGTGGACCGCACTTCAGCTGAAAATATACTACATGAAGTTTATTCATATGGAATCCGCAACGAAAATTTCGAACAAAGCTTAAGCTATTATGTTCGAGTCATCATATCACCCTTTTGTAACTTACATGCGGCCTTAGAGATTACTTTAAAAAGGACGTAGTCGCACTATGGACATTTTTGAGCAAGTCTTTTGGGACAACATCCGCCACTACAGTACCTTCGGCTAGCCAAGGTCAGGTAATCCTCTTTGCTGCTTTTGTTGACCAAAAACGTTTCAAATGTTTTCTTGAATAAAATCCAGCTTTGGTTCCGCAAACTCTCACATCTTTGTCAGTTTTAAGCTTTCTTTCATAGTTTGGAAAGAGATATTAACCAATTTAAAATTGAGATTTCTGAGGACGTTTCGCAGAAGGTCGTTTGGCTACACGGTTGAGAAGGTACTTGTTTCATCTCAAACATAGATTCTCAAAATTTATTGGACATTTCCATCATTCGTGGCAAGAAGACAAACAGGATGGCGTTGCGTTGCACATTTTTGCATCAACCGGTTATTCTAAATTTTCGCACAAATATGATTCACTACTCATTGGTCCTCTTGATGATTAAGCATGAGTGTCGACCTAACCTGTTAAAGTTGGAGGGGGTGTTGTGGGGCGATATGTGATCTGGCAGCCTTCAGACTTTGGTGCTAGCCGTAACGTGAGTATCTAACACCTTTCATCTATATACTGTATACCTCTATGCTATTTGTCAATTCCTAAATAGTGTGCAGTTGCCAAATCCTAAATGCTGTGCATTTGTCAATCCCTAGTAACTGTGCTTTTGTAAATTCCTAAAGACTGAGCATTGCCAATTCCTAAAATGTATGCACTTATCAATTCCTAAATACTGTGCATCTGTCAATTTCTAAATGCTGTACATTTGTCAATTCCTGAACAGTGTGCATGTTTCGATTCCTAAATACTGTGCATCTGTCAGTTCCTGCACACTTTTTATGTCCTAGATGTTTGTAAGTTTTCTTTGTCAGATTTATTTTCACTTCTTGCTGCCTCCATTTACAGAGTGATTTTAAAGTTTTTCTTCAATCGAGACTAGCTTCCTTGGGAATTCCTATTCCTTGGGAATGTTCATGTGTATGTCGTGAAGTTGAAATCGCAGGGACAATACAACCGGGGGTATGAAGACCTATGATGTTGTGTGAGAGCCGTATTTGAGCACGTGAAAAAAAGGGTTGCTTTTTAGGAGTGGTGGAGATGCAATTGAGTTACGACACTCAGATGAGAGAGGAATAAGAAGAGAAGGCACTAAAAGCTCATGGAGGAGGGGAGCCCATGTCTCCTTCAAAGGCTCCTCTAAGCTATAAGGATAAGGCATATGAACAGGTTCAAAAAGCAGCCCGAGACCGGTTTTTCAATCTTCTTAACAGGGGGGAAGAGGTCTTTGTCCGTTACTGATGAGCAAAAGTCAAGCAATTATGCTTTAATAAAGCGTAGCTCATGGTTTGGCCCTTTATTTACATGCACATATTGAGCTTGTTTTCTTTACATGTTGAAATTCGTAGTACCAATTTAAGATTCATATCCTTGTGGCCAGAAAAGAGGGAATCTTTCTGAGTGCTTCTGAGAGAAAATTAACTGTTGGAAAAAGAGACTGCTATTCTTCTTCATCCTTGAGTGAACCAAGAAGAGGGGTAGCTATTCTTGCAATACTGTTTATATTTTTTGCTCGGTGACTCGTTGGTGTAAATTTTGTTTGTGGAGGAGTCGTTTGTCTCTGTTCATGTTTCAATGTGCAGCTGGTGAAGGAGGAAATGAAATTGGCTTTGGAGGAAGCTCCTGCGGTAAGATTTTCCTGTGCGCAAAAAAACCTGTAAATGTTGAATCCATGTGAAAGTTATCTAGGACCACAAATTAACCTCAAATAACCTCAAATTTATAATATTAACCTCAAATATATAATATACAAAAAAAAAAAAAGTGCTCTATGACTAGGCCAGCTTGGTTGCATTTTTGTTAGTGAAAGTGAGATTTGAGTTAAGATTTGAAGGATGAAGTAGTGCCTATCTCAATCGATATTCAGTTTTTAGCACAAAGGTAAAAACTGTGAGAAAGCCGCCAACTGGTCATCAGTTATTGCTTTCACCGCAAGAACTCGTTGGTATCAGTGGCAAGAACAGGCAGCAATAGCCATCCTATATTTGGACCCACAGTTGTACCAAACAATATGACCCAGGGACTTGATTTTTAACAATTACTACAGAAAAAGGAAAATAGCCATTAACAGAATACATATCTCTGGAAATTACAGACCTTTGAAGCTCTTTAGCTCGTTTTTTTACCTTTTGCCCGCTGAGGTGGGGAATGGGTCATATTTTTTTTGAAAAACGAAGTTTACCATTCGGCTACATTATTTTTACCGTTTTTTTTTTTTTCTTCCCCAGCTGGGGCAAGAAATGAGTAACAAAAATTTGTGAAGCAACTTCTATCATTTGACAATCCAATTTTTATGATACTATCTTGTGTTACATTTCTTTCCCCCCGCTGTTCAGTACGCCACAATATACATTATTAGTAGAAAGTTTCACTGCAAAACATTGCAACATCAAACAAATATATAATGTGGAAGTACCCCTTTTGGCAGTTACTACAATATTATATTGTACATTTTTTTTTTGCCCCTGGTATGAAATGCCCTCAAACCGGACTTTTTTTTTCAGACGTGTTTCAGGTGGTCTATTATGGCAATCAGCTTTTAGTATAAGTTCACCCCACGTAAGAAAAATGCAATTCAAAGTGAAATATTCAATTGTAAAAGTTTAAGGCAATGGAAATTATTTGCCGCATTTGTTCAATCCACCATTCAAAATAACAATATTTTTGAGCCGTATTTCTGATTCCAAGTCCCTGGTTTATACTGGTTAGTTCCCCTATATTGAATACATCCGCATGTTTTACTCAAAATCATGTCTCAAGTCGTGAAATTGAAAATGCATTGATAAATGCACATGTCGAGTATTATTGACATCTGACATTTGTTGCAGATCTCAAAATATTTGTCAGATGTATATGATTATGCAGGCCCTGCTGTCCCGCAGAGGTCAGTCTACTTCAGTTGTGCTTTTGTCTTGATGCTATATTGCTGAAATCATGCTCAGAACTTTGTTTCCTTGATCTGTTTTAGAGTCTTTCTTGTGGTCTCCCAGGATTGCTTCAGCCTAGTTCGATTTTTAGGTGTCTTAACCTCAGTTTTTCTGCTTGATACGACTTGTTGAAGTATGTGACACAGCTATGTGATTTTTTGAACACTTTTCCATTTCTCTTACGCTTTTCAGAAATTCCCTGTTGAGATTTTCCTTTTTCTTGTGGAGATTTTTACTCAGTGCGCTTATCTCTTCTCTTCTCCTTCATGAAGAGTGATCAGGCATTTCAGCAGAGTTGCCACTTTATTGAAAAACCTCATGTGTCGTTTAAGGTCCCTCGATTATCCAAAGAAAAAACTATTATTGTCTTTCACATTGTTTGTTGTGAACGTTGTTTGTTTCTTGGCGGTTTTTGCTGTCAGGCACACTTGCAATGGAATAGTGACGTACTCCTATGTTTTCTATGGTTTGCTACAGAACATTAAGCAAATGGTTCTGAAAACTGTGATTTTAGTGATAGATGAAGTCTAGAGCATTCAAAAAAGAATCAACGCTCCAGATTTAATCTTACATCCCTCCGGTGTACATCAGTTGTTGGAGGTGTCCCTCTGGAATTCTTCCAACGATCTATGATTGTCTGTGCAGTTTTGATGGGGTGGCGTTAACAAACAAAACACCAGATGATTGATTGAGTTCTGGAGTTGAAAACAAAGAAAAGAAAAAAATTTAGAAAAAACATGTGAAGCGACATTTCCTGCAGAGAGTAGCTCTTTGAAGCCTCCCATTAAGGAGTAGGTAAAACAACTGTCTACCAGTATGAGGATGTGTATCTCATTCCCTTCGTCGTTTCTTACTGCAACTGATATGTAAAGTATAACCCAAATTATCTAAGTCAACCCATTTGATATTGAAGTTGTATTTCGTATCTTTTTTTACGAAATATTGCAAAACGATACGGTGTGCATATCGTATAAACCCCAGCAAGATTTCGTACTGGGATATAACTACACCGCTCATCGTTATTAATGTTGAAAAAAAATAAGCGATAAACGCTAATTTAATGTTAATAGCGCTATTTTGTGTATGTGTCGAACAAAAAAAAACCATCCAAATTAATTTTGGCATTTAAAGCCAATTTGTGTGTCGACTTTGTAGCGTTGACGTTGGGCTGGAAACAACACTATTTCAAGTGCAAGTGTACTATCTTGACAGCATTCGTCGAGAGACACACTTGCGGGGTAAGGGAAATTGTACAAATCGTATAAATCAGAGTAAAAATTAACAGTCTGGTTAATTTACGCTATTTTACATTTTATATTTAAAAAAAAAAATCCCCTCTATTTTTAACGGCTAATAGGTATTGAAAGTTAATTTACATGTGAAGGGTACTTAACGTTGTAAAATGAGATTTGACGTGGGTGTTCTGTGAAAACAGACTTGCCGTGCATAATGCAACTTTCTAGGAACATAATGTGAAGTGGTTAATTAATAAATAGGTGAAATTTCCCATGGTAGCTTTTAACTCTATTTTAATGTTAATAACACTAATTATTGATTTTTGGGCCAAAAAAATCCAAATTGGTGTAATTAACACTAATAACTATGAGTGGTGTAGTGACGCGTATTGAGGGTAAACTTTTGGTAGTCAACACGTGGGTAAAACCGTCTCTCTGTATTCAACATATGCTTTGTGAAAATGTTTTAATAAGAGCTTATCGTCGAAAATGTGATAGAGTATATAGAAAACACAAAAAAATGTCAAAGTCTAATATGTAAGCCTGTCAGCTCAAACCAAACACCATAGAGGTATGAGAAACTATTTCTAACAGTAAAATCAAAAAAGCAAGGATAATGCGCAGAAAAGGACACTAGTGCACCTGTATCTTGTTGACAATACGATTGTTTAGCTATGCAAATCCCTTAAATTTTAAGTTATTCGATATTTGTACAATAGTCGGCTATTGGTCGGCTGCGATTTTGCCTATTCTTCAAGTTTTCGGTGGCCAGTATTAGTCAAACATGATATGAAGAAAGTATTTTGTCAAAATGCGCATGGCAATAGGTGTCAGAATGGTTTCCAAGATCTGATTGAGCATCGTTATAGACACATAAAACATTATCGACCTATTTTTAACACTGGAAAGGCCAACATTAAATCTCAAGGTCCTAAGCTCTATGAAAATGATGTTGATAATATGCTTGCACCCTGCCCAATGGATCCTCCAAAGGATGACACCATATTACGCATACTGGTAATCAGTGCAGACATCGACTTGAAGACAGAAAAAAAATCCGTTAAAATTCGAGTGAAGTACAGCTGCTCTTTGAGAATAAAATAGAAATTACCTTTGTTAGGTCAATTTTGTTGGCATGTGTGTATACCTTTACACCGTGAATAGCACTGAAAGATGCAGTTGTAGGATCCCAAAGCCGTAAAATAGTGTTTATAATATTATTAGGTCAGTAGCCCATCATGAGCCACATCACAAAACATAATTTTGTATGTTAATCCTTTTAGTGACACAATTCACTAACTGTAAAAATAATAAACATAAAGCAATACAGAACACCCCGAAACAGAATCAAGAAAGCCATTCACCAATCATTTACAAGGGCACAAATAGAAGTGTTTTGTCACACGCAAGCTAACTCTTGTGCACTTTATTATTTGAAAAAGAACCTTCTCCAAAGTAGCATGAAAAGAATTCCGAAGAAGGAAAACCTAAACACCACTCTGGAGTATTCACAAATATGCACCTGCCAAGCCGTGCTATGCAAAATTAGTAGCCTACTTTTCCGACTAACAAAAAAATCCCCAAAAGGCTTCAGCAAAAAACGTCTCACCAACTCTCTCTCTCTCTCTCTCACTCTCTCTGCCTGTGTGCCCTTTTTTTCCATCTAGTCCAGCAAAGCTTGTTCCACCTTTCCTTCCATCAATTCTTTCAGCACTTGTTCATTTTTTCTAAGCTTGTTTCCTTTTTTCCACCACCACCAATTCAAAGCTTTTTCCGATTTTCTTTTTCCATCGATTCTTTTAGAGCTTGTTCAATTTTTCCTTTTCCCTCTATTCTGGCAAAGCTTGCTCAGAATCGACGTTGTCAATGGTTTCCATTTGTGGTCCCTGGGGTTTGTTACTTGGGGCTGCCTTCTTCTTTATTCCACTTAAAATATCGTCAATTCTTAGCAACATGCACGCTGCCTCAATGGAAGTCTTTATCGTTTGAACTTTCACAGCGTATGCCTCCCAGACCTACCAAGAAAAAATACATCGATTTTGTTTAGTTCCATAGCCAAGGATAAAAGAATCAAAGATCAAAGGAAGGAAGAAAGGATCAAGAAAAAAGAAGAAAAGAAAAGAATCAACAATTCAAAGAATTGCCACCAGGCAAAGGAAAGCAGGTCAAAAAATAGAATTATGGACTCTTTCTCCGCTCCCCTACAGTCTAGGCTCCACACTGTCTTCCCCCCTCCCTCTCCCTCTCCCTCCCTCCCTCTCGCTACCCGCCTTCTCCCTTCCTCCCCTCACCCTCCATTTGCCCTCCATTTGCCCTCTCTTTGCCCTCTCTTTGCCCCTTCTCTCCAAATTACTTTCCCTCCGCATTACTATGTACCAATGCATGATTGTCCCATAAAAAAAACTTGCTATTAGTTACAGGAAGCTACACCTAGTCAATATTGAATGGCGTAATAAGAAAAACCACATACCCCAAGTTCCTTCATATCTGTGATAGCTCCTGTGTTTCCATCGATCCCAACCGTCGGATTTTCCCCATGGGCATGCTGGATATAGAAAAAACCCCAAGTCAAACAATAAAGACTTTAGAATATAGGATGAATCTTCTCAAACTATAATACAAAATAAACCGCATTAAAACAGTTATATGGGCAAAAAGGCAATAGAGGGCAGACTCCGATCAGATAGCATAATAATAATGTGTCTATATAAAAGAGAGCAGATGAAGAAGGGAGGGAGAGAGAGGAGAGGAGTGGCGGGAAGAGAAGAGACACAAGAGGACAGTTTTTACCTTCGCTCGGAGGGCTGTCATGGTTCTGATAACATTCACACCACAGTTTTGCGACAATGTTCGAGGAATAACCTCCATTCCTGTTCCCACGGCTCGGTATGGAAACTGTACAACATCCCCAAAAAAAGACGACTGTTTGTCAAAACAAGCGACCATTAACACCATAAATCACTATTGGCGTTAATAACACATTCTGTGCCGCTTCCTTTTGCCCTTTTGACAAAATAGCGTTAATAATAAGCTCTACTCCTTAAAGTGGTTCAAAATCGGCGTCGTGATTCGGAACTGAATTTAAACAAATAATGCTAAAATAAACTCCACCCTAATACTTTCATTACGACTCACTGTGTTCCGCAGGACTACTAATGAAGGGGATATAATCTCCCTCCTCCATCAGCTGTAGAAACTTATTCAGAACAGTAAGGAGTAGCGTTGCATGTCTATCTTAGAAGAAAAAACAAAAAATGTGGCAAGTGGAGATAAAGTGGAGGAAGTTAGACAATACAAGCCCCAGATACTAGAAATGAGAGTATTCTCTATGAAATGGCAAAAAAAATCACCGACTAACTCAACCAGATAAGAAATTCCAAACATTGACCTTCAACTTTACCCCTTGTCAGATTATGCTGGATTCTTTTCACTTTGGTTGTGAAGACACAATCTTTCAAAACAAGAAAGAATGCTTGTCCAACTGAGTTTAAGTTCATTGACATAATTCTTTCTGTCTCTTTTTGGGCTTCAGGGTTTAATGGTTTGCTTTCTGTTTTCACCACCTAAAGACGACTGCAAGAACATCTTTTACAACCAAAGAGAACATCAACTTTACATAGTGGATTATGTGAGTCTTTCAGTTATAAACACATTTCGACCTACTATTAATAGAAGGCTTAAGTATAGGTAACAGATTGTCGCAATTTAACTGTTTCGGACCTCATGAACATAAAAGTTTTTGACTCGTGGTGTTGAACCATTTCACATGAAATAACCAAGAAAGGAGGTTTCTAAATATCAATAAGCACTTTTACTTTTTGCTTTCATGTTGACAGCTCTACTATAGTGCATAGCAATAACTACAGTAATAATATAGTATTATGTAGTATAGAGTGGCGCCCACAAAAATTGTTACAGACAAAAATGCCAGTCCAAGTAATTTACACAGAAGGAAAACCCCGTCATGATATATTATACACATAAACGATGCAACTCCAACTTGATTGGGAAAAAAAAACCCTAGAAAAGTAATAAAACCATCCAGAAGTGGGTGCAAAAAACCCTACCAACTCTCATGGCTAAGGGTAAAACATGCTCTGTCATTTCAGCATCGAAAGAGTTATTGTCGTCTAGTATTAAAAACTGTTGTCTACCAGCTTTTGTTACTTCATGGCATCTCGCAACTAAAAATATATATATATAAAAAAATGTTCATATACTTTGATGCTTTGTCTTCACCTACTCCACAACCTTTTCCGTCTCCTTGTGCAAATGCCTCTCCAACAACATACAAAGGAGTAAGACTCTGCTGTGCGATTGAGAGTGAAGTTTTACTGGTTTCTATTCACTGCATATGCTATAATCTTCTTTGAAACAAAAATGCATTTCCATAACAATATTCCCACTGAGCAAGCCGAAACTTTAATCGCTGTAAGAACGAAACATCCTACATCCTACAACCTACATTGTCCAAAATGTCTCGAGTATAAAATTTAAAAACCTCACCTGCTCGACACCTTCGATAGTGCTTGACTTTTCTTTTAAGGCCGCAGATATCGCCATTTCCACAGCCCCTCCCCCTGGCACAAGTTTTGGATCTTGGACGACATTTCGAGCAACCCCCATAGCATCCTGTAGAAACCCTTTTTTACTGTAAGAAAATGCCCTGTTATGACTTTACATGATGCCATTTTAGAGACCCAAAGAATCTCACAGAAAAAAAGTATGACTTCCTGAACCGTTGGCTTATAAAAGACATCTTTTAGAGGACAGGTTTTAAAGGACAGGTTTTAAAGGACAGGTTCAGAGGTTTGTAGAGATTCAGACACCTGATAATGTAACAAAATGTAAAAACAACCAAAAGAAATCAACAAGAAACCACGCATGAAAGCCTTTTTAAGCTCTACTGACAGCTATTGTTCCTTCAGAGCTTCGAAAAAAGCACTTACATGTAAATTCCGTTCCACCTCGTTAAGCACATCCTTACTGGCTCCTCGCAATAGAATCGTACAAGCCTTTGGTTCTTTGCATTCTACAATAAACGAAAAAAACTCATCCCCAATTTTCACCACCTCAAACAACCCGGCACCTGTCCCAACGTCGCTCTCCTGTAACTCTTCCACTCTGTTTACAATTGTCGCTCCTACTGCCCTCGCAATACGATTGTTATCCGTTTTTCTCACTCGTCGGATAGCACTGATTCCTGCTCTGCTTAAAAAGTGTGTCGCGAGGTCACTTAAACCCTTTTCAGTAACAACAAGATCAGGCTTGAAACTCGCAAGAGTATTGCACATCCGAGCAATGTACTCTTCTTCTAATTTCAATAAAGTGGCCCTACAAACAGGAAGACCCAATACAGTACCTCCCTTAAATTTCGTTAGATCTGAAAAAAATAAAGAAATAGCTTATGGTGTCAACCATTTGACAAGAACATTGAATATCATACAGAAACCACCATGTCAAGTCCCCACTGAAACAAAGTACCGCCCCTATTTTCTTGCCCTTGCATGAGAAGGACAAACCTTAATCAATCTCCAGAAATCCATTGGACAAACTTGAACCTTTTGCCTCAGGTGACCTTTTGACCGTTAAGAACCAAAAATATCAGGAGACAGCAAAATGAGCATATAATTTAAAGAGGACATATTCCACCTCTTTAAGTTAAATCATAAATAGATTAATGTGTGTAATTCTAAAGCAAAATCAACCTTATCATCGAATTTAAGTGTAAAACCAATTATCATGAGTGAAAGTTGCCAATCTCACCAATCTTCGTCCTTCATGAGTTCCACATTTGTCTGGTTCTCCCCTTTCTTATATTCCAGAGGCGAATCCAGGAGTATAATGCGTGGGTTTTGTATTTTTCTCCTCATTTTGCCAGGAGCCACAATGTCTTTATTGAACATGACTCCTTTAAGAACAATAGAGTCCTCTATCCTTCCTCCAGGTATTTTCTCAACTTTGGCATAATTTTTGATGTCTACTTCCTTCTTTCCATTCCCTAAGTCTCTTGAAACCATCGTTACAGCATCCAAAGCAAGCTCCTGAAATACCATTCACACCAGCCGCGACACAAGAGAATGAACAACTGACTCATTCTTAAAACAAAAACCTTCACGGAAATCTTCTACAGAAGTAATTAACAACAATGTTTCACTTGTGTCTCACGGCTTCACGCTTTGCATCGATCTACAATAATTTTGGAAAAAAAACTACAAATCATCCAACATAAATAGAGAAGAGTTTCTCCATCCAAACAACGGACTATAATAAAATCAGGCGTGCAAAATGATGTTCAGTGACCATTTTGCTGGGGTTGACAAACCTGACTGTTAGATGCAAAAAAAAAAGGGGACACTCTCTTCAATTCCAACCGTGATCCACAGGGGACACTTAGGCAATCAATTTCCCAAAAATAGAAAACAAAACTATCCTTTTCTTTTTGCATTGAAAATCACAACTCCAATCGTTTACTGCAATCCGTAGTCACAAGCAGAATGACAAGAACATGGCAAGCCAGAAAGGAAAAAATCCCAAATATGACCACAAATTTTACAGAGACACCTTACCGCCATAAGAGTTCCAAAACGGTTGGTAAATTTTGTGCCTATACAACTTTGGACAATGTTCAGCATTTGCTTTCCTGGAAGGAAACAAAACAGAGGAAAAACTGCATTAGACTCTGGTATAAAAAAATAAAAACCCAGACGCAGACCCGGATTTGAGGGAAACCCAGCTTTCGACACAAGAAACAAAAAGGTATGACTCAATACTGAACCGCCCCGCTTAAAAAACACCTTGTGAAGACTTGCAAAGTTACCCTGTAAGGAGAAACTCCAATTACTCAATGCCAATATGTCAAAGAAATGTTGGGCTTCCAAACGAATAAAAGGAAGATTCTTTCGGCACTGGAGCAGACCATTGGAATAAATATTTTACCAGTTACCAGTAGTTAGAGACTATAAACACCAAAATAAGTTTAGCCCCTCCAGTACACTTTCATGTGACACTGCAGCACTTATTGAAAACTGAAACTTTTTAACTTTCTTTTGCCGATTGACATATAATGACTTGTTCCTGAGGCAAACTTTTCATAGGAAAGAAGCTGTGAGAATGTCGAATGAGACTTACGGTCATTGACATCTATGGGAAATGAGATTTTATCCACCACAGCAATTGCATCCTCAAGAGCTGCCACATAACCTGGAAAAGCCAGAAAAAGTGAGTTAGACAACCGTTCTCTTTTATACAATCGGATGCAGTGCAGAAGTTTGTTTTTCCTTTTTTCTTTCTCTCAGCGTGATTTAAATACTCATACCACACACGGTAATGGTGCAGTAAATATGGACAGCACTACCAAAAAGCGAAAACTTCCCTGAAAACTGGAAAGTTTGCTTTCAGCAGTATTGGATGGAGACAGTCATACCTCTGCAAATTACTGTCGGGTGGAAATTTTTCTCCAAAAGTGGTTCAGCCATAGCCAACATCTCCCCCGCTGCAGCATTCCACAGTACAAATACATTTTCAGAAACAGAAAGAAAGACAGAAGTATCCTTCCTCAAAAATGCAGCAAAAAACATTTACATTACCAGACTTTTCATATCCTATTTCATGAACATTTCTTCCTTGCCATAGACAAAATGCTGTTCCCTCCAGAAGTCAAAAACCTGTTAAAGAATTTTCTCAATTATGAAAATTGAAAACACACAACACTGACGATGGAAAAACGTGTCCATGCCAATGTTAACGTGCATTGTGGAAAAGATAGGAAGAAAACTTGAGGTCATGCTACACTGCCCATCGCCATTAGAGTACAGGAAGCCTAAATGCGAAATTAGGATGTATGATACTATTTAGTGCAGGAAGACGTAGCAGACTTTAGACCACTCCCGTAAATGGTGTAATTAACTCCTATTTTATGATTTCTGGTCAAAAAGAAGTCGGTAATTAATTAGTAATATTAAAACTAATAGCGATGGGCAGTTTAGCTGTTCAGCAAACATTCTAGCGTGTCATTTCCTGTGTTCAGTTAAGCACAAGAGACTACAGAGTTATAAAATATACTCGAGACATAAACCGGACAAACGACACCTGAGAAAGTGTTTTAAGACATCAGTAAATAACAAAAGATTGTAAACACCTTCCTCTTCAGTACCTGAAACTCGTCAATTTAAATTGGCCACAATCGCCCAGTTTCCAGTGTAAAAAGCTGTCTGGAGCTCATCAAAGTTCAGAGAACATCTGATCTAAAACTCACTATTACCTCTAAGTGATCATCGCAGGATCCATAACTAACCGAGCCCGATATTGAATTTGAATGGCTTGGTCAACCGCTGTGGTCAGCAGTATCCCCAATAAAACTTAACACTACACATTTTATAGCCCTGATACATAAGGTGAGGGATGGAATTATGCTCCCTAGACCGGGATCAACGTGAATATTTAAGTAAAAAGAACGCCAGGAAAAGTGACAGCCTTCAGAATGGGCGTTTTATCTGCAAATACTGCCTAGTAATACTAGATAGTAAACCTCCTATAGTGGTCATTTCACCAAACCATTTAAATTTTGGATAAACCTCCATTCCTTTCTCTATATATGACAACTTACGAGTCTTTGATGGAACGACTCCAGTGAAATCTAGCAGGTTGAGCTTCATCACAAATTTGAAAAAGACAACCTGCTGTTCAACTCCAAAATGCACACACTTGTCCTTCTATTGACGTTGAATACACATTATTATAACAATTGGCTTATATTGATGCATGTTTCCCAACTCCAAAGGCTTAAAAATAGAAATATCCAATTGTAGAGCCCAGAACTATGTTTAGTAAAAGAATAAAGTTTGGCTATGCACTACTGGTAGAATACAAATGACATTGACATCAAGTCGTTTGAACTTAGATAAGTAACTTCAATCGGGCATACAGACTATACTCGAAGACGATGCATTGTCTGTTCCCCCATATGTGGAATTGTGGTACAATCGTCATAGGCCTTGTACAACATTCTATGTCTCACGGCTATCAAATATACGACGGGGAATATGCGACAACTGATTAATGTGTGTACGCTACGATATGTATAAAGCACGGTGCAGACAATGCAATATGCTTAAATTCCTTCCACACAAAAATGTTCACCAAAATATTTTTGTGATAGCATATCTTTGTGTTTGGCTATCATCAAGTGACCCACACTTAGATGTATTGCGCTACAAAGATGGTGTATATCTTGCGAAAAAAAAATAAAAAAATACATACTTCACTTCAAAAATAGCTACAGGCGACCAAAATGCCAGTTCATTGTCAGTTCATTGTCGTGGCAATATATATTTGCTGGTTGGAACATCATTATGCATAAGGTGAAGTAAACATTAACTGTAGTAGGAATACATAATATACACTTTTGACCACAAAGTGTATGTACCTTATCAAAAAAGTCTGAACTGAGATAGAAATTTCACTGAGGTTCAATTTCAGCGTTCCCGTAAGGTACCGCAAACATTGAGGTTTTGCAATGGGCATTTACCTGTATTTCTTGTCCCTGTTTTTTGCTTTGCTCTCTCCTTCAGCCTAATTGGTCTGCCTAAATAGTTGGAGGAAAATGACCTTCATGCAGCTACAAGATAGAATTGTAGCCCATGAAATCGCATGAAACAAAGAAGAAATTGGCAATTTTCTTTGACAAAGTCTCACCTAGGATAATTACGGAGGTTGTTCCATCCCCAACTTCCTCGTCCTGGGTTTTGCTAAGCTCGATCATTGTCTGCAGAATGTGACAGCAAATACAGCCCCATCGAAATTCAAAAACCGCTAAACTAACACTGCACCTTCTGCCCTTCAAAATCCAAACAATCACCTACATTTCTGTCTTTCAGTAGGAAGTATTTTGTACACGTGGCAAGAGTTCAACATCCTGGCCTAAAGTTCTGCCTTTTGTCTACAGCTCTTCAAAACCAAATTATGGATTTAAGGTTGACATTGTAGAAACATTCAGTAATGAGTCTTGGTAGCAGCAATGCATAAATAAATATGACTTCTTTACTTCTTTCTCATTTCTTATACCAGTGAAGATTATTAAGAGTTGGAATAAACTTTTTTCACGAGGCATGTACATACCTTCGCTGCAGGATGGCTGACATCTATCTCACGTAATATTGCATTCCCATCATTTGTCACAACAATACCTGAAAATAGGGAAATGCCACAAGTGACATGGTAACACAGTATCAGACGAAGCAAATGCAGCTTAAAAAATCCACCTTATTAGATTCCTCATTAACAGTCCATCAAATAATCGCATCCAGGTCGAATCAGAGAGCATCGTTCAACACTAGGTTGAAATTTTAGCATAACAATTTCAGTTCCCCTGTTAGACTAAAAGGTGATGACAATACCTCCAGCTGCATCAAGAAGCATCTTCAACATAGAACGAGGACCCAGTGTTGTCCGAATAATGTCAGCAACAGCCTGCAGAAGACAAGAATCATAGCCACAGGCAAACATTACCCTTCTGATATCCGCAAATTGATAAACCCCTTAAATCCTTAGCTCCTCGAGAAAGTAAAAGTTGAATAGCTATTACTTCCACCGTTTGTCAAATTAGGGCTGACTGTCTTTCTGTGAAACAATTACATAAACGAGAAATACACACACCTTTGCTGCAGCAATATTACCAAGCTGCGCCTTCCGTCCAGATTCTCTCTTACTCCCAGCATCTGTTTTCCCACCCGTCTAGTTAAGACTGAGACCAGAAAAGACTCTTAAACCTGATTCAGTTTCACTCTACAAAACATCGCTACTATCACATGACTGTAATTGTCGTCTCTGAGTTATATATTCAGCAATTCATCCAGATGATTATTCGTTACAGCACAAGAAAACCAGCTTGAAAAAAAATAGGACCTGGAAGCACACTCACTTAGTACAAGGACCGGTGACTGCATCTTCACTCAGAATAGGTGAGGAAAAGGACAAAACAAAATGGTGCGGTTGCTGTTTCTAGAGAAATGAGGCAAAGAATGTTTGAGCTTCAGAGATATGCAACCCTAAACGAAAATAAGGGAGCAGCAGTGTGAGGGTTTGAGATCTAATCTACTATGCTTTTTCTTCGAACAGAACTGGAATGCTGCAGAGAGAATCGTTTGAAAAAGGATGTTTGTTCACTTTTTCTGCTTCGCTTCCCTTCCGCTAGAATACATCCACTGTATGCCTTTCGAAGGTTCAGAGAAAGGAAGAGTATCGGGTTTACAACAAGACGGCAAATTTTAACACATTGGTACAGTACTGTACTGTACCTTACGCCTATTCGCTGAGCGGAAAGTAAAAGAATTTAGAGAACATACTTCCACCGCTAATTGCGGATCTGTGGCTTCGGCTCAGATATCGGCTCATGAGGAATACCCTAACCATTTCCTTCTCCGACGGGTCCGGTAAACCTTGTTTCTGTATTTACTATTCAGAAATACGATCGTACTTAACGAATAAAGTACTTAGCGTTTCATCTGTACTATGATATTTCAATACGTCACTTTTTCGTACAAAGTGAACTTTGTTTCTTGCGTTCTAGAATCCAATCAAATCATGTGTCATTAATCGTTAAGTTCAAAGTTCAAACAAAAGTTTTCACTCCTACATTGTCGTCAAGCTAGGAAGACTACAAATCTACCTTGCTCTGCTTTGTTCTGCTTCTCAGTGGATGAGTTTCCAATTTAGTTGATATGTGTTATCTTGCTTTATAAAATTTCATCTTCACCAATTGGAAATGACGCTGGAGCATTTGAAGTTAGCTACAGTACAGTAGCTTTCTATTATTCTTAAACTTTACTACTATTGCAAGAATGTACGACTATTAGTTAGTCCTACAATAGAATCGACTATAGACCTCTCATAAACTCTCATAAGAACGCTTACAGCTAAGATACATATAGTTTTGAATTCATATCTCATCAATGGCAACTTCAAACGACTCCGATAGCCAAGCTGTCCTTCTTAAAGAAGCATCTGAGTCTGGCTCTGTCAGCCAGAAAAATGATCCTCCTAAACAAGCTCCTGTTGATGCTGACGAAATAAGAAGACTAGATTCTCTCTACCCTCCATTTGCACGTACGGATATGTACGGTTCAATGGGAATAGGACCGATATCATTGCTGGCGAAACTCCATCTGCTGATAGCTTCTGTTACCTTGTTTCCTCTGCGAGCAATTCTTTGTTTCTTACTATTATCCTTTTTTTATGTTGTTTGTTTATTGACAACCGCTTTTCATCCGCCTGTTTCGACCCAAGGTCAGACAACGGCCACTTTTGCGAATTTACGAGGTTTACGACGCTCGATCATGACATTTTTCGGACGCATTGTTGCAAGGGCTGTAAGTCCTTCACTTAATTCTGAACATTCTAGGGTTCGTGATGCTTTTGGGAAGCGTCTGTTATAATGTCTTATCGGTTTCATTCAAGTCCATCCACACAGAAGTTGTTACTTTTCTTCAGACTGGTCTTTGAAGACCTGGTTGACAAGCATGCTCATTACGCCTAATGTGCTAAATTTGCTCATTACGCCTAATGTGCTAAATTTGAGGTCAAGCATGCAAGGATTTGTAATTTAGCCTTACTGCGGTATAATGCTATGACGATTTTGGGAAGCTTTATGCATAAGAGTGTCATTCTCGCAATTTGCCTAAATTTGTTGGTCATAGTATGGCCTGTTGACAACATTCCGGGAATGCCTTCGTTTCTGGTATAATCCGATCCCTTGACTTCTGTGTTTTGCTTGATTTGACTTCAGTTGTCCTTACATGTAAGTTTTGTTTTGTGAAACAGCTACTATTTGTAATGGGATTCCACTTTATCAAGGAGACCTATTCTGAGCACACTAGCCCTGAGGATGGAAGCCCTACAGATAAGGTGGGTCTGGATTTCGAAGTCGCGCTCTTTATAGAGTTACTGTGCGTTACATGTTTTACTTTTTATTTTGTTTGTTTTAAGGCTTCATCATATGTATTACTTCGCACTTTTGGCCACTGAGACCAAGTGACCAAAAGTTGTGTTTAGTTGTTGGGAGTTACCGGTAAGTTTCAAGAATTGGTTATTACCTCTTAGCATCACAAATACTCCAATGAATAGAAGGCATTAGTTTAATTGTTTCCTGTCCAAATTCATCAGGAATTGCAAATATACCAGTTGTGGAAGTGTGCCATTAACAACAAGTCAAGCCTAGAAGAAACAAAGGTCTTACCAGGGTATTGATAAATCTTACATTTATTCACTTAAACATCATTCTAACTTACAATTATTGTATCGATGCAGATGGAGCCAGGCTCTCCCAAACATTCTTGGGCAACGTGTGTTGTATCAAATCACATATCTTGGGTCGACATTCTATATCATGTTTATGCACATCCACGAGGTCTTCCCAGCTTTGTGGCCAAAGTCAGTTGACCTTCCCTACGTAAAACCTTCTCTCTAATGATTGAACAATTAGCTAAACTTTATGAAATGAACTTTCAGCATCAGCAACAGTTTTCAGCGTGTGTTTTCAAAAGGCCGTAGAAAACGGCGCACTGAGCTAATCATTTATAGTTTCATTGGACAGAAATTTTTACAGAACACAACAAATATTGGACACTCCACACTCTATAATTACGATAACAGGCATAACTTACTAGGTCTATAACACCATATTAGTTCTTTAGAATGGATTGCCAATGAGCTTCAGCTATTATAAGTTTGCACGTTCCTCCCGGTTTCCTTGTTGCAACCTGGAACCATGGGTTGTCTTTTTATTGAAAGAATTTTTTTATGTAATCAGTGGCACTTGCTGCTTTCTTCATTTTCTGGGCCACATTGCATTCAATTCTCAATTGCCGGGGCCAGTGCAGAGTTCTGGCATTAAGTTGTTATCACCAACTCATTTTACTGCCTGTAAAATTTGAGATCGCAAGTTGACTAGGCTTTTTGATTTTGGCAATGTTTGGGGCAACATGCCTTGTAGGTGGAGCAAGCGATTACTGTGGATATTAGTGACGTGTATTGTTTTAAATAACTAATTATTGTATTGTGATATGCTAATCATACAGTAGCTGAAGAGAGTCTACGATACTTGCAATGTATTGCATGGTACACTGGGCACTGGGCACTGGTGAACACTTCCCAATGAAAGGAGTAACACTCTCTTTCGTATTTTTGTCCGTATGTTTGTGCTCACGTTCTTCCAGGCTGTTATACTTTTGCACTTCCATGCGCTTTCATGGATTCTAATGTTTTATTGAAACCCTTTTCTGCCTCCTATTGCGTGAGGACATGCATCATTCGCGGACATGTCCATAAGCATAATATACATTATAGATGGTATCAGGGTAGTGGTGAAACAAGTAATATTATAGCCAAACGCTGTCTTGGAGCTCTGTTTCTTGTCCCTTTTTCCAACTTCTAGATGTTGTTTGCTGTTGGTGGCCACCAAGTGCTGCTAACAAAAAGAATCACTTGCTGGCCTACGTGATCAGGCTTGTCTGATGTTGGAGTGAATGCAAATTTCCGCTTCCTATCCTGAACCTGAAGGTCCACTATGGGCTTGGTCGGACAAAGGAGCTGGGACAGAGGAGGCTTCCTCACCCTTTCACTCTGTTGATGCATGATTGCAGCAATCAGTCGTGAATGTTCCGTTGGCCGGCTTCATGAGGTATGTCTGTTATCTTTGTCTCCTTTTTCAATCATTTTAAGTATGTTTTTTGCCGTCATTTGTGTTCATTTGTGGTTTGCTTTCTGATACACTTATTGACGTATAAGGTCAGGTTAAATGTATATGCATTCTTGAGGTAATTTTTATTCCAAGAAGCTTATACGCATGTAGAAACTTTTTAAGATGAGGGGAATGGAGTTGTCTTTCGGAGCTAAATGGTTTCTGTTTGATAAACGTTTCTTGGCTGGGTTGGTAGCATGATAGGTTGCGACACTGACTGGTATTCTCGTACAACTGTTTGTCTATTTACAGTAAACACTTCTGGGTATATTCACGTCAGGATTACTAGATCTAGAATAGTGAATGTAAATTCTGTGTGTTAACACCCAGATATGACAGTATTATTGGAAATCTCCCGAAGATGTGAGAACGCCATTTGTAATGCTAGCCGTTTGAAAGTTTTTCGATGCTAATCCGAAACTTGGTATTGTTCTCATAAGCTTTTGCAAGTTTTTTCAGCAAGTGCGTTGGTTGTATTTACGTGGAACGGGAGGCAAAGGCAAGATCTGATGGAGGTGTTGCTGGTGAGCTGGCCCGTTTCTTTGAGTTTTGTTAGGGCACTGGCACCAATTTCAGAGAAATTTCAGCCAGATATACATGTTTGTTTTTATTTGCTTCAGCAGTAAAGGTGGATGGCCCATGTGGAGTTTTTAGTATTTTAGTTGGGTCCATGCTCTATCTTCATTTCTCGTTAAATATGTACATCCCCATTTTGACTCTTTTGGTCACTGATCCTAGTAAGTTGGCTAGAATTCTCTTTCTGAGATCAATATTGTGGGTTGGCAGTTATCGATCCGTTTTAATTAGTAACAGGAATTATCACCAAACTTAAAGAGTGTGCTTTCTTTTTTTTCAGCTGTAATTTTGGAGCGCATGAAAGCTTCTCTGGCAGACCTCTCAACTCCTTTGGTCCTCCTTTTTCCTGGTGGGCTTCACCATTTAAACACTTTTGATCAATGTGATATGAAGAATCCTCCTTTTCCTAGTGGGATGTACGGTTTAAGCCTTTTTTGAATTGATGTGATTTGAAGAAGATATCTTGCTTTTGCTGGCCCTTTTGAAGGCAGGAATCAAGTCTGAAGTTTTGCTGTGTCTTACAGACCTTTTACTCCCTTCCACATCTCTTTTCACCCGTGTATCATTGGAAGAGGATAGCATGATCACTTTGGCAAACTAAACCTGTTGACTCTAAAACTTTTGTTGGAAATTAACCACCAATGTTGCTAATTTGTTCCTCTAGACAATCCATTGACTAAAATACAGATAAGAGTGAGTTAAGGAGTGAAACTAGAGAGTTATTTTAGAATGGCGTGGACTTTATACCGATCACTGGTACTGATAAATGGATCAACTGTTTTAGTTCAAAAGGGAAGTTTAGTGTAGCCCACATTGTTCAGGTACAGAAGTAAAATAGACGGATGCTGGTTGTCCCGTTCATTTGTTTTCTGTTTTCTTAGTATTGTCCAGACTGGTCATGAGCCTGTGCCAAAGTTGTGTTCTTTGAAGTTTCCAGAGTTCGTCGATGGTATAGTATAAATTACTTGTGTTAATGTGGAAATATATTCAGTATTACCAAGAAAATCCTTTAATTAGTGCCGTTACACTACTTTTTTGACCTTCAGAACACACAACTGAATTATTTTTAACTCTGATAAGTAGGAACTATCTACTATGGTCAATACTAATTGTGTAAATTGTAATGATGGGCTTTGCAGAGGGCACCACAAGCAATGGACATTACCTCCTTCCTTTTAAAACAGGAGCTTTTCTGGCGGGAACACCTGTCCAGCCTGTAGTATTACAGTACTCTGGACCATTTTTTAACCCGGCATGGGAATCTATTGGAGGGGTAAGCTTTCATGAATTTTTTTTTTATTATTTTTAGGAACCTTTTTTTGCCCTTGTTTTCATTGGCTATCTTGAACGTCTTGGGTTCGCAATGTTGAAGGTCTGTTCACAATTTGTGACCTTATTATTGTTTTTCTCAAGTAGTAAATGGTATAATATCCATTATGTTTATTTGTTCTCTTATTGTTTCGTACATTTAGATTTGAGACAGAACATTTAATGGACACCTCGCCAAATATTTATTTAGCGCTCAATACTTATGGGATAACAGATTTACCGTAAATATTGTCCGTTTCATTTGTTTGTCTCTTTTTAATAACTGGGTTGATTACTGTTTGCTATCCAATGTTTTGTGTGGCCAACAATACCAGAAATTGTACAGCCAAGCGTATTCATATCAAAAGAGGCTTGTAAAAAAGAGGAGTGTAAAGGTTATCATGTTGAATCCATAGGAGGAGTTTAAAATTTATCTCCACGTCTTTTATCATGTGGGAAATCCGGATAGTTTGAACATCCTTTGATCAGAAAAATATTGTGACAGGCCCTTGGCTGTCACAATTTTTCGACAGAAAGCACGAGTAGAAATCTTGTCTGAATTGAAATCTGTGTCAAGTGCTTGTCATGCTGACATTCATTGAGCATTTATGTTCCCGGTTATTGTTTGTCGGCGGTTTTTTTGGTTAGGATTTTACTCATCTAGTCAGCCAAACGTAGTTGACTATAGTTTTTGTTTTATGGCGGCATGTCTTAAAGTCTCCCTTTTATACCAATTCATGCTACAAACCGTCAAACTATTTCTCCTCTGTTTATTGAATATCTTCCTCGTCTCCTGTTTCAGGTCCGACACATTTTCCTTCTTTTGTGCCAGCCATGGCATACCTTAAAGGTCCGGTATCTGTCGTTGTACCAACCTTCAGTGGAAGAGACTCGAGATCCAAAACTGTATGCTGAAAATCTACGCAAACTCATGGCAGCAAATGTGAGTCTCTTCACCACTGTCAGCCGGTCTTGACCAGCCCCAATTGTGAAATAGAGAAAGAAATTATCTGGTCGTTTTCCTTTTTTCCCTTTTTTTCTTTTGTTGTTTCTACGAAATGGTATAAGGTCGTTACTTTTTGGTTGCTCGCCTGAGGAAAAAACTTCAACAGTAGATTACAGAGTTAAACACCTTCGACCACGCGGAAAATGTTTGACATTAATACCCATGGGCAGTGTGCTTAAGCATTTTGTTTTTTCATTTTCTAAGCATGCCGGTATTTTTACTGAACCAGGGTCTGGTCATACTAACGTGCAAAAGTGCAAGTTATAAATCATAAGCCAAGACAGCATTTATCACTCACAATAGTAACTGCCAATGTTATAGACATAAGTCTTTTCTTTTTCCTCTTCTTTTTTAGGCCAACTGAGATCTCGCCTTTCTGGTGCAGGACGGCTTGGAGCTGTCTCCAATGACTCTTCATGATAAACGAGTTTACATGTCTCTTTTGCAAGGCAAAGAACCTCTTATTCAAGTCTGAGAGTACTGCGATGATGATACACTTATTTATACTAGTGACGATCTTCAGTTTTAGTTGTGTTACCACTGATCAGAGAGATGATTTCCTGAACTCGAAGCGTAAGAGGTGGTATGAGGTTGATAGTTTACTTAATTAGTTTTGAAGAAACGCGCAGAATGAGGAGCCTATGGTCTAATAAAGCTTATTATCATGTCGGTGGTGGAGACAATCTTCATTTGCTCTCGTGGATGGAGATGTTTTTCCAATCGGGAATATATTTCATGTGTGCAGGGATTCCTGCCACTGTCTTCTATGGCGCTGGATGAAAAACGCGTCTACCATGCTCTGTTACAAGGAAAAGAACCTCGAGGGTTTCCAAATTTAAAAGTTGATTAGGAAGTTAGTTACTTATACGTATATTCATACCTGCGAAGCTAGTTATGTAGGCTGACATTTATACCTCCGACTTTGTTAATGCCTGGGTACAGTGCCAGCAGTCAATATGTTGGCAAGAAGTCATCCTTTTGAGGTTGTTGATGATGCAATGCCTACAAGCCCTAGCTCTATATAGTTAGGAAATCCGTCATTCCTATATTCTTGTGACGTATGTTAGCCTAATTTGGCTTCCTAACGAAAAGGAATCATTCTAATTTTAGTGATATTCAAGTTTGTGGGTATATACCAACATTTTTATATGTTGTGAAAAATGATCGTGCTTGTTTAACTGTTGCTCCAGCATTTCCCGTAATTGGCAATATATCCTTTGGATATGCTTTGTGTATGATTTCATAATATAGTCAGAGTAGTCACACACAAAAACTGTATATATTTTTTTTACTGGATGGTAATGCCAGTTATCCTGTAATACCCTCTTAGCACTTTGTGTTCAGCATCTCATGCGAACTCTTGCAAACCTGTTTTCCATTTTCTGATACAAATTAGTAGTGTTGTGTATCAGCAAGAAATTCATCGTGATATCTCCGATACCGATAGTTATCGGTTATCGAACGGTTAGGGATCCCGATATATCGCTCTGAGACCAACAAATTCCTCATCGGCGATAAGTAGAAAAAATATAGTACGCTATATAATCGTACTTTATAATATACTGTATTATATGTTTTACTGTATATAGCGTGGCATGCCACTTTTAGCAATCTGTTCTATGTATAACGGAATAACGGCGGTTCAGTACGACGGAATAAACTGTACAATTGTACAATAAGAACCGTACAATTATCGCCGATAGTTATCGGTACTGGTGTTATCGCCGATAAAAAACCCGGTAATATCGATTTTTTATCGGCGATAACACCAGTTTCGATACATCGCGCCAATATATCGATTATCGACAAGCCAAAAAAAGGTACATATCGATTATCGGCAAAACCTTGCCGATACACAACACTACAAATTTGAACGAGTCTGACAAATGCAACAAGCACCGCATCAGAAAAACGCCATTTGGGCAGATCGATCCCCGAAATCGATATCATCACACTTCCCCGGATAGTGACCTCGTCCACCTGGCATCGACAATTCGACTCCTGTCCACCCTGTCCCCCCTTCTCCTCCTTCTCCCTCCCTCCTTGGCGGTGGCATTTCTGATTTATCTTTGGGCACACACAATTTTCCCCCGTCTCTTTCACAACAACCACATTTTCCTCCCACGATGCTGCCAAATTTTCAGCGGCAACCACTCCTGGCTTCTCGGCGTCACCGCTAATCGTTATTAGGGTTAACCGATTTTTTGCCACTTAAAACATCATTTCTCCGTGCACACTTGTTGGATTGTCAACCCGATTGTTGCTATTGAAAGGCAAGATCCTCACATTCCTATTGGGGGTCTCCTATTACAATCCAACAAGTGTGCACAAAGAAAAGATGTTTTTAAGTGGCGAAAAAAAGCGTTAAGACTAAAAACGATTAGCGGTGTAGTTTCACCTCATTTCCCCTCCCATATTCACCCAACACTTAACCTGACGACATGATTGAAAACTACATATGAATAAATACATAATAACAAGGGCTGAAAAATAATAAAAACACGAAGAAACACAACATTGGTCACTTCTCCCGTATCCTTACTTTCCTTCATCTCCCTCCTCTGTCCCACCCCATCCGTGGTTTTTTTCTCACACTATCACTGTCACCGTCTATTAAACTTGGCTTTCTTCCTCTCCCCCTTTCTTTCCCTCTCACCCTATCAATTTCCATGGATTTCCCTCTAATTCATTGACCATCTCAGGCAACACATTTTTGCTCCTCTCTCTCCCACATCTTCCACCCAAACATCGCAAACAAAACTCTACATTATTAACTGTTTGTCTTTACGCGAATAATTTCTTCGCACTAATAGCGATTGTAGTGACGTCAACGCTAATGTCACAAAGCCAAGACATCTACAATGTCACAAAAAACTAGACATGTACAATCGTCGCTATTTTTGTAGACGTCACCAATTGTCGCAGGTTTTTTAGTTGTCTACAACCGTCACAAGTTTTACACACGTCTACAACCGTCACATGTCAAAGTAACTATTTTTTTTTTCGCACATTGGAACGCTTTGCAAAGTTGTACGGAGAATCTTCAGTTAAATACAAAGTACAACTTCAAAGTATCAGTTACATACGCACGCTTAGACGGTGTGCCCATGTGTTAGGTCGTGTGCCCATGTGTTCAAGTAAGGGTCGTTTTCACAGAGAATGGGACTTGCAACGAGAAAATCTTACGTCGTACAAAAGCAATAACATTTCGCGTCCTTTTGAAACTTCAAGCGTACAATTTGGCGTTATGATCCTTTCGACCCACTTCCAGCTCATCTTTACACTTGTACTAAAAATCCGTTGGGGTCCCGGACCTCCACATTCATTTATAAGTCCTTTGAAAAATTTCAAGTCGTCCTCGTCTCTCCCCCTCTTTCTCACTCGTCCGCTCCTCTTTCTCTCTTCTACAAAAGAAATGCAACAATAATAGTATCGAATGAAAGATGTTTTTTTTTTCTTTTTTTTTTTTATATTTTTGGTCTTAGTTTGATGGCATATTGAATGATAAATGATAAGAAACATAAATCGGGAAGGCACGGCGGAAAGTTTACGTACTGATGACGTCACAAGGTAGCATGACTTCGCTATGTCACAAAACCCTAAACATCTACAATGTCACAAAAACCTCGACGTCTACAACCGTCGCCGTTTTTGTGGACGTCAACAATTTTAGGAAGTTTTGTAGTCGTTTACATTTCGTTTGGTACTCTATTGCACATTTTGTAGACGTCTACAACTGTAACATATTTAAAGTACCAAAGGCCCAAGTAACGATTGACATAGGAACACTTCGAAAAGTACACCGAAAATTTTTGCGCTAAAATCAAAAGTAACATTATAAGTTCTAGTGACATAGGGCACACAACCTTAGGGGGTGTCCAAGTATCGTTTACCTCCAAAATTCAATCGCAAATGAGAAAATATTTTGCCGTACGAAAAAAATGCATTTACCACAGTAAAATGAACGTCAACTCAATACTTTGATTGTACCATGCTTTTGTCGTTTTATGGATTTGGCGTTTTCCCCTTTTCGACCCACGAGCAGACGAATCCAGTTCATGTCAAAAATCACCTCGCTAGGTGATTTTAGTTAAAGTATCACTCGAACAACGAATGAAAAAAATTCCATTTACGCTCGATACGAGTCCGATATTTTTAGCATGAGGGAGAGTACTCTTTAATTTTTACCTTGCCCATCACGCACATGTACGGAAATAAAAATTGCACGGGTCTCGGACCGACACTTCCATTCATGGATCCTTTGCACAGGTTTAAGTCATCGTCACCTCTCCCTCTCTTTGGCAACCTATCGGTTTTATTTCACAAATTTTTAAATGAAACACGAAATTACTGGTATGATAGAAAGAGTTATGAAAAATAATTCTTTTGACTACATTTTGACATATTTTGATGGTAAATCGAGTGATAAAAGTATAAAAAACGAAATCGAGAAGGTACGGCAGAGTTTTTTAATCAGTTACGTTGACGTTGTCATAAGTGAGCATGACGTCACAATGTCACAAACCCCTAAACATCTACATGTCACAAAAAATTAGGCGTCTACAACCGTCGCTGTTTTTGTAGACGTCACCTATTGTCAGAAGTTCGGAGTCGTCTTCAATCGTCACAAGTTGTACCCACGTCTACAACCGTCACCTTTCGAAGTTCCGATTTCATTTTCGCACATTTGAACGCCATATAAAGTAGTACGAAGAGTCTTCATTAAAATCTAGAGTAATTCTTCAATGTACTTGTTAAATGGGCACATACCCTTAAAATGAAGATTTTCTTTCGTCGTTTTCATAAAAAATGGGTCTTGCAACGATAACATCTTACGCCTTACTAAAAATGTGTGAGAACCAAAGTACATCTTGCGTCATCTTGAAACTATGAATGCACTCCAATTTGGCGTTATTATGTTTCCGACCCACTGCCACGTCATGCCAGCTCATCTTTAAACTTTTATTAATATCGACTCGGGAGGTGATTTTATTTAAAGTAATAGTTGACTGACGAATTGGAAAACGTTAACAGCGCGCGTCACACGTCTTTGATTTTTTTTTTGCACGATGGAGAGTACATGCTATTTTTTCCCTGCTCGTCACACGCATGTATGTAAAAAAATGACTAGTATGGGTATGTCCCCGTGTAAGCGATACTTTGAAAAATTACTTTGGACTGTAGTGAAGTGTTCCGTACTACTTTGAAAAGCGTCCCTATGTGCGAAAATGAAATCGGAACTTTGACATGTGACGGTTGTAGACGTAGGTACAACTTTGTGACGGTTAACAACGACTACGAAATTGGTGACGACAACAAAAACAGCGACAGTTGTAGACGTCTACATTTTTGTAATTTTGTGACATGGCAGATGTTTAGGGTTTTGTAACATTGTGACGTCAATGACGTCACCGATTGAAGAACTTTCGGCCATGGATATCCGATTTCGTTTTCTTTACATTTTTCGCTTTACTTGCCATAAAAATATGCATAAAGGTAGTCAAAATAATTATTTTTCAAATATCTTACATTTCATACCAGTTTTGTCGTGCCTCATTCTAAAAAGTGTGAGATAAAAGTGATAGTGTGAGAGGGAGAGGGGAGAGGCGACGACAATGCAAAATTTTACCGAGGACCCATGAATGAAATTGAAGGTCCGAGACCCCTGCAAAATTTTTTACGTACATCCTCGTCTTTTCCGTACATGCACGTGACGGGCAGGGAGAAAAATAGCGAGTTCTCTCCCTTGTCCTAAAATTTTCCCACTCGTGTGGCGCGTGCGTGGGTCATTTTTCATTCGTTGTTTGGGTGGTACTTTCCCTCAAATCAGGTAGCGAGGTGATTTTTGATGAAGTTTTTTGACGGGCTGGATTCTCTTGCCCGGGGGTCGAAAAAAGGAAAACGCCAAGATGCGTTCACATGACGACAAACATGAAGTACATTCAAAGTATCGACTTGAGGTTTGTTGTACTTTAAAGACTTTTTTTTTGTACGGCTACAATTTTTCTCGAACGGAACTTTGTTTTCGGTGAAAAAAAGATTAAAGTCGATACTTTAATACACGGGGACGTACCCTATGTACGTAAAAAAAATCGCAAGGGTCGCGGACCTCCACTTTTCATTCATGGGTCGTTTGCAAAAGTTCAATTCGTCCTCGTCTCTCCCCTTCCTTCTCACTCGACCACTCATCTCCCTCGCTTTTTTGAATGGAATACAACAATAATGGTATGAAATGAAATAACTTTTTTTTTTAATATCTTTGGTTGTAGTTTGACGGCATATCGAGTGATAGAAGATAAAAAAAGAAAATTCGGGAAACCTTTGCGGAAAGTTGTGGTACTAGTGACGTCACAAGTGAGCATGACTTCGCAATGTCACAAAACCCGAAACATCTACGATGTCACAAAAAACTCGACCTCTACAACCGTCGCTCTTTTTTTAGACGTCACCAATTTTCGTAAGTTTCGTAGTCGTCATCAGTCGTCACCGGTTGTACCCACGTCTACAACCGTCACATTTCAAAGTTACGATTTCGTTCTCGCACATGGGAACACTTTGAAAAGTACAATCTTGTAGTAGGGAGAATCTTCGCTAAAACCCAAAGTTTCATTCAAGAGTTTCGGTTACATGGGCACATCGCCTTAGGGTACTTTCCCATGTGCTAAAGTTACAGTTATTTTATGTCGCTTTTCCTCTATTACTTGGAAAAAATCGAAAAAAATTGCAACCATCCCAAAAAGTTGAAATTACCACCGTACAAGTTGCGTTACCTTAAAACTTTATGTGTACTGCAGTTTGTCGTTTAGCGCGATGCAGTTTGTTGTCTAGCGCGTTTCGAGCCACTTTCGCGTCCTTTGAGCCCATCTTCAAACTTTATATAAAATCACCTCGCGAGGTGATTTTAAACATAGTTCCATGAGGTGAGCGAATAGGCAGATGTTGTCGCATGTGTCGATTTTTTTTGACAATTTTTGTGCGCTGAGTACCAAAAAAAAAACCCACTGCACGTTTCCATCCTGTGCGTGACTTTTTTCCGTACGCTTTTTTGTGTATAGGGGCCGTGGAGGGGTCTCGACCAACAGACGCCATTTCGCAAAAGTGAAGTACGTGAAAGTGCCCCTCTCTCTCTCCCTCTTCCACTACCATGTCTATTTCACAATTTTTGCAACGAAAACGTCAATAATGGTATCAAATGAAAGATCTCTGAAAACGATTTCTTTTGACAATCTTTGGGCGTATTTTAATGGCAAGTAGAGTGAGAAAAGACAAAAAAAATACAATCGAGAAACCATGGCGGAAACTTTTAGAATACGTGACGTCGGCGCTGTCATAGTTGAGCGTGACGTGCGTGACGTCACAATGTCACAAACCCTGCCTCCACGTCGACAATGTGGCGTACAGACATTGCGAACTGATAGAAACTGTTCAGCGTGCGGGTGGACGTATGAAAATGAAACCGAGTGGAAGTTTCGCAACATTTTGTTTACCGTTTATTTTTCACATGTTTCGTTACATGTCTACGCTTGTCACTTTTTGAAGTAACAAGTTATTTGCGCTTACATCGGAATGCTCTGAAAGATGTACGGAGAATCTTCGCTAGAAACAAAGTTACAAGATGAAAGTTTCGGTTACATGGGAAAGTGCCCTTACACGTGCTTTATTTTTTTTTGTAAGGGTTTGAAAATTTTACGTCTCTAAGGGCGTGTCCCCATGTGTTCAAGTAAGGGTTTTTTTCCGTCGTTTACACAGAAAATGGGACTTTCTACTTGAAAATATTACGCCGTACGAAAAATTGGCAAAAACTCAAATACATTTTGCGTCATCTTGGAACTTGAAAGGTACGGCGATTTGGCAGTATTATCATCGCGACCCACTTCCAGCTCATCTTCACACTTGCAATGAAATCAAATCGTGACCTGCTTTTAATCAAAATACTACCCTATTGACGAATAGAAATCTTGGGTTGCACGCGTCAAAAGTTTTCATTTGTTTTTTTGCAGTTGGGATAATACACGAAAAAAAATTTGTTTGTCCGTTTGCTTATGTTGTCCACTTGCGGGCGTCTACAAATGTCATTTTGTAGACGTAGGCGATTGCTTATGTCGTTCACGTGTGGGCGTCAACAAATGACAGTCGGCGTCGACAATTGTCCCAGTATGTCAGGAGCTCTTTGCGGCGTACAAATGTCCGCAGTTTGTTCCGAGATCGTTGGCGTCTACAAATGTCAGCAGTTTGGGTTTCGCAAGTATTGGCGACGTGTACAGCTGCCACATATTCAAAATAATGAACGCGCAAGTAACGATTCACATAGGCACACTTTGAAAAGTACACCGTAAAATCAGCGCTAAAATCCAAAATAACGTTTCAAAATATCGGTTACATGGGGACACGCCCTAATTTTGTCGACCCGTCCAATTAAAAATGAGCGGCAACACGTGAAACCCTACAGTTCGACAGGTGCATTACTGTGTCGGTTTGTCGTTTTGTATCCACGTGGTCACCTTTACATCTGTTTTTACATGTAAATTCTTCGCAGATGACGAAAATTCGAGCGTTAATGCGTCGATTTTTTTTATTTTTTTTGTTAATGCCTTCAAATGGCGAATACTACAGTACAGTACTTTTACGCATTTTGACGTACGATCTGATTGGTACTGTAGTTAATGGATGTACTGTACGAAGTCGTCTGTCGTATTGCAAAAAATTATGTGATAAAACCATTCCCCTTTTAGCAGATTCACCTCTGTCAATATATATTTCCCCGTACAAAATATACATTTATAAAGTTTTAACTTTGAAAAAATTACGTGGTTTTTCGAGTGATTACATTGGCTGGGTAGAGGTCAAATGCATTGAGCGGGGTACCTCAAATAACGTGCAAAAACATTTAGCGTACTTTACTCTATTTGAGAATTTGCCCCAAAAAAAGGGGTACCCCAATTAGCGTCATGTACGCTAATAGCGATTCGCGGTGTAACGGCTGGACCAATTTCAAACACCTGTCCGCGTCGGATGGTACGGCAACAGTGCTCGTTACATAACGTTACAAGGATTTTGGATATTTCCTGACCTTGTTCCCATTTCTTCTGTTTTTCGTTTTAGCTCATAAATGAGGTGTGACCAATGAGCTGCGCATATAGGACAAACCGGTAAATCTGGACCATAAGGTGTGTCTCCATATGAGAATGCTTGCAAGTCACGCTCGTGCTAAAATTACAATGTTCCAAGTTGAAAGTACTCGATCAGCTAGAAGCGACAAAACCCTTTGGCCAGGGTCTCCCGAACAGTTGCCCAAACCTAAATGCTTTACGGCATTGGACGTCTGAATGTGACATCAGTAGTCAGTAGTATTATGACAGTGTGTCTAGCGTGACAAATGGACAGAACAGGTACGCAACAGTACACTCGCCATCGCTTTAGCTGATAATTATTTTGCGGGCATGAAAATGTCTTGAATCTGTATTTCAAACCGTTGGATTATGTTAAAAGGAGAGAAATCGAAAGGTAACGGTCTCACCTTGCGTTTTTCGATCCTGCTGTCAACATTAAAAATAAATAATGAAATCAGAAAAGTCTGTGATGCATTTTTCCCCACTTAGATCACCTTTTCTCCGTGCACACTGTTCTCGATTTCCATTTGGAGACTCGCCAATTGCATGGTAAGCATCTTTTCTTTCCACCTCGACCGTCCGATTGTAAATCCGGCAAGTGTGCACCGGTTTAAAAAAGGCTGAAACAATTCATGAAGCTCGCTAATAGCGTCATAGGATGGTTGTACTGTACGGTAGCACGTAACGCATGCCGATCGAATGGATTCTATCTGAAGCATTCATAAATGCCATCCATGTTGAATGAACGCTCCAGATGTTGCATCGAGCCGAGAATACGCGAGTGTTTGTTCTTCTCCGTTGTCATCATTAGCTTGACTTGCCGGTCGGTTTCATTGTTGTTAGCCGGCTGAAAATCGCAGTCAAGTCCCAATGTTGGGTTTCCTTTTTCTCCGATTTGCAGAATTCGTTTCACGGTTCAAACCTCGTAGTTGTTTCGATTTCCAGCATGGCGTTTCCATCTTTGAAGAGGTGGTTTCCTGCAATTTGTAGTTCTGGTTTAAATCCGTGGCCTTCTTGTGCAAAGCTTTTTCTGGCAGTCATGGTGTCCGCTCTCACCCCTTAACCGTTTCAAATTATGAGTCTGAATTGTAGATCATATCCTAAACCCGAATTTCTGGCTTGTAACTATATTTCGAAGCAATTGAGAATTGAGGACATTTCAAGGGATAGCAAGATTATTCATACTTAATTAGAGGAACATAATTCCAAGGGTTTAGGGATACATTTTGGATGATGGATCCTGAATGTGCAGTTTCTGAGGGGAATTTAATCAATAGGAACTAAGTATGTCGACGAAGCTAGCCGGTGGGCTGCTTTCTGAAACTCGCAGTAGCCCTTCCCCTTGGGCACTGAATTGTAGACTTGCTTACAGCCTGGCACACCCTGCCACGTGTCCTTGCTGCTTCAGTGAGCAAATGTCAAGGGGTTCTGGCTTCCATGGACACAGAAATGGTGTTACAGCGCAAGATGATTCCGATTCTGTCTCCAAAGAATTGTGTTCAGGTGTGTGATGACTTTCTAAAGCCAATTGTGCTTAATTATTATCTGCTTGCCAAGAATTGCCGAAATTGGTCTAATTGTGGGTGCAGCAGGTTGTCCCTTCGGGCAGTACAGCTACTGTATGTTAAATGGACCTTTTTTTGTTGTTACGATGAACCTTTTTTCCTTGCTGTGTTGTAACATTTGTTTGGTTCTCTGTGCCACCAGAGCCTATCCATTTGTCAGCCGATTCAAACGGATTCAGTGATAGTCGAACTGTAAGTTCAGAGGGTTCGGACAGATTATCTGTACGATCTTTACTTGCATCTAAAACTGTGGAAGAGGAAGAGGATGCGGAAACTCTAGCGGACTTTGAGGAAATTTTAGCTTCAGAAGTAGATGTAGAGGTTGAGCGGCTACGAGAAATGACTAGAAATGGAGCCCCTTCTCAGCTCCGCGGCCAAGTGTGGATGTTTTTGCTCGGGGTGACAAAGCCTGACCGATGTGAGTACCATGCTCTGCCTTGTTGTAGCTGCATTAGTCGTTGGCAGATAGCTAGTTAAGCCTGAACAGTTTTCTGCCAAACCCTCTGTCTAGCTTGTATTCCAAAGGTTTCCTGGTTGTAAGCTGGACCTAGTTTATCCCTAGTAAATAGCCGGCATTGCTGGTTTCCAAGAAAGTAGGTTATGTGGTTCATGAATGCCAAGGAGGTTAGTCACTTTGTTCTGGAGCAAGGCATGCATGTCAATAACTTGGCATGTTTTGCATTATATGTCACAGCTGATGAAGCCGGCTTGGAACGGAGAATATCAGGAGACTACAGTGAATTTAGCAAGTCGAATTCGGATGTCATGAAACGTGTCAGGGTGAGATTGCGATCCTTGAGATGTGAATTGTAGTAAATTCTCCAACGAGTATGTTTTTGGTTCATGAAATTAACAGTTTAGGACTATTTAAAAGATTAAAATTTAGATTGTTGCAAGATGAAAGTGGTGGAGTGTTGCATAGCATGGCCTCAATTTGCACTGACATTTTTCAATTTCATGGTGTCTGCTGTGCTGCAATTGCTGGCTGTTACTTCTCTCTGTTCTTTTATCTGACTCTCTGTGGTAGATTCGCAGGGCGAAGTAAAGCGATATCGACCTGAGATCTCACTATTTCACGAACCTGGGATTCGCGGAGTTTTTGAAAGAACGTTAAGTGCTTACTTATGTAGCCACAGTCATTTAGATTATAGGTGAGCTCCATTCATTTTATTTAAGTTGCTGTTTGGCATGCAGTTTTATTTGGTTTGTTTCCAAATTTTTGGTATGGTGCAAGGGCACTAATCTATCAGGGCAAGCAGGGCTCAAGCAATTGCATATGTTCTTCCTGGAGGGACTTAACAAGCTAAGTCTACCTCAGCTTGAAGGGATCTAGTTAATATTTACTTGTGCGTTCACAGCTGACATGTCCGTTGAATTGTTTGTTGCAGCCCAGATATGGTGCATCTGCTGGGCCCTTTGGTGTATTGTATAGGCAACGAACGGGACATTTATTCTTGTTTTGAAGCTTTAATGGCGAGACATCGTAAGGCCTTTAATATACCCAAACTTCAATGTTGAGTTCCTTTAAGTTTGATGATAGTGCAGGCATCCGTTTCTGGCTCCATCCAATTTACTAGCTTGGTTACAACTTTTTATGTACATTTTTCTGATGTTCCTGTTGTTCTTGTTGTTGGCATCTCTATCTGCTTGTCCTCTCTTATCGCTTTTTTTTTGGATATGAATCTGATCTTTGTCGGTTGACACTTGGTGCAGAAAACTCGTTCGCTGGCGATCGTATGTCACATACACTTGCTAAATTTATGACCCTTTTCAGAAACCTTCAGCCTGCATTATATGAAACCTTCGAGGAGGAAGAGGTTGAACCTTCATCATGGGCAGCTCCTTGGTTACACGTAAGAAGACATATGACCCTCGTTAATTATGTCCTGGCTTTTACAGTGCGTGGCAAATGTTATAGCATAAACCAACCTTCTTTCTTGAGTATTGCTGCACTTCAATGATCCTGGTTACAACCTGGTAACTAGGGGGTGTTGACCCGAGCTTTTGACGTTTTGCTATGCAGTCTCTTCTATGCCGTGAGCTTCCTTTCCCTTGCGTCCTTCGCCTTTGGGACACCTATTTTTCCAGCGACGAGGGATTTGATCTCCATCCTTACGTTTGCTTGTGTGAGTGCCTCTGTCATCATCTTGTCCCTGTCCTGTGGTTTGTGTTGTCATTTCTTGCATCTAGAGCAAGGTCTACTTTGTGAGCTTTTCTTGACTATTTGTACTTTTCTTAACTATTTCTGGTTGGTGGACTTTATGGACTTGTCTTTTGTGCAGCAATACTGGAGATGTGTAGTGAGCAGCTTTTAGAGATGGATAGCACGGAGCTTCTGGGCTTCATTCAACATCTTCCCTCCCAGGATATGAATCAAGTATGGTTCATATTACTTTGTTTAAGATCTCTTTGCTTTCTTAAGTTGAAAGTGCAATTATTTCACCTCGTTGTTTTACGAAAAGGTTTGAAATATGACTTTTGAGTGAACATAATGTACTGTTGCATTGAGGTATTATGACATGTTTTTAAGGTTCAACTCTTGTCATGACTACTTTCTGAAAGGCTGCCTCTTTAAATGAAGGGGAGATAACGCTTGACGTTTTTTCCTAATTTTGCCTTCACCTGTTTTATTTGATTTGCAGATTATTTCTCTTGCCTACAATATGCAAGAAAAAGTCCTCGCACGAAATCTGATTTGAAACCGAGTCAACTCTTGTCACAAGATCGTGTCGTCAAATAGTTATGACAAAAGTGATCAAAAATGTGTTTTTAAAAGTTCTCTTTGGCAATCTTTCTCGAAGCCCTCCACACCAATACCCGATTGCAAAAGGACGATGGGTATTGTTTGTGACTTGGTTTTTTCACACAGTCACTTCTAGAGTAATCAATCCATTCGAGGCACATTGGTGCCAGTATATATTGGGAGGTACTGTTCCCTTGTTGTTTTCGATTTAATGTAGTGTGCACGGAGCTCGTGCCCTTTTTTTTTCATTGCAACACAAAATGCAAGCTGCATTGGCATGTCTCTTTCACCTGTGCCTGTGTCTGGGTGACGTGACCAGTCACTTTCAGGTTACCCTGTTTCTGATTGACGTGACATGAGTCTCTGTCAGATGACTGTGTTTCTGGGTGATGTGACATGTCTCTTTCAGATGACCCTGTTTCTGGCTTATGTGGCATTTGTCCCTTTCAGATGACCCTGTTTCTGGGTGGTGTGACATTGGCTATGGAATGGATCATGTCTCTTGGATCAGTCTGTCTGTGTTTACAACACTTTTTATTTGTGGATGGTTTCTTGTGTTGTGACTGTTTGAGTTTCTGTTCTGCTGTGGTGCTCTATTTGAGGCTCACGTTTGGAAGACTTTTCCTGCACATTTTCTCCCCTCGTATTTTATGGTCTCAAGTAAAATTGTTAGTCCCTAAAACGTTTTGTAATTCAGCTTCACCTGCTCCTGGTGAATACAAGACAAGCGTCAATTGGATGAATGAGTTGTCACTGGATGGTATCTTGGTAAACGACATACAGCTTGCTTTCATTCCTATTTTCCTGTTTATTAAAATTAATGTTCCTCGGAGTTTGTTTATAGATACGCAGCACATGTTATGGGTATGTAATAAAGTGGCGAATTGGCCTCTTTATATAACTACATCGCCATGTTGTATAGTTTAATGCATCATGAATGCGATTGGGACTTACTTTTGAATCATGGCACAATTGGAAGAATAGACAGGTGTGTCTTTGTTTCCACCTAGTGTAGTCAGAGTTTGGTTTTAAATCTCTCTGTGCTTTCCTAGTAACTAGAATGGGCAAATTACATTCAATAATTATTGATCTTTAGTGAAATTTGCCTAGGCACCTGAAGTTGGGTATTGAAGGGTAGGGAACGATAAGGGAGGGATTTGAAACAAGAGAGTAGGAGCCACTGGCTTGGCTTTTTATGCGCTTCTTCTTGTAATGTTATTTTGGGCTCTGTTGATTGCTTACTACACTATTGATAATCTACTCTGACGTTCTCAACGTCATTTTGCTCTTCATTCCACTTCTGTACTTTGATGGGTTGCCATCGTGCTTTCCTAATTAAATGCTATCAAAAAAACTGTAAGATGTTCAGTGCGATGCTAAATAATCTGAAGAGACGAAAAACCAACTAAGGGAAAACTAACAAAATACACAAAAAAACGACAAACACAAAACTTGAATCAAGATTATAAACACCCTAACAAATATTATCTAAACAGCCCCAACAATCTCTTAATCCCACTAAATCAACTTCAAAACCTTGGGGGATGACCCTCAGGGAGATGTGGAACACGCCGGCAATCCATAACTGCAATAATAGCAAAACGAAAAAGAATGGAAACATTCACTCACTATAAATCCACATAAAAACCTTAACATTTAAAAAGATGTGAGGACAAAAAGGGGAGGAATCCCAGGGCCCTCCTTGTCGAAAAAGAGGCGACAAATATGTTAGGAGAAACTGTTCCAAAGCAGTTCCCAATCAACCGAAAAATCTTGACCGTCACTAAAATGAAGTCATCCTGATTCGCTTTATCACGCGTCTTCTTTCTAGCAACGTCGTGATTGGCCGCCCCAACATGCTGAGTCGCCTTAGCGACAACTGTTTTGTCCAAACATTGTGCCTGATAATGCCACCAAAAACATCACGGACACCATCGAGCAAGACAATTTCAATACATCGCGAAGGAATAATATGTGAAAGTGAAAATTTGCGGAAGTGGTGCAATAGTTATACTTAAGGTTCAGTCTCATACTCTATTTTTTGGACTCTATTTTTTGGATGAGTTCCTTGTAATCACGAGCTTACAGAACTGTTGTAATCCATGTGCTTACATGAATTGATACAATTCACGCGCTTACAATAACTATGATAATTCATGAGCTTACAATAACTTTTATGAATCACGAACTTACAAGAACTATCATAATTTCACAAGCTCGCAATAACTCTTATAACCCATGAAGTTACAACAGCTGTTGTAATTCACGAGCTGACAAAAGCTGTTATGATCCAAGAGCTTACAAATAGTAATCCAAGAGCTTACAATAACTATTACGATTCACGAGCTTGTAATAATTGTAGTGATTCACAAGCTTATAAGAACTATTATAATTCATGAGCTTACACTAAGTTTTATGATTTACGAGCTTACAAGAATTGTTATAATTCATGAGGTTAGAACAATTGTGGTAATTCACGAGTTATAATAACTTTTCCAATTCATGTGCTTATAATAATCGTTATGATCCACGAGCTTACAATGAATAATTACGAGCTTACAAGAACAATTATAATTCACGAACTTATAAGAACTGTTATGATTCACGAGCTTACAAAAACTATTGTAATTCATGAGAGCTCACAAGAACTGTTATGATTTGTGAGCAAGCAAGAAGTATTGTAGTTCACGAGCTTACGGTAACTTTTGTAATTCATGAGCTTACAATAAATGCTACAATTCATGAGCTTACTAATGCTATTTGTTTGTGGTTGTTGGTAAATCCGACTTCCGGTTTGGTGACCATTCTTTGTACTTCTCGGCATAATAAACAAGATTGTGTGTGTATATACTTCTTCAACATATTGAAGCCCTCGTACGAACTACTGACATTAGATAACAATAATAAGGAATGTGGATGCCATGGAAAAAATAGAGCCTCAAGTATTGTTCAATTTGATAGAATTTGTGACATGTAGACATTGGCTTATGTCTACAGACATTGGTCATCCTTGTTCTCACACCGTGGTTCACTCGAAAAAAATATCAAATACAATGGCTCTATATACTAATATGCATGTATGCATATGAGGCTTACAGTATGTGGGAACCACATATAACGTTTCTAATTGTTTTTGCACATTTGAAACATGATCGATACAATCATTTTCCAATACAACATCCTCGACCTTGTTGCGCTTACTGCAACGTGACCATTCAAAACCAAACAATAGGCGTCACGGCCATATAATGGCCACAATTAAGCAAGGTCAATCAAATATGCCAAATGGAGTAAAACGTATAGTTCAAGAAAAAATGCCAAAAAAATAGCACCATTTTAGGTTGCACTTCAAGACCCTCGCCCTCTCTAAAGTGTAATGGAGGAGACTAGGGGAACCCTAGCAGGATTTCTGCCGTAGTCTAGTACTGTAGCTTTTCGTTCAGCATTGACAAAGGGGCGAATGTATCGCACCACTTTTTATCTATTCAGTTATCTCGCAGCAGATAGGACAAACAAGCTTGAAACTTTGAAGACGAATAGGCAACCAAAACCATAGTTCAAAAGTAGGTGAAAGTACACCCATACAATATGCCTATTGTACGCAAAAAATACAATATACCCTTAAGACCCATATTGTATTGGCCGCAAAATGAAATAAAATAGTAACAGGGTTGAGTTTGCACATGGATCGATAGAGAACTAAACGTCATGTCTAAATTTGAAAAAAAAAACGGAGAAAAAAATATTTTTCTGTGAGTTTTGAGTGACTTTTTATTCAAACCGTCAGATTCGAACGATCGGACGGTCGCTGATCAAAGTAGCGACTTAAGACGATTACATGAAAAGCCCATAACACAACTTACGATGAAGGCGCCGACAAAAGACCTACAGTAGAAACGCCTACTTTTGAACTATGACCAAAACACTTCCCAAAAATTCAAATTTGAATCGGTTGATATGCGTTGATATTTGAAGTTTTGACGTTCGAAACCACTGTTTTGACTTTTGAGTTTTGACTTCTTTAAATAAAATGCGTAACCATTTTCGCACTCAATTTATTTCGTGTAATGCGGGCGACCCAAAACTGCACTTTTAAAATTTCCGTAAATCTTCCTTTCCCAGACGAGATTCCAATTCGGTGGGATCTTGGAATTGTTGTTGAAACTCCGTACAGGAATAGTACACTTTTTGACGATTTGTATACTTTTTGTTCGACGTCTAGCTAGCAAATATACACCTCGAGCATAACGCCCCCCCTCCAAAAAAAAAAAAAAAAGGAAAAAGCGAATGACAAAATTTGAAAATGCCATTCACTTTCTCCTTTTTTTTGTTTTTTGTTTTTTTTTTCATTTGCTTGTACATGTGGAAAGTGGAAACAAACCGAGAGTACGGTATTTGCACGATCCAATAAAGGCTACAGAAGTACAGTTAAATCCGACGCTGTCGTTATGACGGTGCTTTCGCTACTTGCGTATGGCCAGGTAAGGTCGAAGATTTCAACGGCTAAGATGCATTACGTCTGCTTTTTGCAGTTCAAATGCCGTATGAACGGCCCGATTATCCTTACTTCAATTTCTGTATGAACGGCCAAAGGGTTGTTCTGCCAATGAAAAGGTTCTGAATGTTGCCGTAGTGTACTTGACGTTTTTGTTGCCCAAAATTAGGTGGGTGAGAATACTTTCTGCACGATCTGCCCGAATTCACGTTATGGAGTAACAAAACTATTGCGCCCTGAAACTTTTGTCATTTTCAATTATCGTATTTTTTTTTTCCTTTTTTTTTCACTGTTCTTTTTTTTCCCGTTTGTTAAGCGCCTTTACAAGCCGACGGCTGCCAGCCCATTCCGTGATTATTGGAAGCTGTTCCCCATTGCCACGTGGAACACGCGATTGTATCCACTTCGTTCCCACATTGCTTTCTCACTCAGTGAGTGCGGAAGTGTATAAGTGATAAACAACTGTCCCAAGTCATTTGCTATTTCCTTTCTTGGCTTTCATGGGACTGGACTGATCTCCGAAAACTTTTCCTTAGTCTTTGTCCCCTAGGCTTCGCAAGCCACGAAGATTAAGTGATGCGCATACAAACATTAAGGTTCAATTTTCTCCGCGAAGAGAGCTCGTTCAGTATTTTCCTGTTATTTCGTACCTTTGCATTGGAAGAGCTGGAGCTTGAATAACAATACCGTATCTTTAAAGACCAAGAAAATAAAAAATCTGAAGATGCCGCAGGATTCTGCAGGTCATGCTTGCATTTCTGTATGGAGCTGTGCAAAGGTTATGATAGCGTGCGCTACAATTCCTGTTGTACTTCCACTGATACCCATTTTTATGATCATTACCCTGGCAATCGCGCCTCTGGTCGTGCCTCTCCTCATTGGTGCACATGCCCTTGGATTCCTGAAGGTATTGATTCTTGCTAATTTCAAGGTTCCAGTACTCTTTATAGCACTGCAGTTTTTTAGTTCTTTTTATGAAGGATTTTCTGTTTCTTTTCCATTACTTAAGCTGACTAAGTATTGTGCTACATTTGTAAGTTCTGGTATCTCCGTGTTTATCATTATTTTCATGCAATCTGACGTGTTATATTTTGTTATGTTATCACTGGTACTTTGTGTTTCATTATGCCTTTTGTGGCTGCTACTTTGCTGAAGTACATGGAATCTATTAATTACTGTTAACTGGCATAAAATTACAATTGAGGTGACTATGGTGTATAATTGCACGTACGGGCCTGGTGTATATATCATGAATGCTCACAAAATGAGGTTTGACATGCCTTAACTATAGGCATCGATCATTAGCTTGGATTACATGAATAGCAAGTGTGTTGTGTCCTGGATTTGTTTCGTATGTATGTTGGCATATATAATAAAAGTGATTCATATTCACTTTGTTTGATATACCTGTATGTTTTGGATTATGTTTTGGATGCCATCAGAAACCATCAGTGCGACAACAGAAGCGTAATGAGGACGAGGATGCTTCTAAGGACCCTGGTATGTAAATAGACAGACTGTACGATGAGAGACGATTGGTGACGTTAACTTTTTATCCTTTGAACTTCCAATGTGAATGTTTCTCAATGTTGTACAGTTAGACTTGGTTGTCATATATAATGAGATCATATAATCCATATGTATATGGTAGAGATTATATAATTTCTAACTTTTGAGGCAGTTTTGTCCACAGATGATCAGCTATTATCTACCAAAAGTGGTCACGTCCATGGTCGTGAGGCTGATGCTGTTGAAGCTGTGGAGGAAAACTTATCACCAAAGCGTCCCCGTCAGGTATGCCATGTGGCCATCACCATTTTGCCATATCTTACCTGGTTGCTGTAGTCCAAGCAGCTTTGAATGTAATGTTGTTCTATGCGAGTCGAACGAAGTATTAGCATTCAATTAATTTATCAACCACGCCCACTCTGGAAAAGTTGTAGTTTCAATTGACGTCATTGCTCATGCAACCAGTGATTTTTTTTGTCTGGTCGCTTTCTAACAGGATCCAGAAATGGTTGCCAATTCACTTATTGAGGAAACTCTTCGTGAAGCAAGACTTGAGGTGAGTATTGTCCAACCACTTGGATTTAAGTAGTTGAGAGTGTGAAAGGTGGCTTATTTCTGCCAGAAGTGTGTAAGAGCCAAACGTGATATGTTTTTGTGGTCAACCTTCAGTGGTAAGCCACAGTATAAGCAGGTTATACCATGAAGAACACAGTCGAAAGCTTCCTAAATAATCACACTATTAACATGCATATCTTCTTTGTGAGCAAGCAGGTTTCACAGGAATCGGATTGGGAGTCTCCTCATAAAGTCGCAAAAGATGTAAAACCAGAGGTAGAACCATCAATAGAGAAGACCAACCCGTATGACGTCTTGGAAGAAACTCCAGGCGACAAAAATGAGAATTCAGAGGAAAAGATTAGCAAACGGGCAAAGGCAGAAGAGTTCATGGATCGGGCATTAAAAAAAATGTTCAATTTTAATAAGGACAAGTCTTCTACACAATCTGCCGAGAAGGTGGATGAGTCAATTGCGGCCTCACAAAAGTAACGATGTACTGTCATTTGCAGCTTTTCTCTGGCAACTCTTTGTGTCAACAATATGTGTATATGGTTATCTTGAGGTAAATGTTCATGAGGAAGTGATAGAGCTTCAGGTACATCAGATGTTGGAAGAGATTTACTGTGGCCAGTGTTATTTGATGGTCAATGCAAGCCATCTAGATGTCAAAGTTTGGAATGTGTAAAGCTAAAATAGATGTAGGTAGGTGAGGGGATCAATTTTGGTTGTTACTAGGTATATAGGACCAGGCGGTAGAGTGATCATGTGATGCGGGTTTGGAATGTTGTTTCTAAGGTAGCTGGAGATTTCTGAGAAGATAGCATGAGTTTAATGGGACAAGGTTTAGTGAAGCTTACCTGTTTAGGAAGGTGACCTGTTAGGAACAGAGTCAGAGGGGATAGTTGATGGGCGGACTGGCCAATGGCTGGCGGATGGCTGAGCTGGGAGATAATTGCTAGACTGTTGCACAGGTGTTGTGAAGTAGAATCATTTTTAAGATGATTTGACAGAGTTTTGTATGTTACTCCTCTGTTATATTCATGACGCAGTTGAAACAGATAGTTGAGATGTCTTCCACTCTCTCCCTCCTCCCCAACCCCCAATATCTCCAAATCCCAAACCTTTGGAACCATGCAGCTCTCAATCAAACCTTAAATTCCGAAACCGCAATTTTTTTTAACCCCTATTCCTGCGACAGCCGTAAACCCCTCAAAGGTTTAAACCTTCCCAAGTTGCATCTCCACCAAAAATACTCGTAAAAACGCCAAAAACAAGTTACTGAAAGTCAGAAAAACTCCAAAAAGCTTAAAAAACCAAAAAAAAAAATTAATTTCTCTGGAAAACTTAAAAAAAACTAAATAGACTCTTTAGAAAAAACCCGTGACAAAATCCAAACAAAACTCATAAAAAATCAGACTGTCTTTCCAAATCAGACTTGTGTAACAGGTACATGTGTGGTAGTGAAGAGTTAAGAAACAATTGTAACGAGAACACTGATTTCAATTTCGTCTTCATAATACTGCTCTGAATTTCTGATTGAAAGAGGTGATTTTGTTTGTGTCAAGGAATTGATAAAGGTTGTGTTTAGTTACGCCAGAGAATATACCAGTGAAGTCCGTCAGTGTCTTGAATTTTTGGATTATTTTTTGTTTTTGTGTGAATTTTCTGATTTCTTTTAGCTTTCGTTTCTTTTGTTTCCATGTACTCAGAAAATTTACCGTTGCGCGGTTCAAGCTTATGAATTACAACTATGAAACAGTAGTATACAACAGTTTATACAACAGGGGTTTCATACATTGCAGTGATGAGTTCCAAGGAGACATCAACAGCAAATCCCAGATGAGCGATATCATATTCAGTGTGGCTAAATACATTTTGACAAATTGCACAATTTGAGGGATACTTCTCGGGAAGACTTCGTTAAGGATGTACAATGGTAAACCATCTGAGTGCATGGGAACGAAACAGGCGGACAACAAAGAAAAAACTGAAAAACTGAACGTGGAGGGAAGCAAGCTCATCAAAAATATGCCCAATCAACTGGTTAGGTGAACTTTTTGATCTACCCCTTTTTTGCATCATAAATCTCGAGTACATGAGGCGCATAGGGATGTACCACTGCGTTCTGTTCAATTAATATTTTGACACACGGACTCAGTATATAGAGTATGGTGTCTCACATGTTTCTCACGTATTCGAGTCGGTTCGTCATGGAAAGAGTAAACAAACAAACAATTAAATTCAACTCAACTAACTTAACTCTTTAACTCCCAATTTAATTAGAAACTCTTTTAATTTTCCTCTCGTATTTTATCGAAAGCTGTTGATCCACTGCAAGCAAGTATAAACATGGGAAAGCGAAACCCTTTCTGGTAGCCCCATTGGGATCCTCAATGGCAAAGTTTAATGGATAATCTTATGGTTTATTTGGCAATAGAGCGATATGCAACACACTTTCAAGCTTTTGAGGTTTTCCTTGAATCAGATCATTGTCATAACCTACTTTTGTTAGATTAGTACTTTACTAAATACTATGCGAGGATTGTTACCCCGCAACCATCTATCTCCATGGTACGGGTCGGGAAGGGCTTTAGGCCCAAAGTCGCAACGAGGGTGGAAACGTTTGGAAAATTGGGTTTGTTTCTCAACTGATAATCATATAAGTCATTTTTTATCGAGAAAAAAGTGAAGTTTTGAGGCTTGGAAACCGTCTCTAGATCTTGCTTCTCTATTAATTTGCGGTGTAATGTTAATGGCAATAAGTTCTCTCAGAATTATTAGATTTGTTGTATTCCAGAAGTCATAGTTAAGACTATGGTTAGGGCTTGGCTCATGTTTTTCGGTTTTTTTATTTGTTGGATTGATGAGTAGATTTCGTCTCTGATTTCCCCCTGCTTCTCTCATGGCGGCTATTTGCAGTTTTTGTGTTTCATTCATTGTTTGGTATTAAACGTTGGAGAAAACATTTTGGAGATGGAGAAGAGTGGTACCAGTATGAGTTGCATATTGTAGGAGAGCTTATTTTGACATCCAAGTGGAGGAAGTGAGGATGTTCCCCATTCTAAGGGCCGTCGGCTGGCAGCAATGTGATTGTCTTTAGTCAAAGTTTTACACGTTGACGTTTATGTGTTTGTGCTACTCGATACAAGAGTTCTTCGTTGTGGTCGATTTTCTAGTGGCTGAAATTTGGTCTCTGTGCACTACTTTCGAAAAAATAATGTTGTCTTACACTCACTTTGGATCCAGTGGGAATCCAGGTGTCGCACACCTGTCGAAGTTTGGGATCCACAATTGTTTGGGCGAATAGAAGAGGTTGAGTGGGAACCCAAGCAATGAAACGGGAGTCATTACGCGGTAACATTTCGAAGACTACTTACACCGCAAATCGTTACTAGTGTCGAAAGGTTTTTCGTCGCTTTAAACATCTTTTATCCGTGCATACTTGACGGATCGTCAATCAGAGAGACTGATAGGAAGGGAAAATATTGCCTTTCAATAGCAGTCATCAGATTGACAATCCGACAAGTGTGCATGAAGGAAAGATGTTATAAGGGACATTTGTTTTTTAACACATAACGATCAGTAGTGTAGTTTTCGTTCAGAGGACGAGGACCATTGCATTGTGATTTTGGCTTTTGAGCTTCCTGTCTCTTTCTCACAATTTGCTATGATGAGGATGATGACTATTTTGTCCACATAGCGAAGAAAATGTGGAAAGTGCACCTGTTACTAAAGACAGAATCTTAGATAGTTGAATTTCATAAACAAGTGTGCACAATAGAGCTGAATATAGTGCAAAGACACTGTTATATTTTGTACAAAAGCACCATTATTTTTTGCCTAACTTTCAATTGGTATTTTTGCCTAAAGCTAATTGTTGATATTAGCACCATGTAAGCAATATTGAGTACCTAAAAAATGTTGTTAGGTTGAAACCAACTGTAGCTTCTTAGTACTACAAAGCGATTGTAACATACATTTACTTTGCAAAAACAGGCAAATATCAATAAGCAAAACAACAGGTCAACACTAATTTTGCACTTCCATCAGCCATATGATAACTTTCCTATTTCTTTCCACTGCATTTAGTTAAGCAAAAACATAGTAACACCAACAAATGAGGTCAAGCACAAAATGAACACAAAATGAACACAAAGAGATGCACACTAATTTAAACTACAATCTACTTTTTATCAACTCCTAAATAACTGATTTGCCTCAAATACATTGTGACAGCACTACAACTTGCTATTTTACGAATTAAACGCAGGCACTAACCTACGATCATAAAATGGACACAGGTAGAAACCTCTGATCAGAAAACGATCATAAAACGATCAGAAAACGATCAGAAACGATCATAAACGATCATAAACGATCATAAAACGATCATAAACGATCATAAAACGATCATAAAACGATCATAAAATGATCATAAAACGATCACGAAACAGAAGCGCTTATTTCAAACAAATTGAAATGAACTTTTTGCGGATTTCAAACTTTGTTGAAGAAGAAGGCAGAATTAACAAATAACGGGTGGAAAGAACTACTACAAACTAAGGATTAGAGTTAACTTCTGTTGTACTCTATACTACCCATTTGATGGCTCGACGTTAATATACAGGTTTAAATCAGGGCTTCAAGCGATATAGAAGGACCTGCATAGCTCAGACATGTTCTCTCAGTATATAGATCCGTGATGTTTACGGATTCCAAGAAACTGACAATATAATCACGTGACATAAATGAAATAATGAAGTACATAGATCCATGGATAGTGGTCATCAAATGATAATCATTGTAAAACCAACTAGTGATGGCAAGAACCATCGAAAACTTTTCTTTTAAGCAATATATCAACAACTATGCATATTAACAACAGTAACATTTTCTTAAAACATCATCTAGCCCTAATTCCAGTATCTGGTAATATTGAGAATCAAATGTATGTGTCATACATTTGCAGGATAAATCATAAATGTGAAGATGCGAATGAGCTAAGAAATTTCCCTACTAAAAGTGCAACTGAAAAGTAAATGTGGGTATTAAAAACTCACTGGATCGCCACATAGTCTCCATTTTGACATCGCAATTTCGCTGAGAGTTAAGCTTTGCAAAAGGATCACGGCAGAAGATGACAAAAAACGATTTTTTTGCCCGTCAAGATCCACGGGATCGACGGTCGGCAAAAGAAGCTCCAATTCATCGGCAGGATCTAACGACAAGGAAGAGTGTAAAAACTGTGCACACCCAACGAATCTTCGATTTCGTAAGACAATGAGACAAAGTCACTTCAAGTCAAGGAAATGTGAAGAGGTCTCGAACAAGTCGAATCAGTAGTGCTATATATCAGTTTTGTCTACCGATAACAAATTTATGACTTTTTAAGCTTAGAAAATTAAATGGATAACTACGATACACGGAACGTAAGAGGAGATATTGGCTAAGAAATCGCGATAGAAATTATCAGAAATGCTTTTACAGCGACAAATAATCATGGCAAAAAACAACAAGAGGACGGTACTCTTTCCAGAGATCCAGTCACAACCTTTTGTGGAACTCATAATTCTGTCGTACCTTGTTTTAGGGTAGCAAAAATACATTTGTACGATTTAAAAAATCTATTGGCAGAAATACATCTGGCACATGTTTCCAGTATTGAAACACCAATTTAAAGTGCCATTAGCTTTTGGAAATATCTACATGGAATATAAGTCTAACATCGACATTTTGTTACAACATGGCAAAGTTCCATTGGCCGTAAGTTAGTGTGGCCAAACATCCACATACCAGATCATTACTGGGCTAGCTATCTAATGAGGAAATAAACAGAAGTAAGCCTCATGTGGCGGGTATTTATTACGGCTTTCCCGTCAATGTAACACTTGATAAAACATCTACATGTAATTACGCATGTACAAATAGCCACTCATAACAGCAAAAAAATCATATCATAGAAATCTCACTTTTTGTTTTTTTTGTTCGCATATTTGTCATGAATTTTTTTTTGAATCGGGCTACAAATTCATCCATTATGGGTATAGGCTTCTGAAAATAACATAATTTGTTTTCCACACTTATAAGCATAAATAGTAGTAATAGTCTGTATCCAACAAATTCAAGGTCGATACTTTGGGTTATCGGAAATTACCGATACCCCGACCTTAAAAAAATGATATCTAACGAGCTGGCCAAAAAATGTCGATAATTCGATAACTGACAATAATCTCGATGATCGTATGATCCACCATACGTAAATCTTTACCAGGCAGACCAAATCTCGCCAAAACTTCACCGGACACTTGATTGGCCCAAAATTTTGCGTACAAACGTGGGAATATAATAATCAAAGTACAAAGTCAAATGTCTGGCAAAAATTCATTACAATACCGCATAGTGAAGCGTACCGTACTGGGAAACTTTTTCAGCCTCGATGGCGTAGAAAGAAACGTTTGAAGAGTACGGAAATAAAGGTACCCATATCAATGATATCGCAACATCGATATTGAATAATTGCAACAATCGGTGATACGATATATCAATTATTGTTAACTCCCAAAAGAGTACACATCAATTATGGGCAAACTAGAACATATGGTAAGGAATTGGTACCAATATCAACAATGTTCAATACCTTAATAGCATCTGCCTATTAGAAATTGTCCGAGGCCTCAAACAAGTTTTGCCCACACACTTTTCATCGTTCATTTTACTGACATAAGACATAGGACATTTTGAAATTAATGCTTTTATGTTAGCAACATCAACAAAAACAATTGAAAAAGTACCTAGTAATGCAAATTGAATTGGATACTCATCAAGGGTGAAACAGCTGTTAAATATAGATTGAAAGCAAGATGGTCTCACCTTAGATAAGTGGCCTATAGTAATGCCTCCTGGACAACACAGGTGGCAGCTCTCCATTGGAGGCAGGCATTCCTCTCCATCCTCTGACATGTTCCCATCATCTGCAGGACATATCCTGATATGCAACTCAAGCTGCAAAAAAAACGTACATAATTATTAAAACAAGGATTGACAACGACATTAACCTGACTTGTACATGTTACAATGAATTTCAGGTGAACAACATTACACCGTGAATCACTATTAGCGTTAGTAACAGTAATTCGGTGCCAGTTTGGGTAACCAGTTCGTCCATGTCACACGTACCTAAATTAGAATTAATAACACTGAAATAAACTCCTCACTCGATTTTCCTCAGCGCTAATAACGATTCACGGTCCACACTCAGTTTTTAGGACACACACAATACTTACAATAACAAACTTTAACACAAACCACTTTCCAATTTAGAATGCACTCCAGATACTTGTTGAGCTTCTTCCCAACCCAACACATAACATCCAGTCATTAATGTCTTGGTATCCCACAACACTGAACCTTCCCATTCCGTGCCTGTCTTACAACATAAAGAACCAAGAAGGAACCACGACCCACCTCCTTTTCACTATCTTCCACGGAAGATGACAGCAGTGCCTCCTGAAGCAGTGCTGCATTGCTACACTTTGGAGGGGCAGTCATATTATTGATTCCAAATCCTGTGGGTGTCCAACCTTCCGCAGCAATTCCCATTTGTACCCTCTCAGAATTTCCAGCATCCTCGTCTTGTCTATGTTTGTTCCTACCACCTATAGTTGCTTCTAGGCCGATGTTTCCATCATGCTTTTCTGCAATTCTTCTAAGTTCATCTTTACGTCTGTCCCCGTGAATGTCTCCCGATGCATTATCCTCTGCTGCATGTGTATCTGGTTCACTTTCATCCTCTCCAGGACTGAAATCTGGCGACTCTGTCACAAAATCCGGATCCATACGAGGAGTTCGCATTCGTTTGTTCCCATCCTGTTTGCGTCCATCTTCAAAATGCAGAGATTCATGGTCTTCATCCTCCTTCTCTTCATCTTCCATAGAGCTTCTACCCCTCTTGAGACCTCTAGAGAGACGCCGTTTCCGTTTGCCCCCAGGACCACCTGTACTACGACGTTTGGATAAAGCCACATTCTGTCTGCGAAATGTCTCAGTTATCCGTTCCTGAATCTGCAACAATCAACAAAATTTATCCCTTGAAGTATCTCAGGCTGTGCTTCAAGTGCACCAGGTTTAAATAAAGGCAAGCAGGCTGAAGTTTAAAGGCATCATTATGATGATAAAGTGTAAAGCAGACATACAAGTGCAAACTAGTTCCCGCAAATGACTCAGGAATAAAGCGTAATTGCACTTGGAATCACTTATTACAGTGATTTTGGCAGGGACAATACTTGCCACGTGAATTCGTTTAGGCAAGTTTTCTCAACACTCTCAGGCAACCAGCAATGAAACTCGAGTGGGCTTAACATCTTTGAGACATCTATAAGAACATTACAAGAAAATAGTACATGGATAACCGTGCACCAGCATGATCAACATAAGAGACTTCACAATATTGCTGATAAGGATTGGAAGGTACCTGTCGGTTGCGCCGACTTTCCTCTTCATCAAAACCGTCGTCCTGCAAATGGCACAAGGGGAAAAAAACACACAAAGGGATTAACTAAATATTCCACTTCTACCGTAAAAGATGACACCAAAAAGAAAAACAAAACTTTTCTTAGCAGCTGGTTGACCACTCCTCAACACTTTCCTTTGGGGGGACCAAATCATCAGCCGAGACAAAAATGAGTAAGTCTAAGGTCACCTCACAGGATAACACAGACCTCTTCTTCATATTTAGAGAGGTTTGGGTAGAGGGCAGCAACTAAATTATCGAACTTTGGGTCATCTCGTAGAGAACGCCTGCTTGCACAATGGGCTCGACAAGCTGGGCATTCATTGTTCCTGAAGCCACAAAACCCATTTCTTTCAAACATAAGATTGTAAAATATAGAATCGGTTCTCAACTAGGACCACATTTGCCTTCATAGCGATCACAAAAAGCTACAAATGTCACATCAATTCTGCTTGAAAGAAGCTGATGAAAGATGCGATAGAACAGCATTTTGTTATAACGTCTGTTTTCAATATTGACAAGTTCCGGTTGCATTGCACAAAAATGGTGTTGGGAGCTAAAAATGTTATTCTTAATACAGATAGAGGATCTTTTACAAATAGTAATGATGTAGGGAGGCGTGTGTAACAAGGGTGTATTAATTTAAATTAAGGACACAGCGTTTATACATCGTTCATGAAAAAAGCATCAGGTAGAAGTTGACAATTTGACATTTAAAAATGTGTAAAATTATTTCGTTGAGACATGAAAATGAAATATAAACAAAAAAATAGGCAATCAAATAATTAGAACTACGTTATGAAATTAAGGCAGAATTGACAACTATAAAGCGGCATTGTATTTTTTCCTTTGAAAAATAAAGCATGCAAAATATTTACGTGATGTACATTTACAAAAAATGTGGCACATAAAAGCAAAAATTGATGCACCTGCGCCCATCATTCCTATCATGTTACTGAAAAAAAATCCTTATATATCTCCAACAATTAAGCTGCTGGACATAATGTCGGCTAACAATATTAACGTGGATGCTTACCCGAGCCGCATGGCCTTATCAATACATTCGCGGCAAAAACGGTGTAAACATTCCATCACCGTTCTCGTTTTTTTAATAACACCTGAATGTAAGGTCCATATTCAGAAGATGTCAGGTCAAATATCACATGAATGAGCGTGAAGAAGTTCTATCTGTTGCAACAACTTTGTTCTGCATTTGTTTCAGCAAGAAGGCACAATGCATGAATAAAGGATAAAGAACAAAGTTTAATTTGGTTTAATGCAAGAATGTTAAATGCTTTACCAAGCAATTCTAGATTCAAAAACCTATCATGGTTCAATGTAAATATAACACAAATTATCTATCGGAATAACTAAGATTTATGATAGTCCGAATTCCAAAAGAATATATTGAAATTCATAAATACATTTAGATGTTGATCACATGTATACAGCCAATATAAAGTTAACAACCGTTGAAGACTGAATTTGCACCTACAGTATTTGTACATTCCTGTATCAACACATAATATTTTGTTTCTCCAGAGTAATAATACCTGTTTTAATAACCAGCAGCAATATCTTTCTGTCTGTTATCTGAACCAACGACGAAGCACCAAACATATTCACAAAAATCAATATCAAAGTTAAAAATATAATACACATTTCCTTTTAATTTTAGCTCAGCCAAAGGATATACGTACTAAGACAAATAGGGCACTGCATCTCCTTCTTAATGTCCGCCAGACAGACGCTAATACGTCCATCCTCCATCCTGTCGGCCCAGCCACTAATCATAGCTGCTGCTACTGCAACAGAGTAGCAATCAGAAGCAATCGTTCCTGGAGAGCTCTCACAAGCCATAAACCGTATTCGGTAATTCAGCAGCGGCAGGCAGCAGTACGGTATTCAGTAACGTGACCGCGCCTGTCACAAAAGTACATCGACTTCTTGACAACAGTGCTCACGTCACTAACCCAGTATCGCTTTTGCCGTACGGTCCTGTCTCGTTAATGTTTTTTTCGGGCATCTGATTACCCATTTTTTATTCTTTGTTCACACTCGTCGATTTTTAATCGGACGGTTCCCATGTAAATGTGAGATGCGTACTTTCCGAAAGACGGTCTACAAATGAAAATTGGACATGTGTGCACGGAGAACAGCAGATTTATGTAGCAAAAAAATATCATTTGCGATACACGGTGGACTATGTGGCGTACTTTCAGCTTTCATGTGCGGTAAATGCTGGACAGGGTGCTTTGGCGGAGGTGCGTGTCACTACCGGAAATGCTGCTACTTCAAGACTTCAAGTCTTTGCTAAGCGACAAATATTTAGTGCTGAGATACATAGAAACGCGCCCTAAAGTGAACACCCCTAATGACGCAGAGCCTGCTTTTGGACATGTAACATTTCTGTACGAAATTGATCGAACTTTTTACTTTAGATGTCCCTTACACTGTTATACAGAAATACTAGACGGAGGGGAATCTGCTATATCAATGGGAAGCGTTTCAACAAGATTTTCGTAAACTGCGACAAACGACTTTGCACAAAATTACTAAACGTACATACAAATGAACGGTTGATGTTTTACGTCTTTACGGAAATTACAGAGGTACAGTAAAGTACAGTACAGTCCTCTACACTGCGAATCTATATTAGTGTCAAAGTTTAAATAGTGTTGAAGAAAATTTACCGTAATTGATGCTAATTAAGAATTTGATTTAAAAAAAAAAAAGGTGTAATCTAATTTCGGCGTTAATGCTAATTTGGGAACAGCAAAAATGGAATATTCGCCGTAGATTTTATACATAAATATATCCGTACATGCCATACTAGTTTACGTGTCGAACTAATCCCGTTTTTTTGAGCGCACGTTCCTATGCGTGCGCGTCTGAATTAATTCATTTTTTGTAAATTTTCACTTGAAAAGGTACATTTATGTACGGTCTGACAACGACCGTACACCACGCTATTTAGATTTTATTGTACTTTCGGGCTTTACGCTATTTTGTACGGTACCTTAATTAACGTCAAAGAAAAATTAAAATCATGTATCCTATTTGAAAAAAAAAATCAAAATTTTAAGAACCCAAATTAGAGTTATTGACACTAATAGCGATTCGCGGTGTAGCTTCTGTTGGGAGGCTGCAGTACCAGGTGGGAGGGCTCCATGGCTGCCCCTGATGCGTCTTCTCTTTTGTCTCTTCTGCAGCCATATCTTGGAGTAAGTATCCATCTTCCTCATTATCGTCCTTACAAGTCCACGTTCTCGTTTGTCGTTTTTGGAAATTCTTTGCCCTTTGTTTTCATATCCAAATCTTGTCTCTTTTGTCTTGAGATTTCTAAACCCATGGAAAAAACCCGGATTTGCAAGCATTGAAGTCCGAAAAACCCCTCAATTTCAAAATTATTCAAAAGAAAAAAGAAATGGAAAATGTTCTATACAAATTTCACGGGTTTGATAGAGAAAAAAAAAAGGAAGAAAAAATTTAGCATTCTAAATGTGGTTCGGTTACTTCCTTGGAATCCGATTTTATGGAATTAAAAGTTGCATTATTTATTGTTGCTTGTGTGACATACAATGTTGTCGTAGGACCATTTTCTCTTGTACCGTTTTTAGTGTTTCAAAACATGAATTTTGAAGTATGACATATGTGAATAGCATGTTTCCACCCCGCTGTCACATATAAATGTTGTCATCAAGATAATGTTATTAACAATATAGAAATGTTATTAACATTATTTTTAATCCTGTTCATGTATTCTAAATATGGATGAACCCTAAATCAAACCTGATTTTGTTATAAACATTATTTTGAATGAACCGTAATTTCTATCAAGGGTTAATGAAACTCTAAACAATGAGATTTGATTTTTGATTTTTTTGATTATGTTCATCATGTGTATATTGAAATTGAATTTGACATTGGACTCAGACGTTGACAACCATATTTGGACCAGAATGGGCTCCTTGACCTTTTCTGTTATAATTCAATTGAATTAAATCAACATAAGAATTTTATGCGAATTGCCCCAAAAACGCATATTCTACTGGATTTTCTCTGAGCTTTTGAAAAAATGTCAATTAAACGATTTTGGACTAACAAGTGACATTTTTTTGTTTCAATGTACAAAATCTTCTCCCAAAAACCTTCCATCTATCTCGAATTGTAAAGTTCAAATTCCTCAAAACTGTGTTGAAGTTCGAAATTTGAAAAGGGTACCAGCATAGGCCTAAAGTGGATTATTTTAAATGGATTTCTAAAGCAATGTTATTAAGCGATCGGCTTCAAATCAACATACACCACAATTTAGAGATTTTAACATTTGAAATTATAGTGTGTATATTTTCGTAATTAGAGAAGTTAAAAGCTGTTATTGGTTTCAAAAATTGGTGATGATTTGGAAATGTTTGTGTAAATCTGGTTTTTAAATTTCACAAATGCATAAATGAATGAAAGAAGAACAAAGAAAAGACCAATTAGGAATTACTGTTGATAAAGGTGAATCTAAATCGATAATAATGGAGGGCATTTCTCCCTTCTTTGGTGATTATTCCATTTTTGGACCTGTGTGTTTGTAAATTTTCTTTTGAATTTTCTCATGTTATGAGAATCGAATGAAAAGGTAATTTAACTAGTTTAACAGGATGGTAAAAAAGGTCGATTTCATTTTTTTAACTCCTTTTTTTCTTTCGATTTTGTCATATTGCAGCTGCAGTCTTCTGAAAGTACACAAAATGCAACTTCAATTGTTCTACGGTAAAAAGAGTTCCCCCTCTCTCCCTCTCTCTCTTTCTTGTCTTTTGCTCTGGCTCGAAGCCAAGATTACCATTTTCTTCCTGAAAAAGCATTCAATTTAAAATATTAATTTTAGTAGTGATTATTTATATTGAATAAACCTTTGAACCACTCATACTCATAACCAAATAAGTTGGGCTTTTGCGGTCCAGACCGGAGAAGGAGAAGAATGTGAAAAAAAAACGAATAGTTTCTCTACAAGAGAGAGAACTCCCCAATGACATAAATGTCTTCGTGACAGCTTGCAAGGTCAGTCGAAATCCCAAAACCAAAGGGAAATAAATAATTAAATAAAGGACAGATAAAATAAGTGAATTCATAAATTAATGGAGAAGTAAAAGAAGTAAAGAGGAAAGAAAGTGATTGTGGTAGAAAACGATGTAAAGACTGTTGAATTCGGAGTACAGGTGATTACTTCCTCTACTTTTTTCCATCTCTCACCTGCTTGTCCCTTTTACTCATTCGCTCTCCTGTTCTTCCTCTCTCTCTCTCTCGCTCTTTCTCCTCTCTCTCACGCTCTTTCTCCTAATGCTCCCTCCCTCTCTCTCTGTCTCATTTGCAATGGAGCCATTTTTGGAGAAGCGGGAATGAGGGAGGGAAGCAATAGAGACGAGGGTTGGGAGCGGGAAAGAGAGAGGGGGAAAGAGAGAGAGGAGAGGGTGTGGAAGGAGAGAGGGAGAGGGAGAAAAAGAGAGCTTATTGTTTTGGGGATGTTCAGGATGGGAGCAAAGCCCGGAAAACCGTGGAGCCTACAATGGCCTCTCTCCTCCTCCAGTGTGGCCCTCACAGGTTCCAGGTGATTCTCATATATTATTGTTTAAAGTTTATTGTATATTTTCTCCTCTAGTTGTTCTTGTGGCCCTTTTTTTAAATTTTTTCTGTACCTTCTGTATTGAGTTTCTGTACTCTTTCTGTGTTTCGGTGCCATCTTTGATTCTTTACTGTCAATATAACAATTGTCGTTTATTCTTAGATACCAACTACTTTTACACTTTGTTTCTATATTAATATTTAGGGAATTATTTTCTGATCCGTGTTTCGTTTTTTGTCTGTAGTGTGATTAATTACTTCTGAATGCACTTTTTGCATTTCTGATACTCGTTCGTTTGTTTGGTTTATTCATTCAGATTATTTTCTCTGCTCTGGTTCTATACGTTTTAGAGAATCTTCAGTAGTCTCCTTCTCTCTCTCCCTCTCTCCCTCTCTCTCCCCTCCTGTCTCTCTCTCTCTCTCTCTCCCCTCTCTCGCTCTCCCTCCCTCTCTTCCCCTCTCTCTCTCTTCCTTCTCTCGCTCTCCCTTCCTCTCCCTCTAGAGAGACGCCGTTTCCGTTTGCCCCCAGGACCACCTGTACTACGACGTTTGGATAAAGCCACATTCTGTCTGCGAAATGTCTCAGTTATCCGTTCCTGAATCTGCAACAATCAACAAAATTTATCCCTTGAAGTATCTCAGGCTGTGCTTCAAGTGCACCAGGTTTAAATAAAGGCAAGCAGGCTGAAGTTTAAAGGCATCATTATGATGATAAAGTGTAAAGCAGACATACAAGTGCAAACTAGTTCCCGCAAATGACTCAGGAATAAAGCGTAATTGCACTTGGAATCACTTATTACAGTGATTTTGGCAGGGACAATACTTGCCACGTGAATTCGTTTAGGCAAGTTTTCTCAACACTCTCAGGCAACCAGCAATGAAACTCGAGTGGGCTTAACATCTTTGAGACATCTATAAGAACATTACAAGAAAATAGTACATGGATAACCGTGCACCAGCATGATCAACATAAGAGACTTCACAATATTGCTGATAAGGATTGGAAGGTACCTGTCGGTTGCGCCGACTTTCCTCTTCATCAAAACCGTCGTCCTGCAAATGGCACAAGGGGAAAAAAACACACAAAGGGATTAACTAAATATTCCACTTCTACCGTAAAAGATGACACCAAAAAGAAAAACAAAACTTTTCTTAGCAGCTGGTTGACCACTCCTCAACACTTTCCTTTGGGGGGACCAAATCATCAGCCGAGACAAAAATGAGTAAGTCTAAGGTCACCTCACAGGATAACACAGACCTCTTCTTCATATTTAGAGAGGTTTGGGTAGAGGGCAGCAACTAAATTATCAAACTTTGGGTCATCTCGTAGAGAACGCCTGCTTGCACAATGGGCTCGACAAGCTGGGCATTCATTGTTCCTGAAGCCACAAAACCCATTTCTTTCAAACATAAGATTGTAAAATATAGAATCGGTTCTCAACTAGGACCACATTTGCCTTCATAGCGATCACAAAAAGCTACAAATGTCACATCAATTCTGCTTGAAAGAAGCTGATGAAAGATGCGATAGAACAGCATTTTGTTATAACGTCTGTTTTCAATATTGACAAGTTCCGGTTGCATTGCACAAAAATGGTGTTGGGAGCTAAAAATGTTATTCTTAATACAGATAGAGGATCTTTTACAAATAGTAATGATGTAGGGAGGCGTGTGTAACAAGGGTGTATTAATTTAAATTAAGGACACAGCGTTTATACATCGTTCATGAAAAAAGCATCAGGTAGAAGTTGACAATTTGACATTTAAAAATGTGTAAAATTATTTCGTTGAGACATGAAAATGAAATATAAACAAAAAAATAGGCAATCAAATAATTAGAACTACGTTATGAAATTAAGGCAGAATTGAAAACTATAAAGCGGCATTGTATTTTTTCCTTTGAAAAATAAAGCATGCAAAATATTTACGTGATGTACATTTACAAAAAATGTGGCACATAAAAGCAAAAATTGATGCACCTGCGCCCATCATTCCTATCATGTTACTGAAAAAAAATCCTTATATATCTCCAACAATTAAGCTGCTGGACATAATGTCGGCTAACAATATTAACGTGGATGCTTACCCGAGCCGCATGGCCTTATCAATACATTCGCGGCAAAAACGGTGTAAACATTCCATCACCGTTCTCGTTTTTTTAATAACACCTGAATGTAAGGTCCATATTCAGAAGATGTCAGGTCAAAAATTCACATGAATGAGCGTGAAGAAGTTCTATCTGTTGCAACAACTTTGTTCTGCATTTGTTTCAGCAAGAAGGCACAATGCATGAATAAAGGATAAAGAACAAAGTTTAATTTGGTTTAATGCAAGAATGTTAAATGCTTTACCAAGCAATTCTAGATTCAAAAACCTATCATGGTTCAATGTAAATATAACACAAATTATCTATCGGAATAACTAAGATTTATGATAGTCCGAATTCCAAAAGAATATATTGAAATTCATAAATACATTTAGATGTTGATCACATGTATACAGCCAATATAAAGTTAACAACCGTTGAAGACTGAATTTGCACCTACAGTATTTGTACATTCCTGTATCAACACATAATATTTTGTTTCTCCAGAGTAATAATACCTGTTTTAATAACCAGCAGCAATATCTTTCTGTCTGTTATCTGAACCAACGACGAAGCACCAAACATATTCACAAAAATCAATATCAAAGTTAAAAATATAATACACATTTCCTTTTAATTTTAGCTCAGCCAAAGGATATACGTACTAAGACAAATAGGGCACTGCATCTCCTTCTTAATGTCCGCCAGACAGACGCTAATACGTCCATCCTCCATCCTGTCGGCCCAGCCACTAATCATAGCTGCTGCTACTGCAACAGAGTTGCAATCAGAAGCAATCGTTCCTGGAGAGCTCTCACAAGCCATAAACCGTATTCGGTAATTCAGCAGCGGCAGGCAGCAGTACGGTATTCAGTAACGTGACCGCGCCTGTCACAAAAGTACATCGACTTCTTGACAACAGTGCTCACGTCACTAACCCAGTATCGCTTTTGCCGTACGGTCCTGTCTCGTTAATGTTTTTTTCGGGCATCTGATTACCCATTTTTTATTCTTTGTTCACACTCGTCGATTTTTAATCGGACGGTTCCCATGTAAATGTGAGATGCGTACTTTCCGAAAGACGGTCTACAAATGAAAATTGGACATGTGTGCACGGAGAACAGCAGATTTATGTAGCAAAAAAATATCATTTGCGATACACGGTGGACTATGTGGCGTACTTTCAGCTTTCATGTGCGGTAAATGCTGGACAGGGTGCTTTGGCGGAGGTGCGTGTCACTACCGGAAATGCTGCTACTTCAAGACTTCAAGTCTTTGCTAAGCGACAAATATTTAGTGCTGAGATACATAGAAACGCGCCCTAAAGTGAACACCCCTAATGACGCAGAGCCTGCTTTTGGACATGTAACATTTCTGTACGAAATTGATCGAACTTTTTACTTTAGATGTCCCTTACAGTCTTACACTGTTATACAGAAATACTAGACGGAGGGGAATCTGCTATATCAATGGGAAGCGTTTCAACAAGATTTTCGTAAACTGCGACAAACGACTTTGCACAAAATTACTAAACGTACATACAAATGAACGGTTGATGTTTTACGTCTTTACGGAAATTACAGAGGTACAGTAAAGTACAGTACAGTCCTCTACACTGCGAATCTATATTAGTGTCAAAGTTTAAATAGTGTTGAAGAAAATTTACCGTAATTGATGCTAATTAAGAATTTGATTTAAAAAAAAAAAAAGGTGTATTCTAGTTTCGGCATTATGCTAATTTGGGAACAGCAAAAATGGAATATTCGCCGTACGATTATACACGTTAATATATGTATCCGTACAAATTATTACAAATCGTACGCCGTCGTGAAATTTAAATATCCGTACATGTCAGGCTAATTTACGTGTCAGAATAATCCTGATTTTTGAGCGCACGTTCCTATGCGTGCGCGTCTGATTTAATTCATTTTTTGTAAATTTTTACTTGATAAGGTACATTTATGTACGGTCTGACACCAACCGTACACCACACTATTTAGATCTGATTGTACTTTCATTCCTTACGCTATTTTGTACGGTCCCTTAATTAACGTCAAGGAAAAATTAAAATCATGTATCCTATTTGAGGAAAAAATCAAAATTTTAAGAACCCAAATTAGTGACTTTGACACTAATAACGATTCGCGGTATGCTGTACAGATTCATTTGTCGTATTATAACGAAATTCTGTGCTAAAAAAAATCGCGTCGATATACACCGCGAATCGTTATTAGTGTCAAAGTCACTAATTTGGGTTCTTAAAATTTCGATTTTTATTTTCAAATAGGATACGATTTTAATTTTTCCTTGACGTTAATTAAGGTACCGTACAGAATAAAGTAAAGCCCGAAAGTACAATAAAATATAAATAGTGTGTTGTACGGTCGATGTTAGACTGTACATAAATGTACCTTTTCAAGTGAAAATTTACAAAAAATGAATTAAATCAGACGCGCACGCATAGGAACGTGCGCTCATAAAAACGGAATTAGTCTGACACGTAAAATAGTATGGCATGTACGGATATTTTAAATTCGCGACGGCGTACGATTTCTTATATTTTGTACGGATACATATATTAATGTGTATAATCCTACGGCGAATATTCCATTTTTGCTGTTCCCAAATTAGCATAAACGCCGAAATTAGAATACACCTTTTTTTTGAAAATTTTCAAATTCTTAATTAGCATCAATTACGGTAAATTTTCTTCAACACTATTTAAACTATGACACTAATAACTACACCGTGAATCGCTATTAGCGTAATGAAATAAATAGCGTAATGAAACAATTAGCGTACTTTACGGTAAATTGTGTTTTTTCGGGTACACCATGATACTAATTTATCATGTACTCTAATTTGTAAACTGCTTTGTAAAAATTTAGGCACATAATATGTCCACACTAAAACATGCATATGTACGAAACTGTTCAAATCGTACGCCATCGCGTTTTTTTTACATCTGCGTATGCCGGAAAATATTTACGCAATTATATAATATTATATTTTCTGTACTTTTAAATTTGAAAATGTACGAAATATTACAGATCTGGCAGTCCGTACACCATACTATTTAAAAGGGAACTAAATTACAGTTATGAACCGCATTGAGCGGGGTACCTCAAATAGCGTGCAAAAACATTTAGCGTACTTTATTCTATTTGAGAATTTGCCCCAAAAAAAGGGGTACCCCAATTAGCGTCATGTACGCTAATAGCGATTCGCGGTGTAGTGTTGTGTATCGGTAAGGATTTGCCGATAACCGATATGGGCCTTTTTTTGGGTATCCGATAATCGATATATTGGTACGATATATCGACATCGGTATTATCGCCGATAAGTAGCCGATAATATCGGGTTCTTATCGGCGATAATGCCGATAGCGATAACTATCGGCGATAACTGTACGGACCTTACAGATAAATGTACGGCCTGTACCCTCAACTGTACGTCATATTCCCCGGTTAAGTAGCCGCCATGAGATCTGTACGGTTTTGATACGGATTCAGTAAAAACGATGTACCTTTCACATCCGACGCCATGGCTTTGTCCTTTTATTCCTTGAGATCCCCTGGGGACATGCCACGTGTCAATCGGTCGACTTTTTTGGTATAAGCTGCCAAAAGAGCCATTCCGGGATGCCGGCGCTCACGCTGGCCCGTCCGCTCGTGTTTTCTCATTCCAAGTCGTCCGTTCGATTCCGGCGGCGCGCAGAATGTTATTTTGCGTCCGTTGTACTTTTGTGTCCGCCGTCCTTTTCCAGTTCCATGTTCACCAGTTTTTTAGTAAAATTACGTACGTCGCCGTAAAAGTTTTGTTCAGTTAACCAGCCAACGTTTATATGCTGCGCTGTCCGTAATAAATTGCAGTTAAGCGGTAACGGAACAGATTTTTATACGTGGCATGCCACGCTATATAAAATCAATAAAATAATACAGTATGTTATAAATTACTATTGTATGCATACTATATATTTTTTAAGTTATTGCCGATATGGAATTTGTTGGTCCCAGACCGATATATCGGAATCTCTGACCGTTCGATAACCGATAACTATCAGTATCGGTGTTATCGCGATAAGTTTTTTACCGATACACAACACTACTAATAACGATTCGCGGTGTAGCAGATTCCCCTCCGTCGATATATTTTCCCAAAAATACTTTCAACGTTTGGCACATATTTGGCAAATGCTGCCAAGTCTAATAGAGGGATCACATTTTCCATTTTCCAGTTCCTTTGTCGTACACTACGAACTCGCAGATTCTGCCAGCTATTCGAGGACCCATGGCTGCCAAGGAAGGCAGAAGGAAGGGAATTCAGCCTGCCCGCGTGCCTCTTTCGGAGCCTTTAAACGTTTTTATTAAAGAGGACAGCAAAGCTGAGTAGCGATGGGGAAGCTCGTCGTTTACCGGGCCTTTTCCTATTCAGGTATATACAGGTCCCATCGCTATTAGGGTTAGTGAATTATATAAATGATTTATTTGTTAACTAAACTGTTTTTTTTTTGCAACGCGACTACTCATGGACCACTTAAGCAGACAGTGTTGTCAACAGTAAGAGTTATCCACTCTAATTTTGGTGAAGGAAGTAGTTTACCTCTTTTTTGGTCTACAGGGTGAAGAAAGGCTTTATTGCTAAACTTGATGGATAAAACCATATGGATACATAAGAAGAAATAAGCAATGAATGTTTTTCGGCGACCAATATAGGCTTAAAAATTAGGCTATTGCAAAGATCGAACAAAAGATAGGAAACTTTTGAAAACATGTAAACAAGCAAAGCAGAAAAATATATCTCCCATCCCTATTAGAGCTAAATTGTTAGCGTCGACACCTTACTAGAATTAACTACACTAAATTATGTTTTGCCACATGGCTCACTACGGGTACTTAACTAAATAGTGTTATTATTTCTTATTTACGATTTTAGGTTGAAAAGGCGCTCACTCGAATTAGTGGTTAAATCTAATAGCGATGGGCAGTGCAGGAGTGAGACTAATAGTTTAGCAAATCAATGTCGTGCGAAGCAAGAGACAAGAACTGTAAACCAAACCAAACTTTTTTTTGAGAAGGGACAAAATAACTACACACTAACTACAGTGATTACCTATTTACTACCTTAAATATTTTAAGAGCAATAATAGAGAATGGGCCTCTAACCTCTATAGTAGATTCATGCTGAGGACCTTAAGTTAGGACCACGTCAGACGTCAGATGTTGATCCAATCCGAAACAGACACCTGGCCTAGGTAGCCGTACTTTTTGGGGCCCTGTATCGTACTATGAATAATCTACGTACTTTTTGTGCATCCGTCCCTGCGGATGCGTGGCAAGAGAGCTGTGGGCCCTCGCTCCACGAGTCCGTTTCTGATTGGAAGGTGCCCTGCTGTGCAACATCATTTACGACTATGGTCATGCTGACGTGGACATGCTGACATGTCGGGGGGTCAGACGTCCACCACCGTATTCCGTTGAATGGTAGCATAGCTCAAATATGGAGAAAAAATTGGAAATGCTATATGTGCTGACACTATACTGCACACCTATTACAAGCGGAAAAACCGTATATTAGGTGGATAATATGAGGTAAACAAATATAGCATTTTCAATTGTTTTCACACATTTAAATTATGAAGGAGAGCAAAGGCCTCAGTGTATTGAATGTCAACAGATACACTTTTGGGATAAAAGGCAGAAAGTAGACTTGGAGATCTAGTCTAAGTAGGTCTCTTGAGGTCTATTCTACTGAAGGTCGACGAGGTTAATTTAGGGGTAATTATGTTTGTTTATGGTATCTGGTGATGTTTAGTTCATTGTTTATTTTAACAGACATATTAAACGAGGTCTTGATATGAAGGTAACTTTTTTCTTGAAGTAATTGTTTGTCGTAATCTAAAAATGCTATAATGGCCAATAGGTAGGACACGGTTATTTTGCTTGGTCTTGGTTCTTTATCTATTTCAAAATGGTTTTTTCTGTGACGATGAGCCACTTTTGATATTGGCACATGTCCTAATATAATAAGTGTGGACGATTCTTTATAATTGTTAAAATTGTGTAGAATCATGTCGACACAAGCGTATTAGCTCAAAGTACCATTCAACAAATCTTAATTCATTTTTTGAGTTTAAATCGTGAAAATACCAAATTTCTATTCCAATACATTGAGTGAAATATAGTTAAATGGCAATTCCGATTGAATTACTTGGTTTTGATAGTAGTTGAGTTTTGTAAAGATTGTTTTTTCCGGAAATCGGTACGAGCAAATTTGTCAATTTTTTTAATTATCCGCAACGCTAACATTGTCACATAATATTTCGATGAGACAAAGATAATATCTTTTCTCCCTCACTTCCCTCCCGTTTTTTTTTGGCAATTCGATGCTCTTTTCTTTTAAGCTAAATATTAAATGAATGAGAAATCAATGAACAGAAAAAAAAAGTGGCAACAATATAAATATGTATTTCAAACCATTTGTTGGACCAATCCCACATTCCGATGAGGATTCAGATGAACATAGGGCATAACTTAAAAACTGTCGACATTTATTAGACATCGAAGCATTTGCAGCTGACTAAAAAAAGAAAAGAAGCAAAATAGAAAAAAAATATATATATATATATATATTAATGCATATCGGTGCACATAAGTCAGGCAAGCGTTTCTTGGACCCACCGTCCACAATTTTATTAAAAACCAAGCTATTCTTATCTGTAATTTTTTTTGAGATTGGCGAATAAATTAGTGTCAAATACATTATCTCTCACCACTACGTTTTATGGAGATCAAGCGTCCACGGGCCCTCTTTTAAAGTTTAACCATGCAACCGATTAACCAACTAACTAATAACTAACTACGAAACTAAACCTACACTATCTTCCTCTCCACTGCCCGTATCCTCCCAAGACTTTATTGTTGATGTAATATTACTGTGGGTCCATGCCATGTCATGGACACAAAAGATCGGGCCTTTGTTAAACACAAGTTTGGAGGTTTATAGTCCTAAGCTTCCACTCTAATTTATGTATGGGCCTCAAAGAATATAAACCCGTAACTTATTCCATATTAATTATGGTGGGACAGTCTTTTTTTGCAATGAACAAAAGTTGCCCCTATTCTAAGAACTTTCACTTTCCTGTCATGCCATTGGACCGAGATACCTAGTTATACTATGTGTAAGTGGTTACTAATACCACATAAATTAAATGGCTAGCCAGAATGTGGGCCCCAATATCTATGACTTACGATGATAAAATGCCCATACCATTTGAGTGTAGGATGATCTGCCTTGTTGTTTGTTCAATTCGTTCATAGATCTATGGAATCAAATTTATTGTTTATTGTATTAGGAAGTAAGGAAGGCAAAGACGACGAGATAGTGTAGCTTTCCAGTCAAGTGTTGCTTCTATAAATTATAGCATTTTGTCTGTTTACATGTATACTATGTTAGTATCTTTCTGTGGGATGAAAGAAATTTCAAGAAAGTGGTCATTTTTGCTACTGATATTTGTCAAGGATTCTTCTTTTTTGTCATCATATCCCTCTAATTCCCTATGGAGAATGTCTGTACCTGTGTTGTTAGGCCAAGTCTTCTTAAAGATACACTGCTTACCTTTCCCAGCTTTTTCCCTTTCTATTCATGGTATCTCAAACCCATTTGTTTGATAACCTGTAAATTGTTCATTTTTATTTCATTTGTTTGTTTGTTTGTTTGTTTTCTCATTTGTTTTTTCATACGTTATTTCATTCGTTTTTTCATTTGTTTTTTCATTCGTTTTTCATTCCTTTGTTCATTCGTTTTTTCATTCGTTTTTTCATCCGATTATTTATTCGTTCTTTCATTCGTTTTTTCGTTCGTTTTTTCGTTCGTTTTTTCCTTCCCTTTCTCATTCGATTTTTCATTCATTTTCTCATTTCTTTTCTAATTTGTTTCTTCATTTCTTCTTTCATTTATTCGTTTCCTAAACTATATTTGTTGCTTATCTGAGTTGTTGCAGAGTCTTCCGGACGACATTTTGGTGCAATGTTTGGCGTGTGTGTCAAGTCGTCACGCTTATGCCGTACTGAGGGCAGTTTGCAGAAGCTGGAGGACAATCATGGCCAGCCCTCTCTTTCACAAAGTAAGTAAATGGTTGTGGGTGGATGTTACTGTAGGTGGTTATTACTGTGGGTGGTTATTAATTATTGTAGGTGGTTATTACTGTGGGTGGTCATTAATTACTGTAGGTGGTTATTAATTACTGTAGGTGGTTATTGCTTTAGGTGGTTATTACTTTTATATAAAACTTTTTATGTTTTTTTTTTTTTTGGTCTCTCTTTTGGTGGGTCGGGGAGGGGAGGAAGGAGGAGTACCTTTGTCTAAAAATAGGGTGGATTTTATTTTTTTGGGTGGCGATGATTTGGGGTTTTTATATGGGCGTATGAAGGTTTGGGAGTGGGAGAGAGAGTGAGAAAGAAAAGGGAACAGCGAGAGAGGGAAGGGGAGAGAGAGTGAGAAAGAAAAGGGAACATCGAGAGAGGGAAGGGGAGAGAGAGGGAGAGAGAGGGAGAAGAGAGGAGAGGAGGAAATGGGGAGTTTTATTTGTTCCTAACCAATAAGCTCTGGTGGTATTTTGTGGTACATTATCCACAGTAATTGGTATAAATAAGTTTACCTCTTTTTTTTAAGTCTATTTGGCCCTAAAAAAATAAACCCAAGAAATTCTTAATTATGTTTAGTATAAAACCTGATGGTTATGTGGTCGATCTGGTAGAGAGGGAGGGGGAGATGGAAGGGGGAAAGGGAGGGGGAGGGGAGAGGGAGAGGGCAGGGGGGGGAGGGGAAAAGGGGGAGAGGGAAAGGAGGAAGGAGAAAGGGGGAGAGAGGGAGAAAGTGGGAAAGGAGAAGGGGGAAAGGAGAAGAGGAAAAGGGAGAGGGGAAAGGGAGAGGTTGAGAGGGAGAGGGGGAGGGAGAGGGGAAGGGGCAGAGGGAGAGGGAGAGGGAGAGGCGAGGGTCCTCTACAAATAACCTCAAACACCTAATCTGTATCTGGTCTATTTTGTGAACAAGATGCGTTATGACTTGGGACTCCTCCGCCCTTGTCTCCTCACTCTCAGTCGACCTCCGGAACAAAACAGAGGAGAATTTTTGGGCGAATTTTTCGATCCTCTGACAAATTCCTCTCACTCCTTCATTTGCCCATGGCCTGGTCTTCGAGAAAGGAGGATTTTGCCCTCGGGATTGGCTGTTTTCTCCTGTGTGGCTGTAGGATTTGATGTTTTTCTATTGGGAGGAGAACATGCGACACATATTTACAAGTGGGTAATTTTGAAACTCTGTAATTTTTGTCTCTGTTTTTGTCTCTGTGTTTTTCTCTGTGTTTTTCTTCTCTGTTTTTCTCTCTGTTTGCTTCTCTGTTTTTCTCTCTGTTTTTCTGGTTTCTCTCTGTTTTCCTCTGTTTTGTAGGTATGATTTTGAATCAGTGATTTAAAGTAAACAAAGGATTTTTTTTATTTTGTGGGTTTGATGTTATTGTTCGTTCGCGGGTCTCATCCCCTCCTCTTTATCTCAATTGTATGATTTATATGAATTAGTTAGTGGATTTTTTTTTCTTTTTTTCTATTGGTTGTAGAATCTCTATGAGTAGTGGTGTGGTTGGCAGAAAGATAAACGCACTTTTTATTGGGATTAATATGGACCACACTATTTTAGGTGCTAATTTTTGAGTCGTTTGAGGAAAATTTGGACGGTAGTATGGACCACTAATTGGTAAAAGGAAAATAAGTGGAAAACAAACGTCTACATAGGCTCACTCATTTGACTACTTGAACGGCATCCTCGAAACTTTTTTCTCATCCATGCCATCTGTCTGTCCACATTATTAATGGTGAGGTTTAGTTTTTTTTAAAAAGCTTCTTAGTAATGCTTCTGGTGAGAGGTTTTAGGTTTTGGGGTTTTGGTTTCGTTCACCGTATTTTACCTTGTCACCGACTAGATGGCACACTCTTTTCATGAGATGATGATTTTGGGTGATGAGGGAGAAGTTTTTTCTAAAGTATGTTTGCAACATGTTTCTTTCTTTATGTAAGTGCTTTTTTATCCTCTAGAACTTACTCTTATGTGTGTTTGACCTTTAATAAGTTCAGTAATATTGTTTTGCGGTTTCTCTCACAAACTTCATTTTTATCGCACTGTAAAAATTCACCAGTTCTTGTCTTACTTCACTTTTTACCATAAGTAGTGTGGATTTCATTAGAAACTTGTTGCATCAATACATTACTAGTTTCAAACATTTTCATGTGGAATGTTCCCACACTACCCACGTTTGTACTAAAACAGATTTACATGATTTTAAAAAGTCCTGAATTGATTTAGTTCCTTAACTGCCGTTTGGACTTATTAGGCGACAATAATGAGTTGTGCGAAGTTACAACTAGGGGAATACTTAATTTGAGTTGGTAACGGTATGACTATATAGTCTAAGGAATAGTCTGGTATAGTCTTAGGTCCTTTATAAGCTCTCGTACTCGTCCATATGGACTTGACCTCCCGTTTCACATGTGGTGTTTCTGTTTCCGTTTTCGTTTCCATTTTTGTTTTTATTTCAGTCCAATCCTTAATAATTGGCGCGAGGGTTCTTCTATGCTGGAGGCCCGCCGGGATTTTGCCTGTGGAGTGATTGGTCGGAAAATTTATGTGTGTGGGGGATTAAATACAGAAAACGAAAGGCTTCGTTCAGTTGAGGTGAGAAAGTCGATGCTTTTGTGTATACTAAACCGCCCATTGTCATTAGAGTGAGTGAATTATTAATGTTAAAGTGGATTTAGTATTAACTACTCTGAATTATGTGTTTTGGCGTGGCTCATTTTGGGCCATTTAACTGATTAGTGTTATTAACACGAATTTATGATTTTGGGTCAAGAAGACAGGCATTCAAATTAGTTTTATTATCTTTAATAGTGATGTTAGGTGTATATCGCTAAAATCTACAGTAATGTTATTATTGCTTATCCGCACTAAAATGTTTCGTGTGATTTATTGCATTCCTTTTGGGTATATATTTTGAAATTTTTAGGTTTATCTGTAATATGTGTTAAGCATACATGAATGGTGAGAAGACAATGTAGAGACTTGTAAATGAACAGAAACTCGTAGTGGTCAATTTGAATAGTTGTCCCTCTCCTTCTCACTCTCCTCTCCTCCCTATTCGCGTCAAGACATATAAAACATGGGGTTTTATTTAGTGTTATTAATTATAATTTAGGTCCAAGCAACATGGACTGGTTTTGACCGAGTTTTATGAATGGAAAAATAGACTATTGTTAACGCTATTTAGTGTTCAGGGGCCGAAAGAAAAACTGGCTCCGAATTAGTATCATTCACGCTAATAGTACTTACGCTAATAATAGTGTTATAGCCTCTTTGGACGTTTATTAGAAGGTTATTGAGAGCCACAGTTCTTTTCCTCAGGTTTACGATATCGACGAGGATCGTTGGGAGAGTCGCACACCAATGCCAGATCTACGGCCAGGATGCAAGGTAAGCAAAAAGGGCAAATAAACAAATAAATAAATAAAAAAGTTTTAAATAAAAAGGCAAGCAATTCAGGAATGCGTCAATTAGTACCTTAGTTGTTAAACAGGTCACACTTATTGATTATCAAGACCCACATATCCAAAATTCACTTTTTTTTCCCAAATTTTGTCTTCTTTTGAATCTGTAGTTCCCCTTATGGTCACTCAATGCTCTCAATAACTGGTGTTTGTTTCCATCTTTTCTTCATTTCCCAACTGCCCACCATATTGTTCACCATAATTAGCCTGGGCAGAACCATTTTTTATCAGACTCCTTAATCTAAATTTTCAGTATAAAACATGAACCGTTCTACTTGTAATCCGGATGTAAATACATGAATTGGTGTAATTTGCATCATCGTCATGACGATAAACTTTTTACCAAAAAATTGATTACAAAGTTGTCAAGAAAAACCACACTAATTAGGGTGGATGATCTACCCTCACAGGGCGAGGTAGTCAATGGCCGACTTTATATTGTGGGAGACCAAGTCACATTTGCACCCAATAGAAGATCTCCTCCTAAAATGCTTATTTACGATCCCGTTAAGGACAATTGGCAACATGGGAAAGCTTTACCCGATGATCGATGGTTTTTTCAGGTAAAAACTTATTTCAGATTGAGTCATATTGCTAGATTGTCCCTTATAATAATATATGTTATAATATAATACCTTGACTGCCTCCAGGTTTTGTTTTCTGGGTAAAATCGCTTGATTTCAATTTTTTTGCTTTTACTCGTACCCATTCGTTTTCGTGGCAATCTCGAGTCTCGGAATCCCATGAGTGGACGCTTTTGTGGGACATATGTCACACCGTATAGTTGTATTAAAGAACGAATTGCTTCCATACAGATGAGGTGTTTATACGTAGTTTCGTTCAAAGAATGTACATTTGTTTTTGCAAGGGAAGAATGTTTTCTCTTTATTAGTCGAGTTTTTTCTTTTTCGTTTACTTTGTGAATCTTGAAGTGCAAAGACTCTGTAATCTGTCAGGTCTTTTGTTTGGTCTTTTGTATAATCTTGTAAAATCTTTTGTAGGATCTTTTGTTTATCTTTTGTAGGTTCTTGTGTAGGATCTTTTATAAAATCTTTTGTGGGACTTTTTGTAAGGTCTTTTACGCGATTTTTCTTTTTTTAGTTTCTTTTGTGGGATGTTTTATGTAGTCTTTTGTAAGATCTTTTGTAAGATCTTTGGTCAAATCTTTCCGTGATACTTTTTTCTAAGGCATGTTGGGAGGGAGGGGAATGACAGACAACGTCCTTACAAGGAAAACTTTGTGTCGTGGGGGGTGCACGGAAGCCCTATCCGGCCACACATTCGAGCCAATCCTGTTGGGCCTCTCCTCTCCTTTATGAAGAAGACTCTGATGAGTGGAAAAGTTGGGTCGCTATAAAGGAACAAACAAAAGACGGGGAAGTAAAGAAACGTAATAATAGTAATAATACTAATTGTAATAGTAATAGTGATGGTAATAGTAATAATGGTAAGCGACAATATAAATGTAATTCACATGCATGTGTTCTTCTTCGTGACAAAGCTCTCTCTCATAAAGTGGTCGCTTTAGGGTTGGGAGGGTCTCTTTGTGTGGCTTTAGCAGGAGAACCGGTGTTGTTTTGGTGTGAGAGAGAGGGAAGGGAGAGGGAGAGGGAGAGGGATGACGAGGGAAAGGTTTTGTCGTGTGAAGGGAGATGGAATAGTGCGAGTAATAATAGTAATAGTAATAGTTCACAACAACAGGGAAAAGGGAAGAGCCAAATGCGAAAACGGTTGAAACATCCGTGGCACGGACATGTAAACGGTTTGGCCGTTATTATGCATATTTAATGAGAAACTTGGGCTTAAGAAGGAAACTTGGTTTATATAACCTTAGGTAGATGTAATTGACCTATTATAGGACCTGAAATTAACCTTAGTATGTAATAGGAATCGGTGTCCTAAAATCAGTTTTAGCATTTTAAGGGAACTTGACGACCTGAAAATGGATATTTGTGTTTTTATTTACAGTTTCTATATAGTTTCTGTATATTTTCTATTTTTTTTTCTGTTTTGGCAGAACTTTCCACAGTTCTTGTCCTTTTCAATGTTGGAAAACATGTTTTGTCATTATTTTTCTTGTTCTTTTTTGTTTTTTTGGAATGGACCATGTGACGATTGTCGTTACAACTTTATTGTTCAGGTCAACGTTCACTTTTTTAGTCCATTTGCTTTATTAAATGTAAAAGTTGTTTTTGTTCTGTTTTTTTTTTGGGCGACTTATGGAATATTTTTCGATGGTTTGGGAGCAAAATGTTACTATCGGAAGTACGCGTCCTCGTCCTATTCGTGTTTCTGAAACTAACCTGCCCCAAAAATAGTGTGCTAGGATGTTTTCCCCACACTAAAGCTTATATAGGTATGGTTACAACAACAATTAGTGTTGAAAAGGTTTTGAATGGCTTTCACTCTTTTGTGTGTGGACACGTGACAATGGGGAAAGGTCTGTTGTGTTCTCGAAAAACACTAATAGGTGTTTTGTCTCTTGTGACCTTGTTTGTCAACTTCATCCAACGGTGGGTCCGTCCCCTCCCAAAAAAAAAAACGAACTAATGAACCAAACTGGAAAAAATATGACCTAATATCTGGAATTTTTGCCGAATATCTTATCGATTCTGAATGTAAGGTCTCTTTTTTATTTGGAATTGCCAAAAAGCGGTGACTATGGTTAACAGAAAATGACAAGGTTTTTGGCTTGGCCGATGTAGATGTTAGCCAGTCTATTTGGTGAATTGGTGACGGGGGACTACCAGATATTAAAATACTGTAGTAGTGGTGTCAGTGGTCGCAAAAGTCAAAATTTCCGATACCCGAATCCGACATTTTAAAAATCTGAACACCCGAAATCCGCCCGCGTTATGTCACGCTCCTAAATTATTACCCGATACCCGATACGCGTTTACGAAAAAAAAGTTAACCGAAACTCGATTTCTCGCGACAACCATACCCGCCTGTAACCGAATAAGTATAAATTAATGGTACATCTCCCTCATATCTTCCACGATACCAAGAGTCCAAAGTAAAATAATGTTGTACAGCATGGACAATACTGGGGTGCCGAAGGCGTCTACGTCGCTCGTATTCTCCGCGCGACTGTATGTTTAGGGTTTATTATATCTTAATTTTGGTTTTTTTAATATTAAAAAAAACAACCAAAACAAATACTTAATGACCCTAAACATATTCCTGTGAGGTGCCGAAGGGGTGCCCAAGGTCCCACACGTGTATGGAGGCTTGTTCAATGCGGGTCTGTACAGTACACCGTGAATCGTTATTAGCGTATTGAACGCTAATTCGGGTACCTTTTTTTTTTCAAATTCTCAAATAGAATTATCCATACTATTTAAAAAAAACCCTAATTCCTAATTAGAGTAGACAATTTTTTTGAAAATTTCCAAATTCCCAATTAGCGTTAATAACAGTAATTATTCCTATACGCTAAAAAACTTCTACTCTAATAACTATTCAAGGTGTACTGTAATGGAACGTACCTACGAAACCTTCAATATTTTCGTTTTTTGCTTACCCGGCCGTACCCGAATTTGTTAATTTTTTTTTGAATCACCCGGCCGAATCCGGCCGGCCTCCAAAAATTTGGCACCCGAATCCGTTCCGGATCCGACGCGGGCGGGCGGGTGCCGGTCGGGTACGGATTCGGGTACCCGATTGCGACCTCTGAGTGGTGTAGCGAGTTCTCATATCGGCCATACGACATGTATCGTATGGTTGTCACGCCATTTGTTGGAACCCCCGGCACGTAAAATAAAGCCAGTGGCGTTAGGGTAAGATTTCATTAGGTGAAAAATGGGGTTGTTTACTGGACGCCGTACTTTTTCGTACATATTCGTACAATTTTTTATTTTTTTGTCAGACGAAACATGCTTACTGCAATGTTGTCGGGATGCTCCAAACATTATAGGCGTAAGTATTGACCGTTAGATTTTTCATTTTTTCAGATCCGCGAAGCAATCACGCAAATCGTCCAGTGTGCAGAAACTCTCCTCGCGAGGAGAGTTGCTTCACAAAGGACGAGTACTGTAGCGTGAGTACACGTGAAATGGCAAAAAAATATCTACTTCGAACAGGCGATCACAGGCCTACACGCCGTACAGGCCATGTGTCGCTGCCACGCTGGATGAAAGTCAGGCGAAAGTATCTTTGCACGCTCCTCCGTCTGACATTCCACCGACCTTCAAAGTTTGCGGCGTCTTTTTGCCATTCCTTTTCGAAATTTTGATTTCCACTTTCAAAATTAAAATCTGGCCGCAAATTTTTTTTACGAATCATTAACTATCTCCGCTGGTACAGATTATCGTTCAGATTTTCCGTTTGAAGAATATTTTTAGATTTTCAAAATGTGAACACTAACAACGTGGCACCAATCATAATTTCGAAAGGTTGTTTACTGGCCTGACACAATGGAGCGGACTCCCAGTAAACCCCTGTCATTAGACGTTTCCGTACGTTTACTGGGACCGCCTAATGGAATCGAGGCCTTTATGGTGGCCTTCCATTAAGGCGTTTCAATAATTGTACGGAAAAATTTACTGAAGTTCGTGCTTTCCATTAGGTCGCGTCAGTGAACTACTTTTTCTTTGCGTGGCTTATTCTGGTTGGTACCACGTAGGTTAATATTTGATTCTTAAAATCTTGAAAGAATCTTTGTATGCAAAGTCTGAAGTCTGAACGCAATATCTGTACCAGCGGGGGCTCCATCTGCGATTAACTGTTTTTTTGTGGGCTCAAAGAAACTAATTTGACCTTGAATTGCGATCTTGAATTTTGACAGGTCATCCTATCTGCCACGTCATATGCTGTCATCTGTTGTCATTTATTGTCAAAAACTAAATACGCACTATATCGATGTAGGGAAGAAAAGGAGGCTTTTTGTACTTTTTGTCTTTTTACAAGGCGGTCCTTACGGGGATGTCACCTGGGGTCGTCCATGAATGCTTCTTGGGAGTGATGTTTTATTGATCCTCAAAGAATAATTGTTCGATTTGATTGGTTGTTTGCGGCCGCCTTCTATAATATGCAAAATTTGCTTACAATCGAACACCAGTTCTAGCGCACGAAAAAGAATCAGAAATTCGTTCGCACAGTCGGAGACCAAGCAAGGGGAGATCAGTCTGCCGGACCGGTTTGACGGTTTTCGGCTGCAATTTACGACTGCTGATTGGCTAAGCTTTCAGAGTCGCGATCAATGACTATCCTTCGGACGTGCCAGCTAATCCATGTTCAAGATCACACACTTCCACCTGGCATTTTGTTGCAGCACGCTCCCACGCTTTTCCCGCACAACAGTTTCTCTCAACTACAGTCTGAACACTTCCAAGGGTTTCAAATAATATATTTCTGGGACCCTTACCGTTCCTACTTTTAAAATACATGTGAACAGCTACCGTTGAGAACGAATGGCAAAGTCACATAAGCATCTTTAGAACTTGAATACTCCTGCCCGTAACCAATCACAACTCCTTTTTATTTCAACGATTTGGATTTCTTTCAGCTTTACTCGGCCACCTGGCACCGTGTACATCCTGGGCTCTCTCGCCTTGCCACGTGTTATATTTACTACAGAAAGTGGTCAGCAAAAACTGGCCGTCAACAGAGGGAACGTTTTGTAGATTTATTGTGTATAGTGCTCTCATCCTGATTGTTATTCCCTGGAGGAAGCTAAAAATTGTCGTTCAGCTGCTTCACTTTTCAAGCCATTTTGAAGCAAAGTCAAAGGTATTTCACGGTCATCGTTGCAAGTAGTCTGTTCTATGTGTTTTTCTTTTTATAATATTAAAGTCAAGTGGTTTCAGGTATCGGTTTTGACTTTTTTACCTTGCACTTTGATGCTAAAGTGACACTTGGAGTGATATGTTGTACATGCTGCAATCAAATGCAAAAAAGTGCATGTCACATTTTTCTGACTGATGCTGTTTTAGCGCATTTTCTTGACCATATTGGGATATTCGGACGAAATTATTGTAATATTGGCAGTTATGCTCTTGTACTAATAATGACTAACAACAATGCTGCATGTAGTTGACACTCTTGGGAAAGCTTTACAGCACTTACCGTAACTTACTTTACCATCATCCTCCGCCTTTTCCTGGCGGTTGTTGCAATCATCAGTTTAGCTACGTTGCTAAAATATGCTGCGAAACTCTTACTGTTTGGGGAACAGGCTTCTTCAATATGTCCAGTGATCCTGCGTCTGCAAAGCCAGCTGGTGGCTCTCCTCCCAGCGATCCAAAAGATAAGGACAATGACTTTGCTGAAACAGCAGTGAAAGTGGCAGGAATAGCTTTGGCGACAGCGATTGGTGTTGGTTTGCTGCGCTCAAGGAAGGTTCAGGCGAAGGTTGAAGGTGCCGTCGATGATGCATCTTCTACAAAGGATAGCATCGACCTCAAGGTTAGTAGAGCTGATGCTTGTTCACTTCTGATGTTATTGGCAGCAATGGCGGTCCTTTAAGGAGGCGATTAGGGCTATAACGATGGCAGGAGGAATGAGGCTCTCATGTACAAGAATTTTTGAAATTGAAGGTTAGGAGCTGCTTTCGGAGCTTTTTAACGTCACGTTTCTTGTATTGTATATTAGCTGGTCTTGAAAATCTAGAGCATTGTGGGCGTGATGCGTTACTTTTGTGATGCAGTCTGTTTTTGGACGATATCTTGAACCATTTCTTCCTCAAGTGTTAAGTAGGTTTTATATAGCCAGATAAACAGACTATCCTGACAGTTTTCTTAAACTTAATAACTTCCAGATGCGAGGAGCACAGATTGTTGGAGAAGCAGACAGAAGTGCTGAAGACTTGCGAGGAAATGTGGAGGATTCTGTAGAGGATGCTGGCAAAGAAGCTAAAAATGCTGCTTCTGGTTTCTTTGGACGTGCAAAGAAGACAGCAAGGAAAGTGAAACAGGCTCGCAGAGGCCTTGTTGTTGAGAAGGGTGACACATTGTGGGGCCTCTCGAGGCGGTACAATGTAAGTTACCGGAACTAGCATAAATCTAACATTAGAAATATTAATGTTTGCGATGTATGCAGGTTTTCTGCTTGTAAGTTTCTGAAGAGTTCTTTTTTTCGTTTTGAAGCATTTAACTGGTCCTGGAATTCTGAGCTGACGGGATGTTTTCTGGAATTGCAGGTCCCTGTTGATGTTATTCAAAAATCCAATGCCATTTCTGGAGACATGATTGTTGTTGGCCAGGAGCTAGTTTTGCCTGGTGCTGGCTTGTTTGGAGAGGATTAGGTACAACTGAGGTTCTTAAACAGCGTAGATGCATGGTTCGGAGCAAGTTAGTGTATTGAGGAATTAGCACACACGCTTATATGATAAGTACAAGAGCTTTCTATGGAAGTTAATCAGCTACTTTTTCCAAGGTGCTATTGATTTGGCTTATGTTTAATATTTGCTGTGCTACCTCCAGCTCTCAAGCTGTAAATAGACATGAATTCACAAAGTGTGTAAAATGACTACCAAGCTTTCAGTTCCCAGCACCTACTCTTGTACGTCTTTGTTTTTATACAGTGAAATTATGTAATATTGAGTTATCTCTTCTCAAAGCTCTGCAGCAATGCTGAAGCCAGTTCGTGCTATTCGATCATTCTATGTATGTGTTTATACTCTTGAACCCTCAAATTATTTTGATATGTGTATGTTTTCTTCATTTTGTTTGCTTCATAATTTATCTAGTATGCAAAGCAACAGTACCCATGGAGGGCTATTGTGCCTCTCAAACGTCTCTATTCAAAGCTTTAGTGGGGTGTTAAACATTTTAAACATGGAAATTCGGTTTGTGAGGTGATAGCTTTAATTCCAACTTGCTCGTTCAGACATTGTCATGTAAAACAGTTGTTGCAAGGTAGTCACTGTTTTGATGTTCAGGTTTAAACCGATCCATTTGGTTGTCACGGAACAGGAGGCATGTAGGGGAGGATTAAAAAACTGTGGAAAAGGTTGTGTTCCACTATTCATTTTCATGGGATTAAGGGATGGGAGAGCATTGAATGAATGTGATTGTGGCGGAAACTTTATGAACATACCATAAATTTATAGTCAAATGTCAAGCAATAAACTTTGTGCAGTTGTCAATAAAATTATATTTTTTCATCCTCTGTAATGTAAACATAAGCCATGTGGAGAACGCCCCCCTGACTCGTCAAGTATCCAGCTTGTTAGAAGCAAGTCCAAAAGCAGGGTTATTGGATCAAGTGAATCGGAGCTATATCACTTTCATGCATGGTGACTGAGATGGATGCATAACATGACAATCTCTATCTCACTTTGGATTAATGACCAATCGGAATTTGAGGCTAATGAGTTTTATTTTTTCACATGTAACTTCTCCGCATGTAAACAAAATTCACGATGTGACAGATATAGAATGAGATAATTTCTCGAGAACCGAAGTTCCTTTGTGGCACAAACCTTTATTGTACAATCATCGGGATCTTTGGAGTACAGAAAATTGTGGACAAGTTATAAGCGTTTTGTTTCCTCCGGCTTTTTCGTTGGTGCATCTTGGAAAGCCTTTACTTTGCGCCATTTCATTCTTTACCATCGTTCGAAGCAGTTTTTGTAGGTTTCGTTGTACTGTTGCAAAACCTCATATGTTCCTTTTCTTTTGTGCTAGTCCAACTTCTTTATACTTTTTTGGTTGTGAATCGAATTTGTTGTTCTTGCTTTGAGCCTTGATGGTTTACCCATCGCAAGTTATGCAACATGGCCTTTGACTTCTTTTTATAACTATGTTAAAAACTATATGCACAACATAACAGAACACAGCTGAAGTCGGTTTTCATCTTTCACCCCTCCTTGATTAACAACCGTGAGCTTCTAGGAGGAGAATTGTGAGCAAGCGGCGATTGAATATCTTAAAACAAATACTTAAATACCGACGACATACCGATATTAAATTCAAATTTTGAGGATCGTATAGACCGATATGAGACCTGCTTTTTGAAAAGAGAAAAACCCGATTGGTACCGTACGCTAGATATACGGAGGACGGGGGGACCGTACATAGACCAGAAGTGCTTAAACTAAGCCTTAAACGCGTTCAAACCCTATATCTGGTAAACCCCGTATTATCTGGGTTATATAACTGATTTCTGGGTATAGTATGCCTTTAGTACTGAGGTACCGGAAATAGCGTTTGCGCGGGTTTTCGCACGACTATCAAACCGTACTGATGTACATCTGCATATGTCAATTTATGTACGACTGTACGGTCTGCCTTTGTAGGCGTACGGCAGGTTAAACAATTGCAGCTGGAAATGCAAATTGCGATAGACACTTCCAAATATTCAGTGTTTAGTATTTTCCCTCTTATCAGGTTGCTTGTTTGTTAAAACAATAAAACTTGAAAGCCCAATACGTTATATCAAAGTCATACTTTAATTTTAATACCTTATATGAAAGCCATACTAATACCTTATGCGAAAGTCATACTTTCGTTCCAATAATTTATATGAAACTCACACTTGTTTTATATTCTTTTTACAGCTTTGGAAATTTCAATTGGTCCATCGTGAGATTCTAAAGCTTAAGACTCATGTCAGACCTTGATGACTTTTTTGGAGACGAGACAGAGGAGGATGACTCCCTTAGGCATGAAGGGAGAGCGAGAGAGACGCTTTTCCGTTCCGTATCCGTTTTTTCGTACATTCAAACTTCTTTTTGCCCTTTTTTGTTTATTGTTTGAATATTTTAACCATGATTGATTGATTGATTGATTTCATTCTTATTAAATTCCTGACAATTTTTTATGGCTTGCTTCTCTCCTGATTCCATGCAATATTTCAAAGAAATTATACTTAATACATCATATTTTTCCCTATACCACCATTTTATTATGTGATACCAGTAAAAGTTATCAAAAGTTGCACCATGTGTACGTCTGGACGAGTCACTACAATTAGTGTAGATTGTACGGATTACTTCAACGGCCATTTTTAGCTCTTAGGGTTTTGTTGTGGACCAGACTGTACCTTTTTTGTTGTTTTTCTTATAATTATTATCACCTCTACATCACACTGTCCACATTAAATGGATATGGATAGTAATGGTGGCGGATGGTGTTTCTCACGTTCATTTTCAGTTCAGTTTAGTTCAGTTAACAGTACATTTCCCTTACCTTGATTTTCTTTGTTTCTGTTTATCGCTTTCTTTGTTTCTTTCTTTCTTTTTTTGTTGCATATCCGTTTGAAAACAAAATTCTTACAAAAATGGTTCTTATTTCAATTTCCCTTCCCGCATTTCCTTTTTTATAGTCTCTAATGTGTTCCTTAACCTATTTAAAGCATGGATATCGTGATGGTATAACGGCCGGGAAGAATGATTCTGTTCAAGAAGGTTTCAATATTGGTTTTATTGAAGGGGCCAAAGCAAGCTACCGATGGGGGCAAGCCCGTGGAGTAGCCAGGTAAAGTATCCTTATGAAGATATTTTGATTTTATTTGCCACATGTTTTGAAAATATTTGGTTATGTTTGCCTTATTTATAAAGAAGTTTGATTTTATTCGCCACATTTGTGAAGAAAATCGATTTTATTTTTTGTGGTCCGTTAGTTTGTGCAATAAATTCTTTACCTCTTCGATTTTTTCTGTCTCTTATTACGGAGATTCTAAATGATAAAACTGTTAGTGCTTTGGATGAAATTTAGGATAGGCGTTGAAACGTTCAATATCATTTTTTTCTTTCTTTTATCACGTCAATGTTTATCTCTGAGACCATTGCCGGTGAAGGCTGTTCCATATTTTCACTGCTCAAAAGCCACTGTCTCTCCCCCTCGCCCTCCCCCTAAACCCGGACCTTTGCTACATCCTTGTCTATATGCAGTGCTTTGGCTGCCTTACCTTCGTCTTTATCTTCTAAACTGTTGACTTCCGATTCGACAATACAAAAGGTTATTACTCTGAGTACAGAAATACAGGGAATCTCTTCTCAAGAAGCAGCAAAAATGTTTTATACGGATCGTATCCAGACTGCAGTTACAAGGAAACCTATAGAAGTTTCTACTGAGGGTCCTAAGGAGGTTTTGAATCCTCGAGTTTTTGCAAGTTCTGTTAATGGAGGAACTTCTCTCGCTACTGCGATTGGATATTCTGAAGGGGAGGCCGGGAAACCGGAAAATGTTGGAGTTCTTTCTCAGTCAGTGGAGAGGAACTCGGAGAGAAATGTAGAGAGTAACTTAGAAGCGGTACAAGAAGGTTCTAGAGGTGTTTCTTATAGTCGAGAGTCTTCCCTCGAAAAAGAGGGTGAAGAAATTGTTGAGGATGTCAAAAAATGCCCATGTGGAGCTCAAAGTTTTCCTTGTAGTAGTGGTGGTGGGAATAGTTGCGATGTGAAAATAGAGGAAAGAGGTGCAGTTAAAGTCGATTCGAAAGAGGTTCAAAATTTTCACGACAATACTTGTACCGAAGAAGTTGAATTGGGCGTAAGACTAGAAATGAAGATTGGTGCCCTTTTGACACATCTAGAAGGTAGTAGTATACGTTTATTTGATGTTCCTCGGCATCAACACAAGGATAGGTTAAAAGTTGGGAGTTGAAGCAAGAAAGTGTAGCATTTGTCTCCACTCGCTGTATAAGCTTTTGATTTTTGTGAGATAGCATGTATATTAATAGTAATGATTAAATTTTTTTGTGCATGATTCATCCTGTAAGAGTGACCAAACCATCTCGTTTGACTTTGAGAGTATTGTTGTGACATGGCAATTATAATCGAAGCATTTTGCTGAAAGGTTCGACTTTCGACAGCCTATGAGATCTTTTGGTTTGACATAGTTTTTGATTTTGTCGTATTTATGTTTTCTAGATGTGTATGAAATATGGTGAGCGATGATGAATAGCTACACCATGAATTGCTACTAGTGTGAAGAAATATTTAGTATGAGGCATGTTTTAGCATTGATAATTATATTTCCAGTCCAACTGGCATGGACGATTGTTAACAGTCAAAAGAATTAGCATCAAGAAAGAAACAATTAATAACATAATTTTGTGTTTAGAGGGCAAAAAAACTGGGACAGATTTGAGTGTTATTAATGCTAATAGCGATTCACGGTGAATCTTTCAACAAACAGTTTTCATAACATGACTTTATTACCAAAGCGCGTTGGTAAACCATCTAAGTACATGGGAACCAAAAAAATGGTGGACGGTGAATCCAAACTGAAAAATTAAATGTGGAGGAAGGGAAGCAGGCAAAGCGGAAAAACGATGCGAAAGAGATTAACACACAGACAAAGGGCGCATAAAACTAAGACACTTAGAGAAGAAACAATCACCAAAGCAAGGACACAACAGTGCTTAGACCAAACACTACCTAGCCAAAACTCTACATCACACGACTCTCAAGTCGTCCAGACCTCCCCTCCCCCTTTGAGGGAGTTTCGGAACAAGTCGACGATCCAAAGCAGAAGGGCTCACTGACAAATGAAAATAATAATATTGATAATTGGGAACAGATATCGCAAATGCTAGTTGATTCCATGCAGATTGTGCAGTTAAGAAAGGACTTTTCTTATGATTTATAATTTTCACCAATAATACCCCATAGTTCTGGATGTTAATGTTGATTGGCTTCCACGTGCGTTTTTTTTCCTTTGACTGCTTCAGTTTGAACAGTTCAGTTCACCAAAAGAAACAGCTTCGAACTACCAATTGAAACATGAAACTAAAACATTAAAACTTGAATGTTCTAACGTGTAATAAAGTGACCGAAGTCATCTTCGTCTTAATGCATTCTATCCTGAATCAAGAAAAGCACAGCACTGGTTCAAAGTTAAACGTGTCAAATTTATTGTTATCATTATTGTGGAATTTAATTGAAAAACAAATCCATTGTCTCCATTTAGTGTAGTTTCTAGAACATGTTTGCAAAGCTTGATCATAGTCCACTCTGTTATAACTCTGAAATAATGACACTAATGAATCTCTTTATATTTTATTAAATGATGTCTGTTGACTAGGAGTCCATAAGTGAATAGTTGGTCCAGGTGTCAACTCCTTATACACATCGCTAATTTCCTTGTACCATCTGCTTTTGTCCTTTTAGGTCTCATGGAATTCATGATGGAGAATGAATCTTCTTCTTACCAATTGAATAGAAACCTAGAAAATGTTAACCATGGAATAGAGTGAAGCAAGCTTGTTATACTTTATAGCAACCAGTGGCATAAGAGCGAACTACTCTTCTTTAGGAGAAAATTAGGTCTACGGATCATCGAGGTTGTTTTATTTGCAAGTTTTAACCTTGGAATTGAATGCTAATACTCCTTTGAATGGGAAAACTCATCTAATACTAACCAGGCTCATAAGTTATTACTGCATTGAAAACAGATAGGCGATTTGCAATCATCAGAATATTCTCCTTCGTTTTTCTTCTCCTTCTTCTTCTTCTTTGTCTTCTTCTTCTTTTTTATTATTAAATTCCACTGGTTCTTGTTGTATGATGAGATTGAAAAGCATTGAAGACTTGAAGTTACAGGAATGGAGAAGAAATCTATTTTAGAACCAGTGGTACTACATGTCAGACATGTGTCACGTCACAACCTTCTATTCTATTCTATTGGTGTTAAAGTTGGAAAAAAGCTGCGTGACGTGACCTTAGGCAAGTTTAAGTTTTTAAGTTTTGAGGCAACTCTAAACAGAATAAAATAAAAGGTGAATCTCTAATAAAATGATCTGATTAATCTCATTGGCATTTGTTTCCAAGAATCGCTCATGGATCGGTCCAAGGTTGGCAATTTGTAGTGTTGTGTATCGGCAAAAAACTTATCGCGATAAAATCGATACCGACAGTTATCGGATATCGTGCGGTGAGGGGTCCCGATGTATCGCTCCGAGACCAACAAATTCCTTATCGGCGACAAGTGGAAATAAAATTATAGTCCGCTATAAAATAGTACTTTATAATTTACTGTATTATATTCATCACAGTATATAGCGTGTTATGCCACGTATGCCAATATTCTCCGTAAGTGTAGTAAACCGTACATATGTACGGTTTTAACCGTACTATTATTGTCGATATTTTCGAACCGGTGTTATCGCGATGAAAAACCGATATTATCGGATTCCATCGCGATCTGTTATCGGCAAATAGCTACCGATACACAACACTAACAATTTGTCATTCCAGACACAGAGACACTAATTCGAGCCGAGTCGAGCCGAATCGATTCCAGTCGATTCGTCTTCGATTCGGTTCCAAACAAGTCCGTTTACGTGCGAATGTATCGCATGAGAATACATTTTCCTGCGAATATATTTTCGTGCGGGTATTTGCTCGTACGATTCAGTTTTCATGCGAGCCGGTTCGCGTACGGTATGCAGCTTGAAATGGTCTAAGAACCGGCGATTGAATAACTTGAGCCAACATGCAGGCATGCATGACGTCACTCAAAACACACTTCCAGACTTGCAATACCCTTTTATCTTTCCACAATATCCCCTCTCTCTCTCTCTCTCTTTCTCTCTCTCTCTCTCTCGCACGCGCGCGCACACTTAGCCGGAAGACATTTCTTTCCCTCTCTCTCTTTCACACATCTTAAGCAAAAACTTTAAAATGAAAAAAATAAAATTCCTAAATCTAACAAAAAAAGCTGTTGATGCCATCCGTCCCTTGAACATAGCTTCGGATCAACAAATAAGGGATGCGGCAAAAAAAAAATTCGGAGTAAGTCTTTTAAAATGTAGCTTTTCTCAAATGAAATTACAGTTTTTTTTTGTGATTTTCTCTAGTGTTTTTTATAGACGAAGCGGAGTTCCAATATTTTTTTCTTTCGTATTTTTTTCCTACCTTAATCTGTATTTTTTTTTGCATTCGATGTTTACTATTGCTTACTATTTCTTGATTATATTTCTAATATTTTTTACAGAAAATTCGAGAGTTTGAAGACGATGCGAAGTTTAATTTCGAGGGACTCGCCGACTACATTATGTCAAAACGAGAGGAAGAATCAAAAAATGTAAGGATGTCAATTTAACAAATGATTTCATTCGTTCATTTCAATGCATTTTTTTCTGTGTTTATTATTTTTACTTTTTACTGCTATTTTTTCTCAATTTTGACCTCTCTTTTATTTGAGTCTTTCATTTTTCTTCTTTTTCTTTGTCATTTTTGTTGCCGTCTTACAATAAAGTACGAGTGTCAAACTATAAAAAGTACACAGTACACAGAAAATATGTGGACCACAACATTTTTAAATATTCTTTTGTTGGAAAAAGGGAAACTGCCATATCCATACTAAATAGTGCCCCCCCCACTACTTACCCTCAATACAAGAAAAGAAAATAAAAAATACTATTTTTTGTCGTCAATGGAAGTCTTTATAAAACATTTTTTTTGGTTGCATTCTAAAATGTCTGATATTTAGATGCAATTAGGTGTGAATAAGATTTGTAGTAGATGTTATTTTTGTTGAATGGAAAAGTACTTTTGGACTACAACAATTGTAGAGTGACTTCTGTCAATTTATTTTAGATCGACTTTTGTGATTACTGAATCACTTCAAAATGTTTTGTTCTGTATTTATTTTACATAATGGTTGTGAAGTACTAGTGTTAGTGCATTTCAGGAAAGGTTAGACAAACCTTATACGCATTTTATTACTTCCCTCCCCCCCGTTCTTTTTTTGCCGGTTGATTTGATTTTGGTTCTAATAAGTTAAAATAGTGTGGATGGATGGGTGACAGGAAGAAGACGACAAAAGAGATTTTGAAGGAAAAGGGAAAACTGAATCCCTTAAAAAGATTTTGGAATCATTGAAAGATCTTTCTCAAAGGGAGAGTACGGAACGGAACAACGGTGTAAATAATACGAAAACCAACGGAAACGGAAACGTAAACGGCAACATGGGACCTGCAGAAACAAACAAAGATGTACACTGGGGAATCCTGAGGCAGAGTTTGAGAATTTCGAGAAAAAGGAAAAGAGGGTTAGAGGATAGTTCTTCTCTGAGGGAAGGGGTGGAGGGAGAGGCAGATTGTGAAAACTTTGATGTTTTGGAAAGACAAATAAATTTAGAAATGGGGGACTATACAGACTTTACTGGCATGGAGACAGAGGAGGCTAATAATGAAATGAGGGGAAAGGAGAGAGAGGAAAAAGGCGAAGAAGTGGAGAAGGAGGTGGAGGAGGAGGAAGAAGAGGAGGAAGAGGGAGAGAAGGCAAAATTGGAAAAATCTAAGCTTCCGAATCTTAATGAACCAGGGGAAATGGAAGATGGGCAAAGAGACGAATTTTTCGGAAGGCTGACTCAAGAAAAAAAAGAGGATGGCAATGTTCGGTCAGGAGAAAATTTTAACCTGCCCGAACTGAACGGTCAGTTGGGAATTCCTCCTGAAGAGGTAAATGTTACAGATGAAGACAACGCAACTTTAGAAGTGGGAGGTGAAAGTTCTCCTTGTTTGTTTCCTATTGTATGGCCAGTAGTTAATTTCGAGGAAGAGAGACTCATTGGAGACAATCGAGAGAGTGACGTTGTTCGGGCAGGCGAAATTTTTGCGCTGCCCGATCGGCCAGTTGAGGACAACGATGTTCGGGCACAAGAAACTTTTTCTCTGCCCTATATAAATTTGCATTTTGAGTTTTTTCCTGAAGCTGTGGAAACTGATGAAGTGGAAAAAGAAAAAGTTAGCGCAGTTTTAGAATCGAAGGACAAAAGGTTTGAATACATGTTTCCTATTCTCTCTCCTTTTCAAGAGGAAGACAATACACTTCCACTCTTTCATTAGTAGAGGAGTGATAGATTTAGTAGATTGCAAATACAATCGGAGCATTTGTAAGAAAAATTAATATATAGATAATAGTAGAAGTTAAGAAACTACCTGTTTGGTTCCCATTTGATGCTTTGTATGCTCAAAATGGCAACAATATTGTACGAAGATACTCGGACTTAATAATTGTGACGTCACATTGTGTACAATAATTGATTTTGATTGGTTAGATATCATGATCAACAATATGTTAAGCATTCATTTGTTCCACAGGATGAACTTAGTTGGTTATTTCTTTTTTCGTTATTCATATCATATCATGTCTTGTCAAGATACTGGAGATGACATTATTTTCAACGTTATTTGTGGTACATTCTTTTTGTTTTTTTTGTGTTTACTGTTCTTTTTCTTTTTTCCAAATGCTTGCTCGAAAACCATAAACCGTACCTTTTGGTGCACTCTGAGTGTACCAGAAGAATATTGATAACACTAATTCGGTGCTCTGTCAGGACGTTGCTAATAATATGATTTTTTTTGTTTTCTTTTTGTTTTTGTTTTTGTTGTGCTGTTATTTTATTCCCCTGCTGGTAGTTTTTCAGTTTTGGCCATGCCACCCCTTTTGTACCCCCGGACTCAGATGGCTTACCATCGTGCATTTTAATATATCCTGCGTATTTTTTACCTCTTAACAGTCATTATGTAGTTGCTTGCTAAGCATGCTTCCCTCTCTCCCTCTCCTTTTCTCCTTGTGTGTTTTTTAAATAGTTTCAGACTGAAACTTGAAATTGTGGTAATATACATTAAAAGGGATCCATGAATGAACAAGTGTTACCAACATAATTATTCCATTATAGCATATGAAAACTCTCTATACTAAGGATACTACAAAGAATCGTTATTAGTCTAATGCCTCTATGTCACTGCACCTTAACTTTTACCCCTCCAACAAAAATAGCATCAATAACAAAAATAGTTGTTATTTATTTTCTTAACGGAAATTTGTTAAACGGTTCAGAATCAGCCACACTATTTGGAACTGAACTAAAGTTATGAGAACTACACCGTGTATCGCTATTAGTGTTAATAATTTTTGATAATCTCCGTACACACTTGCCAGGTTTTCACATGGAAAGCGTCGACCGGAAAGTAAAAATCTTGGCTTTCAATCGCAACCGTCAGATCCATAATCTGACGGAGAAAATATGTTTTACGTGGCCAAAAAAACATTAACACTGATAGCAATACACGGTCATTTTGAACTAGAATTATTTTTTGAACCAGGTATGTTATGAAATAGAGTTATATTTTTAACAAAGAGATACTATGAACTAGAGTTGTACTATGAGCAAATATAAAACCTACACCAATAATACACAATAATTCCTTTACTCTCACGGTGTACATTCCATCCATTCTTTATTCGTCTTTTGTTCCTAAAACTTAAAATATTAAAAAACTCGGTAACTCACTGAGGGTACTTATTAGCCAAGTTAGAGAGAGTAAAAAACAACCAATGGCAAATATTTATATAAACAGGAGACTCACGCTTAACATTCCTATTTTTTAGACCATTTTGTCTTTTTCTCCCATAACGACCTATTCTCCCATTTTAAATTCACTCCCTTCCTTCTTCCCTCTTCCCTCTCTCTCCTTTCCTTCATCCATTTCCCTTCAAACTTCCCTCCCTTTCTAAATTATTCCTCGATCCATTTTTTTTGAAAGCATTATTACTACTAAGGTGAAAAAAAAATACTTTCAAAGTATATCATCCACAAATACAAAACTTTCCAGTCTCTCTGTCTCTCTCTTTCCCTCTCTCTCTCTCCCTCTCCCACTCTCCCTCAGTGTTTAAATGGACAAATTTTCATACGAAAAAAAAATATTGTATCATTTAGAAGATTTGGTGGGCCTTCGGTGGCAATGAGAGAAACAATCTCCAAAATAGAGAGAAGAGGAGAGGAGAGGAGAGGAGAGGAGAGGAGAGGAGAGGAGAGGAGAGGAGAGGGAGGAGAGGAGGGAGGAGAGGGGAGAGGAGAGGGAGGAAGGGAAGGAAGTTAAATAACGCAAGAGATACAAATGTAAGCAATTATGTTAGAATAAAAATTAAGAACGCCATTAATAGTTGAATATTGACAAAACTTTAGAGCAAAAAGGGAAAAAAAGGGCGAACAAGGCAAAAAGACAAAAAAATCAATCTATCAAAAAGCAAATATAATTATGTTAAAAATTTATTGTACGATGATTTTTAGTGTTATGATGTTAGAAGTTAGAACAATATTGATACAGATAAAACTAAAAAACAAATAAATGATTAGTTATAGGGAATGGAAAAAATAAGAAAAAAAAGAAAACAAGACGAATAATTGTTAAAAAGACGGGAAAGTTGACACAGTCGATAAATATATAAACATGGCTTAAAAATAAAAATAAGCCCAAGAAGTTATTAATATTTTTTTTCAGAAAACGATGACAATAAAAAAGAAAAAAGGAAAAAAAAAAATTACACCTCAGTCAAATTTCTGAACAAGTACACAACAGGTATTAATGATTTATTTATTTTCAAACTTTCAGACTTTTTGATGGTTGTTGTGGTTGAAATTTTGTGTCCCAAATACAGTTTCAAGTTTTGAGCTAACACATAATCTTTTTTTTTTGTTGTTGTTCTTTTCCTACATAAATAAGGGTTTCTCAATAAGACTTGATTTTCTAGAATTGATCGTCAAAAGTGTTTAGAATTGAAAAAGTGTCAACTGGAAAACGTGACAAGTGTCACATACCTCTGAAATTTGGCCTCCGTCCATCACCACGATCCGATCCGCGGCCCTCACTGTCGACAACCTGCTTGGAAAAAACACATAACACACACACAGGAAAATTTAAAGCAGAGAATAATAATAATTATACAAAGACATAAGCCTTGATGAGCAATAATATACATTTATATACAAAGGGACGTGTGTTAAGTTTAAACTACGTTCTAGACAGTGTACATTTATGGAAATCCCACAAAACATATATCTATATATATACACATAAATATTGGAACATATTTATATAAATATATAATGAGAACAAATGCATTGTTTCCATACCTTTTCACATCTTATAAAACTACAAAAAAACGGGAACCCTAAAAAACTCACCGATGGGCAATCACTATGACTGTTCTTCGACGTCTCCCCGACTCATCTCTCATGGCCCGGTCCAAAGCGATCTGCAATTTTTCCCACCCAAAATAAACGCAAAATAAATAAATAATAAAAAAAAAAAAAAAAGAAAACAGGAAAAAAACAAAAAAAAAAAGAAAAAAGAAAAAACAAAAGACCGCCCTGGACGTTGTGTTCACTATTCATATCGAGAGCACTTGTGGATTCGTCTTTAAAGAAAAAGTTTTGAGGCAAATAAAGAAGCTAAAAAAAAAAAAAAAAACAAAGAAGAAAGAATCAACTAACAAACAAACAAACAAACAAACAAAAACAACAAAACAACCAAAAAAAAAAAGTAAACAAACAAACCTGGACGTTATGTTCACTTTCTGCGTCGAGAGCACTCGTGGCTTCGTCCAAAATAAGAATTTTTGGTTCCCTAACAAGAGCTCTTGCAATAGCAATTCTCTGTTTTTGTCCTCCACTCAGTCTCGAATTATCCACTAAAGTCGAATATCCCTCTGGTAATCTCATAATAAAGTCGTGGGCATTGGCTTGTCGAGCCGCAATTTCAATATCTTTCTGGGAAATTTCCTCTCCTCCTCCGTAAGCAATGTTGGAGGAAATGTCGGTCGAGAAAAGTCTCGGCTCCTGAACAAAAAAAAAGATGGGAGGAAGAAAAAGAAAAAAGAAAAGAAAACATTTGAGGAAGAAGAAAAGTAATAAAGAAAATGAGGAGACGAAGGTTAAGAAAAAAAAAAAAAAAGGAAGGAAAAGGAAAAGAAAAAAAAAACATTTGAGGAAGAGGAAGGTTAAATCGAAACAGAAGAAAGGTTGAGAAAAGTCTCGCTCCTGAAACAAACAAAAAACGAAGAAAGCGAAAAAAAGAAGAAGAAAAGGAGAAGAGTTGAAAAAGAAAAGTCAGAACGGAACTGAGAAAATGTCGGTCAAGAATAGTCTCGGCTACTAACCGAAAAAAACCATTGAAAAAATGCATTGAAAATAAGAAAGGGATCTTCCAAAAAGAACAAAGGGAAAATATCAAATGCCATTGATATCTTCTGGCTTTTTTGGGCTAACAAAAAAAAAATGAAAGACAGTTCTTGTCAAAGCAGATAATTTACGGGATAAAAAAAAAAACCCAGAAAGAACAAAAAACACTAGAGAGAGAGCAAGAGAGATAGAGAGAGAGAAAGAGAGAGGGAGGGAGGGAGGAAGGGAGGGAGGGAGAGGGAGGGAGGGAAGGAGAGGGAGAGAGAAAGAGAGAGA
>JBBHKE010003519.1:87646-155919 GCA_037447655.1 Zygnema cylindricum | reverse complement strand
CCTCCCCCCTCCCCCCTACTCGATTCCATTAGTCTAGCCTCTCACCATGTGAATCATACAAATGTAAATGCCAGTTTTTTATGCATACACACAAATAGTAATGTAAAATAATATTCAAACAAAAAAAAATGCAATAGTATTTAAACAGAAAAAGTTCAGGTATGACAAGTATCCTACAAACAATCTCCATTTCCTGACTATGTTTGGGGCGAGAATCAATAATTGATATTGATAATTGATAATAAGAAAGTAAGAAAGAAAATGAAAATGAAAATGACAATAAGGGAATAAAATAGAAAAAAAAGGTTCATACTGTTGTCCTCGTTGGGTAGTGGAAGCTGACGTGGCGAAACTCAACACCTCCTTTAAAATCCACTATTTTGCGACCTGTCAAAAAAAAAGTTCGAAAAAGTTTTTAAGAATTATTTCTCAGAACGATTTTTTTTGGAACTTTTTTTTTTGGAATAAGTTTTTTGGAATGAGTTTCTTGAAATGAGTGTTTTACAAAAAAAAAACCCGGAGTGAGTTTCCTGGAATAATCGATTTTAGCGAGTCTCTCGAAATGGAAGGAGGGAGGGAGGGAGGGAGGAGGGAGGGAGAGAGGGAGGAGAGAGGGAGGAGAGAAGGCAGGAGGGAGAGAGGGAGAGGGCAGGAGGGAGAGAGGGACGGCTGAAACGGGAAATTCTTTAAGGGAGCGAGGGAGGAGCGAGGGAGGAGCGAGGGAGGAGGGAGGGGGAGAGAGCAGAAAGGGCAGGAGGGAGAGAGGGAGAGAGCGGGAGGGAGAGAGGGAAGGCTGAAAATGAAAACTCTTTAAGTACCTGTTGAAGTGAGCTGTGGAGCGAGTGGAAGTTCCATAAGGTCGAAAACTCTCTCACTGGCCCCCATGGCTTCCATAAGATAGGCCCAATGCTCTCCCACCCACCAAGTACAATGCACCACTCCCTCCGCATACAAAATGTACTTTGTCAATTGCTCCGCCGAAATCGCTCCGGTCATCACAAAACTTCCTCCGATAAACAAAGCAACAACCTGCAATTTATCCCACAAAAGAAAAGAGATAACGGAAAAATAAAACCATTAGTACCATTTTCACCGTTATTGTTTTTCTGTAAAAAGTATTTTGGTGGTCGTATGTTACTTCTGGAAAGAGTTTCTTTGTTTTGACACCGCATATATGACTGGTCATTTTCCACTTGATTGTTTTTATTAACTGTCTTCAAGTATCCAAACAATAAAAATGAATAAAAGAAAGATATACTAGTACTAATATTGTTCTGCTCGTTCAATTGAGCATTTGTTACTATAAACCATTGCAACAACCTGCAATTACCCAAAAAAAAAAAAAAAAACCCAGTTTTTTTGGGTTTATCTACTACCAATACTGTTTTGCCGGTTCAAATTTGTTTTGTTTCTTACAATACACAGCAAATATTTGCAATCGCCAAAACGATAAAAAATAAACTCCCATTATTTAATTTTCATCTACTATTAGTACTGTTTGCTGGTTCGATTGGGACGTGTTTCTTACTAAATATCTGCAGGAAAAAAAAAAATCTCACTATTGTATGTTTTATCTAAAAGTATTACTGCTATTACTATTTGTCAGTTCAATCTTGCCCAGGTTTTTTAAAAGCTAGTGAGATCTACTGCTTGATAAACAACAAAAATTCAACAGCAAACTTCTTTTTCTCCTTCTTCTTATTCTTCTTCTCTTTAATCCTTTTTTTTTTCTGGAAAAGTAGACCTTACAAATCGAGTTTAGAGTTAGAAAATTATTAGCCTTAAAAGGGATAACTGCACAAAATTATCTTTTGCCACGTGTCCATTATGGGCCACTCAACAAAAAGTGTTGATATTACTAATTTATGATTTCGGGTCAAGAAAAAAGAATTCGAAAAAAAGTTCTTAATGTTGATAGAGAAGGACAGTGTACTGCAATCTAAGAGTTACGGAAGATGAGAAGAAAAAAGTACAAGGCTCTGACCTGAGTGCCATTATAAAGAGTATTACTACCCCAAGTCCAAAACCCGTACGCCACAGATTTTCTTAAACCTATGGAGATAAGCTTATCGCCCCACATGCTATACCTGCACCAAAATACATAAAAAATCATCCCATATCAGCTTTTCTTTCTCCATTTACCACAACAAATACCAAAACTCCAGAAAGAAGCAGTTTAGAGAGGATAAGATCATACAGGAGAAGATCAAGAAGGAGAGGAGAGGCTCAAAAAAGGAGTTCATAAAGGAGAATCTCGTAGAGGAGAAGCTCATAAAAGAGAAGTTCAAAGGGAGAAGCTAATCAAGGAGAGTCTCAAAGGAGAAGCTCAACTAGGAGAAGTTTGAAGGAGAATACCATAAAAGACAAAATCAAAAAGAGAAAGCTCATAAAGGAAAAACTCAAAAAAGAGAAACACATAAAAAAAGAAACTCAAAAAAGAGAATCTCAAAAGGAGAAGCTTATAAAGGAGAAACCCAAAAGGGAGAAGTTCAAAAAGGAGAAGCCCATAATGGAACGACTCAAAAAGGGAATTTTCGAAAAGGAAACTCTCAAAACGGAGACAAACTCTATCGAAATTTTAGAGTAGCAATTCCCTCTCACCTGGCTACCTCCTGCTTCTCAGTCCCAAATGTGCGAACTACTCTAGCCAGAGAGAATACCTCCTCAGCTACCTGCCATATTAAACCAGGAATCGTTACTAGAGTAAAGAAATTATTAGAGTGGGAAAGTATTAGAGTGGGGCTTATCTTAATGTTATTAATGTCAGGTCAGTTCCGAATGGCGTGGCTGTTTTTGAACCGTTTAAAGAACCAGCGTCGAGAAGAAAACAGTTTGTATTTTTAACACTATTTTATGGTCAGAAGGCAAAAAAAGACGACACTGAATTAGTGTAATTAATTAACGAATCTCGGTATAGCACACTCAAGAATTTTCACAGAAGCTCAAAATTTCCTTCTTGAAGACAAAGGCCTTATGGTCATCCTTAAGAAAGCCAATTCATTATTTAGTACTTTAGAAAACCAGGTTTTCTAACACATAATCGGCCTTCTCATAAAATTCCTTCGAATTGAGTCTAAGCAAATAAACAAAGTCAACATGTTTAAAACAGTTTGGGCAAGGTTGAGGACATTAATGTCACAATCAACCCTCGATTTTTAAAGATTTTCAAACCGAAGATACACTCATGGGATAACTGCAACTTTAGTTGCCAGACTTATTTCCTCCTGTATAGTACATACATACTAGAAAAAAAAAAAGGCTTATCTCACCTCATTGGCAGCAGCAACGGTGTCCTGTGTGATTTTTGCTGCCTTTCGTTGAAATCTGCACATCACAATTTTGACAATTTTGACCACTCTAATTATGGTTGCTAGGTAGGCAAAACTCGGTCTAAGTTTTCAGAAAAAAAGGGAAAGGCTAGAATCCGGTCTGACAAAATTACGACCTTCTAAAATTGCCTTATTCTATGAGAGATTGAAATGGTTACACAAACCACCATTTCAATAAAATGGTCATGACCCTTCTTCATGTTTAATATAGTCTTTTTAACGGTATTTTCCGGTGAATCGTCATTTTTTGTTGAATCAGATGAATCTATAACTTTCTTCATGTGGTCCACACTGGATACTAAAAAAGACTTTTTAACGGTATTTTTCGGGGAATCAGGGATAGAATCTATTAACGATATTTTTTGTCAAATCAGATGAAAATGTATGAAGTACGGACCATGATTGGCTTGATGCCTATTAACTCTGATTCAATCGTGAATACCGTGGACGATTTTTCACTGCTTATATCGTTTGTGCTATAAACGTAATAATTAGTGTTCTTAATGCAAATTTTGGTAAAAGACAAAAAAAAAAATGGCACTAAATTGTTGGTAACATTCCTAATAGCCATTCATTGTGCAGCAAACATAAATGAGTTAACAATTGCCACACAATTAATGATGATTTCAAGAAAATCCCTTTTGCAAATGCTTAAATTTTGACAGTAAAAAATAGCGAATTAAGCAAAACAATCTGAAATGATCCATACTTTTATCACTACAATTCTGGTAAGAAGGAACTTGTCTCCCCTATAAACTCGCAAATCTGACAAAAACCACTGAAAATGATCCATATTATATCACTTTAATTCTTGTGAGGAAAAAATGTACCGTCTGTATAAACTCACGAAAATGACAAAATCACCTGAAATGATCCATACTAAATCATTACAGTACTTGCAAGAAATTAACTTATCCATGCTATATCATTACAGTTCTTGCAAGAAAAAAATCTTACCTTCCATAGGCGGTCAAAGCGAGCCACAAAACGGAGCTCACAGCGGCCGTGGAGAGAGCCAGGGGCCAACAAAGTCTCATAAGATAAATTAAAGCACCTAAACCCTGCAAAATTAAGGACCAAATATTACGAATCACAAGTCTTATAAGCAATAACGTAGCAATAACGTGTCCTTTGTATCCAGATATTATTCAGATAATCTTTTTATGGTGAGTTTTGTTTTCTTTAAAGCTTGAATATGAGTGCCAAAAAAACAGGAACTCAGCCGGAACCGAGACGGCAAATTGACGAATTTGACGAAAAGGAAGGTGCAAAATCGGCTAAAAAGGTGCGTTTTTTAGTGAAGATTTTTGTTAAACCCCAGATTTCTGGAAAGACGATATGTACCTGTAATGTATTTCGAGACATAATATTCACATTTTCTCCAATAATGCGAGAAACCGTCTGACAATCTGATCCTAATCGGCTCGTGAGATCCCCAACGGCTTCGGAGTCAAAAAATGAAATGTCCTGAAAAAGCCGATGAGAAAGAAGACCGGTTTAATAATACCACATTCTCTTCTCCTGTGAGTTGAAATAGTATTCTTTTTCTCCAGGTATATATGTGTGTGAGAGAGAGGGAGAGAGGGGGGAGGAGATCTGTTGTGCATATCGTTTCTCTATCGACATCAACCCATGAGCAGAAGGAGAGAGAGGGATAGGAGAGAGAGATGGAGAGGGAAAGAGATGAGAGGAAGGAGAGGAGTGGAGAGGAGAGGAGAGGAGGAACGGAGGAGGAGAGGGGAGGGGAGGGGAGGCGAGGAGAGGACTCATGCTGAAGTGAATTACTTTGCGGCTGGGAACGCAGAGTAGTGAAAGGAAAAAACAAAAACAAAAAAAGAACAACTATTCTTGATGAGGATTTGAGTTAAAATATGATACCTGACTGATAATGGTTGCGAAAAGTTTCTCCCGTAGTCGTTTCACCTGTCATAATCCAAACCAATTATTGTAGTCAGTTTCCTCCAAGATTGAAAAGTGAAACAAAAAGTAAATAAAACCAAAACTATCACAAGTGAATCCCTTAAGGAACCATGTTTCTATTAATAAAAGATATATGTTTTAGACCAAATTTCACCTTTCCCTCGACATAAAAGTCTTCATTATAAGCAATAATTAAGACAAAAAAAAACAAAGTACATGAGTTAAATAATTGGCTTTTAGCCCTCGTAAAGGTTTTTCTTAGTCATGAAAAAGTCTACACCGTGAATGGCTATTAGAGTAACGAAATTATTAGTGTGGGGTTCATATTAGTGTTACTAACTCTAGTTCAGTTCCGTGGCTGATTTTGCACCGTTAATGGAATTAGCGTTAAGAAAAAAACAATCAATGTTAAAAACTATAATTTGTGGTCAGGGGGCAAAATAAACTAGGAACAAATTAGTGTTATTAACTCTAATTAGTGATCCACAGTGTAGTATACTACACTGCCTATCGTGGTTAGCGAATTATTAGCTTTAATACTTATTAAAATTAACTACACTAAATTTCATTTTGAGATGTGGCTTATTTTAGGCCACTCACTGACATAGTGTCACCAAGAATTACTGATGATTTTGGGTCAAAAAACACTCTCTGGAATGAGAGTAGCAACGGGTGGTGTACACCTTACATCACTGTTAGAGTTGATAACTTTAAATCAAGTGCAAGATTTTTTGGCACAAAACCATAAATTAGTGTTGATAAGACTAGTTGTTAATGTGGTCCATAAAGGCGCTAAAAGAGTCAATGGCAATGCCGCTAACTAACGAAAGGGGAGAGCAAAAGGGGGAGGGGGAGGGAGGGAGGGAGGGAAGAGGGGGAGAGGGGGGAGGGGAGGGGGGAGGGGGGAGGGGGGAGAAGGAAAAACAATAACAGACTGTAAGGACAATCGATCGGAAACAAAGCCACTAAGAATTATTTGATAAAATAATTCTCAAAGCCTAATAAAATAAAACATTCTGCCAAGATGAAAAAAATAAAAAAACAACTTTTTCCTTCCAATAATACCTTCAACTTCTCATTCAAAATGCTTTCCAATCGAGCAACTTTTACAGACCAAACAAATACTAAACTTCTTTCTTTACCACTTTTTCCCTTTCATTTAACCAAAACTCCAAGAAAATCACGAAATTTAGTAAATAAAAACTCACCACTCTTTGGTTAATAATGGTGAAAAATCCTCCTCTTAATCCACTGATCACCCATTTTTCGCATTTACAACCAAAAATAAACAAAACAATATGCCAATCAGTCGATTAAATGTAAAAATCCTCCAACAAATTAATAGTAAATTTTAATTTCCTCGACTACGAGAGAGAAATTCACAGCATCCGAGAATCCAAAAATGTCACGTCTCAATTCTCCAACTAGCATTCCACCATCCTCCCTTCATCTTAACTTGAAAAAAAGAAGAAAAAAAAAAAGGAAAAACAAAAAAAAAACAAGTGTTGTACATCGTATCGGATTCCTTTTGATATATCGCGATACAATATTTTTTGCTGTATCGTATCGAGGAGTCTAAATCACAATTCCCATACTGTATCGAGTGCGATATTCGTTTCGATGCAGTACACGTTAAAATACAGTACCTCTGTATTATGAATTGAATTGTACCGCAATACAGGTTCAAAAAGTAGTACCAGTTATCGGTTCTGAAAGGTACACGAAGACCAATGTAACCCACATACGGGCAAATAATGCAATGGATTAGCATTCAAAGTGGAAGCTTTTCACTTGTAAATTTCAATTGTAATAATGATTTCATCTTTTAACCGAAAAATTAGTGGCGTCAGATATTATGGGTATGTATGACGAGGGGACCAAAGCCCAGCAACAACAGATGGAGAGAGATTGATGTGCTGTGATTCGTTGAAAAATTAATATATTTTTTTGAAAAACTGAAGCATCGATAAAGAAATAGAAGTGATGTTCTTTCCGCGTGACGTACTTTTTTTTTTTTTTTTTTTTTCAGTGCTGTATCAAATATCTCACTCGATGCAAAAACCAGTAAAATATGGCATATCGAGGATAAAATTCACAATCCGTATTGTGTATCGAGGAATTGCACACGATATACATCACTATCAAAAACCTTCAAATAAAAACCGTTAACAAAACCCCTCCACAAAAAAAAAACCAGAAAATGACACAAACGATGGGCCATGAAACCAATATTACTAACAACAATAAAGGAAAGTATCATCAGAAATCGCCGTAAAAGATCGGCCTCAAAAACAATAATATTAACAGCTATTAAAATGAAAAAAACCACCCAAAGAAAACATCACCTGAGGCAAAAATCACCTGAAACCGCTTTATAGACGATAGTGACACCGGTGAGAAATACTTAACAGTAACAAAAAAAGACAAAAAAAAAACTGAGGAAAGAATCACCTGAAAACACTGTAGACGATCGTGACACCGTAGACGATGATGAGACCCGTGAGAAATACAAATATGCAACATAAAAAAAGAAAAAATCACCTGAAAATGCCGTAGACGATGGTGAGCCCCGCAAGAGTGTAGGCGTTTTTCACAAAGCGGGGCTTGAGACCACTCCCGGCGGAAAAGATGGTCGCTGCAATATAGTGTGGAATGGCCACCTCACAGAGCTGCGCAGGAGGGACGGGCAGACTGGCTGGTCACTGGGTGCAGAAGAATAATAGTGTGGGGGGGCAGTCAGAGGATAGAGGGGGAGGCGACTTGATGTGATGAAGATGATGAGGAGGAGGAAGATGGAGAGGAGGAGGGAGGGAGGGGGGAGGAGGAGGGGACAGGGAAGAGGGGAGGAGGGGGAGGGATGGAATGGAATGGAGGAGGGAGGGAGGAGGAATGGAAGGAAGGAAGGAAGATGGAGAAAAATAGGAATGGGAAATGTCAAAGTAATAATTAAATAGGGAATGGCGGGATTTGGTTTAGACTTTTCATAAATAATTTTGAAATGGATGGAAAGATGGAATGGTGGAGAGTCAATGGAAGGTGAGGATACAAGGAATGGAAGGAGGAAGAAATTCCTGATACCTGTAGGGCTTGAGTTCTAAATTAAGAATTGGCTGCGAACTGTTTTGTATAATAAACTTCAAAAAAGAATTTAACAAATTTATTGAAGTCGTAAAGAAGCACAGCTACCCCAAATAGGTGAAAAAGGATGAACACTCGGAAATAAACGTGAGAAGTATGTAAAGGAAAAATTACCAATGAACAGCATTGTGAAGGAACCTTACATCGATATTGGAGTTAGTGAACAACTAGTATTAAAGCGGATTTAGTTTTCACTACACTAAACTATAATTTGGAAGGTGGCTCGTCGAGATCTCTTAAACAATTAGTGTTACTACCACTAATATATGATTTGGTGATATTTCTTTGCATTTTAAAATGTCAATAAACGCCATATATAGCTGTTAAATTCCATGTGTACGCGTCATAAACGATCAACCTTAATTCCATTTCTCGCTCGACAATCGTAAAAGACCTTCAAAAGGATTGATTTTCCTCCCAAACCCAAGGTTTGCAATAGCTTTCTTTCTCCTTTTAACAAAACAAAAAGCTCCATCTAAAACAAAAGGATAGGAAGCCTACCGAAGAAATTGTCAAGAAAATAAATGCGAACAAAAGCAGAATTTTGTCGGGTTCCACCAGCTTCCATAATCTCAAAAGCGATTTTTTTGAAGTAACCCCATCATCTGCCTCCATTTCACCTCCCATAGTCCACCAGCTGCCACGTGGCAGCATCGTACGCAACAGTCCTAAAAATCCTCTCACTCTCTTCCAATTGCCCTCCTTTCTTCCTCTCTTCACCTCTCCCTCTCCCCCCAACCCCTGATTTCTACCAGTCTTGTCAGCAAATTCTGATCCTAATTGTGTTTTCATTTTTGAATCCCTCTCACCTCTCACCCCTCCATTATCTCTCTCTCTCTCCTCCCTAACTTCAAAATGAACAGTGCTTCCATTCCCTCCACTACTTGAGCCGTGGATGTTGCTGTCTTCTTCTGCCCTATCTCCATTTTCCGTACGATTTGTACTTATCTTCCTATCCGTGTTTGGAGTACTGCAAACCTCCTTTGCCCTTCCCTCCTCTTCTGTCCTTGAGTAACTTTCCTGTGGAGCATGAAACCAGCTGGGATCAGCTGAATTGCTATTGGCCATGGCTGCCAGCCTGGATTTATGTACTTTCTGTACATTGTTTCTTCTGCACGAGAGGAGAGGTTCGTGGCTATGGCTGTGAGAGACAGGAAGAGGACGCAGGAGCCACGTGGCATCTCCACAGCTGATCTTCCTAGAGAATTGTCCAGTAGGAGGAAGGCAGTGAATTGCTAGGCTGACAGCCATGGCTGCTGCCACGTGGCAAAGTGTGTACGGCTGAGGTGTGCCTGAACGGTTGTGAAACAAGAGGAAGAGTCAGAAAGAGAAAGCTTCAAAATTCGTCGAGCTACATGGATTCACATAGCAATAGGTGAAATGAGAAGGAGACGAAGAGAGAAGGGAGAGAGAAGGGAGAGAAAGACTCTGGATCCATCGAACGAAGCTATTGGCAAAGAGGGAACCTTGGACAAAAAAGGGAGTGGTGAATTGCAGGGAGGAGAGACTTCAGTAGTACAGAAAAGTACACAATATTGCAACACAAAGGTACATTGCACTTTACACAGTTGACAGTACAGTACTGTAATGTACGGTTTGCGGTCGTTTAGAATGTTTTCCCGTTTGATTTGCGCCACTCACAGTTGATAATCACATGTGACATATGTTGCCTTGACGTCGTTCCTGAGAGGGAGGTACAGGACTTACAGTACTGTACTGAACCGTAATTTCAGTATTTTTCACCGACAACAGAGAAGGCAAAATTGGTCTCATTGGACCGTTAGATCTGGGAGGAGGGATATAGAATATGGACTGGACGATCCAAGGTCCTAAAGACCTAAACCTTCCAAAATTTTAAAACGGGATCGTAAGTACTACAGCAGCGCAGTAAGGCACTACTAATCCGTTAGCTGATCCTGGCCGTTGGTTTCCATACGCATGGATATTAGCTGTGAAGACATACAGGTGTAGTGATTCATCTTACCTACGTGGATGTACAACATGGCGCTGGAACTGCTTTAGATTGGCTGATATGAGCCATCGATTTATGAAAAGCAGTCCACCTGGCCAGAATATCTTTTGGCAGCTTCTGTGCAGTAGGATGTTACAGAAGTGAATCTGTAAATAAATCTGAACCGTAGAATAGAACCCAGACTTTGACTGTTTCACGACCATGAAATCGGATTTCGTTCATTTGCGACCCAATTCTAGCGGCCCAAATTGTGTCGTACAGTCAATCTTGACTTTTCTCCAAAAGTGCGCTATTTGTGTCGTACGGTAATGGGGGCTACTCCGCTACGTGGTCTTTCTTCTCCTAAAAAGTTGAAGATCTAAATATGCACCAAGAAAAGTGTACACTTTCAGGAAAATCTGATGGGTTTTTAGTTTTTTACTTTTTAGGGTTGTCCACCCCCGCCAAAAAATTTGCGTCCGTACCGACAGCCGCTAACACCAGCTCGCCTGGCGACACGCCGACGGGTGGGAAGTACAATTTTTTTATATGGTTGGCGACGTGGCATTGCGCCGGTACCATTTTTGATTTTTCTTCGCTTGGACGGTCCCTTGACGCTGTTGACAGGCGAACCGAACCGACTATCTGGTGCTAAAGATATTTTTTTATGCGGGAAAATATCAGGTACTATAGTACGACCACTAGGATAGCAGGCAAAGCAGACTGCGGGAACCAGTGAACTAGGACCACGTACTCAAAATTAGAGTATGGACTAGTTCAAAAAAGCCGTAGGAGCGAACACCGTAGTCGGTTCTGATTTGGATATTTGTTTTTTGTTAGGACAGTACACCGCCAATCGCTATTAGAGTAAAGGAATAAATAGCGTAAAATAAAAATAGTGTTATCAACGCTAATTAGGATAAAAAACAAAAAAAACATATATACCAATTAATCATTAACTCTAATTTAGGTTTTATCGAATAATAAATACCCGCCGTATCGATGTCTGCATCAATATATGTATTCGTACAAAATCTGACAATTCGTACGCCAAAATCTGAATATTCGATTTTGCGTCTCTTTTTCCAGCGCACATTCACATGTGTGCGCAATTACATTAAATGACTTTTTGTACATTTTTATTTCAAAAAGTGCATTTTGATACGGACAAATTCTGTCCGTACATCACACTATAAACATCGCAATGTACTTCCGTTATTAACGCTAACTAAAAAAAGAACCCTAAAAGGCGTAAAGGAAAAAATAGAATTATGGATTGTATTTCAGGTTTAAAAATTTTTAAAAAGAGCACCGAATTAGGGTAACCTTCCATCAGGCGTTCCCAGTAATCGTACGAACACGTTTACTGGGAGTAAAATTTGTAGCACCCTTCCATCAGGTCGTGCCAGTGAATGAGGTGTTAGATTGCGATTGGTACCACGTTACATCAAATCACCTCGCAAGGTGATTTTAAATAAAATCCAACAAGGTGAGCAAATAGGCAGACGTTGTCGCACATGTCTAAAAAAATTTACATTTTTTGTGTGCGGAGTACCAAAAAAAAAAACACTACACGTTTCCAGCCTGTGCGTACTGTTTTCCGTGCACTGATTTCCGTACAGTGGCCGTCTCTCTCAAACACACGTGTCTTCACACTTACGGCGTAGGAAAAACATTGGGCACCCGTCGTCAAGTGGGAAAACGAAAAACGGAACCGAATTTTTGTGCGACGGCGAAAGGTAGTTTAGGGTTTTGACACGTTCGACAATGTGGCGTACATACATTACCAAGTCGCAAAAATGTACAGCGTGCGGAGAGACGCCCCAAATTGAAGCCGAGTGGAAGTTTCGCCTCATTTTGTGTACCACTTCGTTTGTCACTTTGTTTCGTACACGTCTACGTCAGTCACTTTCTCAATTGAAAAGTTATTTGCGTTTACATCCGAATGCTTTGAAAGTTGTATGAAGAATCTTCGCTAAAAAACAAAGTTACAAGACTAAGTTTCGATAACATGCGAAAGTACCCTAAGGGTGAAGTTCCATCAGACGTTTGTGTAATCGTACGACCAACTCTACAGACAAGGTTGATTGAGGGTGAAGTTCCAATAGACAAAAAGTGGGGTTCGTTACTGGAGGCCATATGTTTTCGTACAGCGCCGTATAGAGCCTTACCAATTATATTTTTTTTGTCGCACGAAACATCGTAACTGGAAAGCTGTCGGGAAGCTCCAATGATGTAGGCGTAATTCCTGACCGTTGGATGTTTCACTTTTTGAGATCCGCGAAACAATCGAGCACATCATCCAGTGGGCTCCCACTAGATGATTGCCATTCGTAACCATTGGTACACGTGAAAAGGAAAAAAATATATACGTTGTACAAGCCATCACAAGCGTACACGTCGTACATGCCATGTGCCTCTTGCCACGTTGAATGCAGGTCAGGTGAAAATATCCTAGCTCGCTCCGTTTGACATCCACCGACATTTGAAGCTTGCCACGACCTTCAAAATTTGTTGCGTCTTTTTGCCATTCTGTTTCGAAAATTTGATTTCCATTTTCAAAATCAAAATCTAGCCGAAAACTTTATATACGAATCATTAATTACCTCAGGTGGTACAAAATTTTTGTACGAATATTCCGTTTGTAGATTTTTTTCACGTTTTTTAGAATCTTGACTCTAACTTACGTGGCGCCAATCATAATTGATGAAGGTTTATTACTGGGCCGACACAATGGAGCGGACTTATAGTAAACGCTGCTAGTAGACTTGTCCGTACATTTACTAAGACCGCCTAATGGAACTTCACCCTGAGTCGATGTTCCATCACGAAGAGTCTGTAAACTACGTGTTCTAAATTGATTTGCGCCACGCAAGCTACAATCTGATATTGAATATCTTTCAGATTTTTAGCACCGACAAACTCAACTGCAAATCTTCACTGGCGTACCATGGACCTGCGTACGAAATCATTATACGACAGAACTTTTATACTTTTTGCAAACGCCAATCTTTAAGCCAACTCATTTTTTAGTGTTTATGTTTTTAAAACATAACGAAAGTCCTTTGAGAAAAATAGTGTGACTAACAAAAGTTACCGAAAATAGCGTGACGAAGGAATGTTACGAAATTACATTTTTTGTTTTCGGTTGTGTTTTGGAAAGCTGTAAAGCAAAAAATAGAATTATGAATTGTATTTCAAGTTTTTTTATTTTTTTTAAAGGGCACCGAGTTAGCGTTATTTACTCTAATAGCGATTGGCGGTGTACTGTACACCTTGAATCGTTATTAGCGTATATAAATTATTAGTGTAAAGAAAAAATTACCGTCATTCATCCTAATTTAGTTCCAGGTGACGTGGCAAATTATGGTCCACGTCCTTAAATAGTGTAGTTTATTATATTTAAGGTATCAATGTCAAAATTTTGGGGTGCCGATATATCGTACACAAGGCTAATAACGATTCACGGTGTGTTAAACTGTACTATTTTGTTTGTTTTACTCTATGAGAACTACAGTAAAGTACTGTACACCGCTAATCGTAATTAGAGTAATGAAAAAATTAGAGTACAAAAACGAAAAAAAACAATTAGAGTAATGAACGCTACACCGCGAATCGTTGTTAGCGTTGAGAAATTATTAGAGTAAAGAAAAAATTAGCGTCATTCATTATAATTTAGTGTCAGGAGACGTGGCAGATTATGGTCCACGTCTTTAAATAGTGTAGTTTATTCTATTTAAGGTATTAATGTCAAAATTTTGGGGTGCCGATATAGAGTTCATAACGCTAATAACGATTCGCGGTGTAGTTTATGTGATGGAGCTTTTTCAACTATGACGTTTACTCTAATTTATTTAAGCATTCTATATTAGGTTATGTCGGCGACAATTTTTCGCGTGATAACTATGAACACTAAATTACGTATGCGTTCAAAATGTGTCAGTCCGTATAGTTTTGACGTCATTATGACGCTAGTTCTATTTGTCGCATTGAATGTCAGTTAATGTTCACACTGACGACGATGCTGTCGACGGACGAGAGTTATGCGAACGGATTTTTTTCGATGTGACTGATTTTTTTGTTTAGTGCGATTTCACGTGCGAGCGCGATTCTATTAAATCAGCATTTGTACCTAATACATATAAAAGTACAATTTTGCACGGTCAGACGTCGTCCGTATTCCACACTATTTAAAAACAACCTATATTTGATTTTTTTTCGCTAATTAAACCTCACCTAAATTTGAATAATGAAAAAATTAAAATCGATTACTCTATTTGATGTGATAGACTCGAAATTTCGAGCGACCGAATTAGAGTAATTTACTCTAATTACGATTCGCGGTGTACTTTCCATCCGTTGGCGCCTTGTCGGTGTCAGAGATGTTGTTATCGGCCGTAAGTACAGTACTACGAGGCTGGTCGCACACCCCTCTCGAAACCCGGTACGTGTCCTGAAACTGTACATTTCGTACGGTATTCAATTTCGGTGTGTCCACCTGGCAATTTCTGGTGTTCATAAGAAATTCCAAAGTTGAAACGTCGGACATGCAGTACACTGTACGGCTAAGCAAAGGACGAATCTGAAAATTTGAAGCGGCGTCCCGTCACGTAGCGTACGGCAGTCACATGCCATGTGACTGTTACGCTGCGCGTTCGAACCGAGTCACACAGCTGACGACCGCCGGCCATGCACCCATGCATGAGATCCTTTCTTCCCGGGCGCCACTTCCAACATATTTTCCCGCAATAAATTGTACCTTACTTTACTAAAGAAGATAATACATTCGGCTTTCCTCTACCAAATCCCAAAACCCTATCCCTGCTTTAATCGGACAGTCAGTGCAGTCCATGGGCACCATGGGTGGACTGCATCCACGAGGCTCCTCTCCCTCCTCCTCCTCCTCCCCTTCTCCCTACCTACCACCTTCTCGACCGGAACACGTGTCATCTCCTACAAGCACTACCAGTCCAAACGAATCCCTGAACCCTCCCACCGTACCGGACTCCGAGAACGATCTTTGCGATGCCCATTCGACAGGTGACACGTGTCCTTTGACTCACTTCTCTCGCTCTTCGCTGAAAAGCGATTTTCGTGTTTGGGAGTTTCCGGACCTTCTGACTCCGGAGGAGTGCGCCGCTTTAATTAGGGCAGGAGATGGAAAGTGGGAGCGCAGCAGAGTTCAGGTTTGCCTCATACTTTATAAAGTACGAAAAGTGCGAAAAGTACGAAAAGTGCGAAAAGTGCGAAAATTACAAAAAAGTGCGAAAACCACACTGCGGTCTATGGATTTTCGTCTCTTAAAATATCTTTTCTCGGTGCACACACTTTGTTGCAATTCTTAATTTTCGACGATTGCAATGGAAAGAATAAGGTTTTACATTTTTAAATTTCCAATCAGAAACCGGACACGTGTGCACAGAGATTTTTTTTTTAAAGTGGCGAAAAGATCGGCGGCAATAGCAATACACGGTGTTGTCGAAAAACTATATCTGTTAATCCCTTGCTATAAGGTTATTATACGAGGTTTTGAAATATAACATAATAAAAGCATATAGCAAGTACTAACCACATATAGTGTTTCCGCAACTTTTAGCGCATTAAAACTAGTGTTTGGCTTTTATTTTGCCCTTCAAGATCCACCTTAGGATCAAATACTGGAAACGATTTGTGGTAGTTTAAATAACTGGAAAACATACTGTATAATTAACCATAAACAGAAATTAAAATTCCATTTGAAAGAGAATAAATCATAGTATTATCATTTCAAGTGTAGGCATTGCCAGTAAATTGAATCGATTGATTGGTGGTGGTCTTTATCGTCATTTCTACTTTTTTAGTTTTGGTTTTTGTCTTCAGTCATAGTATATACTGATAGTATAGTACGGTACGGTACGGTACTGATAGTATATACTGATTTTGCTTAACATTTTGGTTTCAAGTCCATGGTTTCCCGCTCTTTTTCAAGTTTCGTTCTCATGTGATTTCAAACAGGTTGGAAATACGACCGCTATCAGTCAGTTTCGCAGCAGCAGGTTAGTCCCCTTTTTTTTATGTTGGGCTTTTTTTTTTATTTTTATGCTGTGCTTTTTTTTTTTTTAGTTCACCTCACCGTCCAGTTTTGAACTGGCCTGCTGGTTCCCCTGCAAAAAAGATATATAGAGAGTCTCTGTCTTTTAAACCTCTTTGTTGCAATTTAGGTATTTGTTTTCGTTTTTGTTTTTGCAAATAATCTCTTTTTGTAAGGATGGTCAAAACTCAGCAAAAAAATTTGAGTGAACTCTAAACGACGCTTGTTGAAAAAGTAAACATTTTTCATGTTTCATTTTTCATTTTTCAGACATGGTTTTTCATATTTTTGATGTTGTAATTTAGTTATTACATCGATAAATGGTTGATTTCAAAGTGGAGATAATATTAAGAAAGAGCACATCACACATCAAGCCACATTTTACAATCTTCGTCTTAAAAATTCCATTAGTGCTAATAATCATGTTTGTCTTTGTCAAAACACATATACAAAATTTGCTATTGTCTATTTTTGAAACATTCCCGAATCCCGAGGCAAAAAACATTTTTTATTTTTCTGATTTTCTAAAATAATATGCCTGGCTAACCAAAAAGGGATCGAGGTGCCTTTGATTTTCAGTACCGCTTGGGTTTCACCATCAGAAAAGACAAAAGCTGAGCTGGCGGCATTACGAATTCGTCAGCATGCTTCAAAACTTTCGGGGATCCAAAGTTTTAATCGTCGGGCAACGGAAAAAGTACAGATTGTGAAGTACGAAGAAGGACAGGAATACAAATTGCATACGGACAGTCTCAAAAGTCCGGATGGTAGTTTAAAGGGGCGTGGGACTCTATTGGTTTATCTTAACGACAATTTTGAAGGAGGACAAACCGTGTTCCCATTCTTACCTAAAACTGTAAGTTAAATGGAAAAGAAACCCTTTAAACCATTTTCCTTGTCCTTTTTTACTTGACCTCTTTTTCCTTTTAACCTTAAGTTATGTCATGTGATACCAAAACAAAGCAATTTTGATCGCCGGACGAGTTACATTTTATGTTAGTTATTAATTTTGTAAGCACCTTGATTATCGAATGGAGAGGGAGGGAGAAGAGAGAGTGGAAATGACATAATTTTTTTTTGTCTTGTCCGGTTCTGATTGGATACTTTTGACCTAAGAGTAACATTGCCGCTTATTGTCGAACTTAATTTTTATTTGTTTTGTTTTTGATTCATTTTTTACAAACGTATCATGGAATGTGTCATCTTAATCAATCATCCATAATATAAAGACATTATGATTCTTAAGAGTTCCTAAAATTTCTTTTAAATAATCGCCACAACTATTTTACATAACTGATGATAGCCACAAGATCAAATGTTTAATTAATTTTAAATTTTTCAGTGTGCATTGATTTGATGTCATATTATGTGTTTTCATGTGAACTAGTCCTTTGTTTTACATTTAAAGTTAGTTTTTCATGTCAGGACCCTCACGTGACAATACTTTCAACATATTTGCACTCGTTCCTTCTGAGTTTCATTTATTTGCCGGTTCCCTTTTTTTCCAAACGCTTCTCCAGGTGATTCCCAAAGCCGGAAAAGCTATCTTTTGGTACACTCTGATTGGACCAGAAGGCTCGGAAGACCATCGATCAAAGCATGCAGGTCTTCCGGTAAGCCGTGGAGTTAAGTATCTTGCAACTCAATGGTTTTTGTACCCCGAGAAATCGTGAAATAAGGGAAACAACAACACACTTTAGACAGAAGTGAACACAGTTTTTAGAAAGAGGTGCTTCTTACATATATTTTAGTACTCACTGATACATACAGTATAAAAGATAAAACTGGATGTCACTACTTGAGTACACCTTATTGGTTTCTACACCTTTATTGGTTTCTACACCTCATTGGTTTCGATCGTTGTTCCTTGTTCCTTTTTATTCTCACGCGCGATGACAAACTATACTGTGTCAGTTTTGGTTTAATACCCGCTTGCTTTTTCTTCTGTGAATTTCAATCCCAACTTAGGTAAGTCATCAGTCTACGCCATGTTGACATCCCTGTTTTTTCAAACAAAAACCATTAAAAAAAACCATTTTTTTCCAAGTAAACAAAATGTCGAGGAAAGACAAATTCGAAGTAACTTTAAAATAACCTGTTGGCTGTGGGAAGTCGAGCATGCCCAGGTGAGAGAAAAAAGCAATGGGCTTAAATAATAGAATGGTAAAGAAAATATCTTTGTCCAATACAGAGAATGCCTCAAGCCTATTAAGAGAGGTCTCTTATGCATATACCATTCACAAGAGAACAACAATTAACAAAATGCCACTCTCTATTAGAATCAATGACATGAATTCGACAATCTGGTCAAAATATTGTCAACTGAATAATTGTGTCTTTCTTGACAGAAAACTTATTTGCACAATCTGAAACAACGAATCGTGAAAGTGTTGCAATTAGAATCCCACTGTTGTTTATATAACAGTAGTTTGAGAGACCAGGATCCTAGAACAAAACTAAAACTCTTTCATTAATCTCGAGACAACTTAAGAAGGAAAATTAGGCTTCTCACACCTGTATTTAATTGGGTTGGGGTCGAGGTTGTAGTACTGGCTTTGTCAATTATCGTGCTTTTCATTTTGAGTGTGGGTGCTTTTATTTTCATGGTTGTTGTTTTCTTTTAGTTCTTGTTTTTGTTGTGCTGTTATTTTATTCCCCTGCTGGTAGTTTTTCAGTTTTGGCCATGCCACCCCTTTTGTACCCCCGGACTCAGATGGTTTACCATCATGCATTTTAATATATCCTGCGTTTTTTCTTTAATAAAACATACAGATATTCAAAAGTTATATTTCCCAAGGAAGCGAAAATCAACAGAGAAACACAAAATCAATGATTTTGCAGCTTAGAATTTTCTCGACTGTCGCTTCCTTGCCAACGGTTCCATATATAGTATGGACTACCTCGGCATTACATGTCAAGACAGGGACTTCACTTGACTTTCTCTTTTGCGCAGTCCAATTACTGCCCAATGACAGGTATACCATTTTGGACTATTCATAATCAAAGATCTACACAAAAGCACAAATGATTTAGTCAAATACGATTTACTCAAATTTCAGAGAACTAACCAATGGTTAATGCCACAATGAAAATTGATTCATGATTCATCACCATTTCACCATTTTGGGACTCGGGCCAAAATATAGCAGCCAATGGTGAGTGAAGGTTGTATGTACGACCCGATTGTATTTACCATAGAGCCTTCGGTACATTTTTTTTCTATTCCGGTACATTTTTTCTACTACGGTTCAGTATTTTTTCCATTTTCTATCTTTTAGAGGATTGTGGCAGTTCTGTTCAAATGTCAACGAAGCCACAGCTTGAAATGGTCAAGTTTCTGAAACTCTCGAAACTTATTAGTTTAAGGTGACGCGACAGTCTCTTTTTCTCTCTCCCGACTTTTTGATGTATATTTGAACAAAATGGATTTTGTTAAGTGATCCAGATTCAAGGTGATGAATGGTTGGTTGCTATATCCAGGTCCACAAAAGGTGCTATATGGGCTTTCTCTGTTTCTCAACTTCCTCTTCTTAAAATTCACAAACGATGATATCCATTACCGATTTTTCGAGGGTGTGAAATTTGATGACCAGACAAAGGGAGGAGAAGGAGCCCTTTCGAAATATAGGCTTGATTGACGTAAAAATCCCATCCTCCTGCATAACAAATCCATTTTTTTTAGATTCTAGTGGCCTTTAAAAACAATTTCCTGTAATCTTTTCTCTCTCATACATATCCAGATGGATGGTTTACCCAGCGCGAGTTTTACAAAAAAAACCATCGATAGAAAACCATTTATCTCATCGGCCTATGCAAATCAATAATCCGCTTCGCTTTTAGCAACTCAATTCGCTCATCCTCGTAGGCCACTATTAAACACAACGATAAAAATTTCCTAAAAGTTATTGGAAAGCAACCTCATCCAGAATAAATGAAAAGAAAACTTCACAAACTTACGTATTTAGCCCGTACTCAAGAACCTTTCAGGACACAATCGTTCTGTTTTGTTCTGTCCTGTTATGTTATATTCTATTCTATCCAATCCTTTTCGATTAAATTCAATACAATTTCATCCACCTTCGATCCACTTGATTCCAATTCGACTCAATTTGATTCAGCTTACCCAAAAAAAATATAAGGTAAGAAATAACCAAGGTGGTCACCCACATTAAAAACAAAGGGTTTTGCCACCCAGAAAGAAACAAAGGTAGAAAGTAACATTGGAAAGGGAGAAAAAACTGACTATTCACAAGACTGATACAGGATCATCGAATTAACCCTAGCCCTCTTTGAGGCTTAATAAAAAAATCTTGTCACTGCAAATAACTGTATATTTGTGTTAAGTTCTTTGGGTTTCTTGTATGAGGAAACAGTCAATTGAACGAAAGAAATATAGAGTAAACACCAGATGGTATAATCACCCTATGAGTCAAAGTACCAAGGGAGGGTTTGAATTTGAGGAAGATAACATACTTGGGAAACTGAGAAACACATCAAGGGGCTGGTCCAGGCTTTTGTACAGCTATCCACACTTGCTTCTGCAATACCATTAAAAAAAAAAAAACAAATGAAAACAAATAAAGTTAATAAAGAAGAAATGAATAATAAGAAAAAATAATGAATGCATTAAAATCTATACTTAAAAGGCTGATCAATGGCTGATCCTTGAACCATATGGGTGGCTAAGTCAAGGAAGAAGTTAAAGGGCAACAATCGAACAACATCCAACCCCATTCATAGAACTTAAAAAGGTTTTTTTATGTTCGAAAAAAAACACGGCATAAGCAATAACATAGGCCGTTTTGGAAATACAAATGTGATAAACTATCTAAATATAGTAAATAAAAAGGTGACAGCTTATAGACGAAAGTGGTCCAAAAATGATACCAAATATAATGAGCCATTGAGCCCAGAATTAGATAAGGACGCAAAACTGAGAGTGGACCGACAAAGTACCCTTGACACGGCGCCAACGATAAGAGATAAACATCTAGAGTCAGTAGGAAGGGGCACTTTCTACAAAACAGTCCTTCAAAATGATCCAAAATTCTGCACCAGGCAATTAATGGCCATAGACCAACATTCTATTTATGAAGAACGCAGGCGTGAAATACACACTGAACTTACATATAAAACCGAATGGCCTTCGAAAAGAAAAAAGGAGAGCAGTTAATTTTAAAAACAATTGTCAAACGAACATAAATAACCTCAAAGCATACGACAGAGCTCCTAAAATGTCCAACTCCCAAAGACTTGGCCCCTCTTTAATTCTATGCCTGGCCATGTGCCTAATAAGCAAACACTCTCCTGTTCAATTCAGACCAATTTGAATTTTCTTCCCGAGATCTAGCTTGCTTTGACACCAAATGGTCTCAGAAAGATTCTGTTTTGGTTGGGAGCACTTAAGCGATTAAGGTGAATTCAAGAGCAGCCCCCTGGTTCACAATTCGACCTTGCCAATTGCCGGCACAAGCAATTGGCGTTCAAGACTGTATAATAATACATCTGAACAATTTACAGATTTCAAATTGGTTCACTTCCGACCAAGTTAAGCTAACCTCCAACAACTCACAACAAACACTACAGCTGGTCATTGTAAAAGTTAGGCAAAAGTTATGCAAAATTTTTGAATTTTGTCACTACCTCTGTAGCAAATGGTGGTCCACCAGGACGGCGATTCACAGAACGTTCGCCTCCTCCAGTTTCATGGCTGGAGTGCCCCCCCCTTTCACGCCGGCCACCGCCACCTCTGTTCGTTCCTGATATTACATCACCAGTCACCCAAAAGGGTCATGATGTTGAAGAAATATCTTAAATGTCTAAAAGTTTAAAATAAGGTCAGATTTTGAATACTGTATTCGGGTGTTTGATGATTTCGAACCAAATTTGTGGTTCAAGACTATCAAATAGATGCACTTATTAGGAACCTCTTTGCCGGGTACCTTTTAAAATAGCGATATAAAACCAAATATAAAACCAAACCCAAATACAAAAATGCCTTGGGAATGACAATGTTCAAAGAAAGGATGCCTTCTACAGATTCAAACTTTTTCACATGCAAAAAAGGAATATGTGAACACAGTAGCATGTAGAATGAAAAAAAAAGGAGTACATCACAGTGACTGTCTGCTAGCCACTAGAAGCCACTCTTCTTCCATACTCTCACAACTATAGTGACACTATTGCAAATTTGAACCAAACCCATGGGCAAACTCCAAGGGTAAAAATCAAGGGAAAGGAAATAAAACACAAACATATTCCTCGCTGCACCAGAACATCTCATTCGAAAACTCAAGCTAAGTCCTCAGACGCAGGCGTAATAGGAAAGACACGCCATCCAATACAAGAGAAGAGCACCCTCCTAAAAAAATAATTATCAGATACAGACTAAAAACCGCAAGTGGAAATACAAGCTGAAACCCGAGGTTGATTGCACCGGCGCAAGTTTTCATAACAAAACCTTCACTGAAATCATGCGAAACGTGCGACAAAATTAGCCTGACCACTTGCTGCTACATAAGCAGGACATAACCACTCAACGCTCCAAACATGTAAGTTTCAAACATGTAGGAGGAGTAGATTTTCACTCGTCGTAATATTCGCACGTTATGTACTTTGTGTCTGTACGAAATGTACGCACTTTTAAAGCAAATTTACAACTCTGGTGAATCTTCGCACGGTATACTGATTCTGTGCGATTTTTCGTACGAAAAATTCACACTTTTTGAAACATTAATTTTTTATTTAGCTCCAAAGACCACAACAGTGAAAATAACATTTGATAGGGCAAACAAAATAGAGCAAGACGGTAACGGCAGGGACTTGCTTAGGGGCAAAATTGGGATGCGTAATGCACCAACTTATTTTGTGACAATAACCACTGTATAGCATGAGCAGCAGTGACAAGTCTGACATGTGACCTGACCAATGTAATATAAGTTGAACATGTGAAATCGCCATAAGAGAGAACCATGCTAGAAGTCAACTTACTGCGATCTTTATCATATGTTGCAGTACCTCCACTGGACAGGTCGCCAGCTTGGGAGGTTGCATTTCCACCTCCCAAGACCTGCGATGCAGAGCCATTCTGTACCCCACCACTTTGAACTTGGCCTGTTACCTCACCTCCTCCAATTGAATCACCCTGCATTCCCTTCCAGTTTGAACCTACAGTAGACATACGGCCACCACCGCCTCCTCTAAAACCACCTCGACTGCCTCTACCAGGTCCATGCCTTCCCGAAGAATAAGAACCATGAGCAAAGTCGCCTCCTCCATTACCCCCCACCATCTGTGTGACTCCCTCCTCCTCTCTCTGAGCCAACGCCAGGAGTCGCAGAATTGTTTGAAGGCATTTGTGCATCCCCAGGTCCACCCGCTCCAGGACTGGGATTGGACACTTGTGAAGTAGAGTTCCCCACAAACTTCCCTCCCTCATATCTTCCTCCCACTGGAGGACCGAACTCACCAAGTCCTTCAAATGATCCTCCCCCTGCAAACTCTCCTCTATTTCCTCTATTAACATGTTGTCCCCTTCCAATGTTTCTTTGCTGCACAGCTCCTCCTCCTCCTCCTCTACCTTGACGAAGCATAGAACTTGAGCCTGTACTCGCAGTAGATCCTGACACTTGCTCAGTTTTATCAGTTCCTGGAGGGAGAAGTATTCCTGTACCGAGATTTCCTTGCCCTGGAGTTGCTTGACTTTGACCTGATTTGACTGAAGTGGGTCCCACCACCCCAGTACCACCTGATGAAACTCCTGCCACTCCCGAGCCAAAAGTGGTACTATTTCCTCCTGGAGTATCAGAGCCATTTGCAGAAGCTTCCGGCATATTATCTGCTCTTCGTCGTGGGGTCCAGACAGGACGATCTGGTCTATCCTTATTACGTAATCGTCTGGCTTCAAGTTTTTCTGCAGCAGTTTGAGGAGGATTTGACTGAAATGTTGATTTGAAAGGGGCATCAGGTGACGGTTGTGCTCCCACATTGCTATCCCCAGAAACAGAAGAAGAAATATTTGTGATTTCCCCTGGAATGGCTATTGAGGACCCATCCTGTGAATGCCCCTTTTGATCAGTTGCTGGTCGAGCCAAAAGCTTCATTGTAGGTCCTTGCTTCGAATTCGATGGTGTCTGTATTTGATGCTCTTGTGGAAGCTGTTGATTGGAAGTATATTGCACTTGCCTCGTCTGCTGCGATTGCTTAGGCGCCAGTGGTCTCGAGCTGCCTGTTGGTTCTCTTCTCTGATTACTAGGAGAGGGGAGTGGGGGCCTGGGAATGGAACCAGAACTCGAGCGTGAGATAACCCCGGGGGCTTTGCTACCCAAGGCATCCTGCTCCTCATTGGCCACGTTTCCACTGGTGTTGTCTTCAACTCCCATATGGGACACATCATAAGACGGCTGAACCTGCCCACACATCACAACACCGTGCCTCAGAACAATCACTTTATGCTGAACAAAAAGAGACACTGACAAATACAAACAACAAATATATGCAGAAAACCCTCTAACAAAGTTAATAGACAACCTAATTTCTGCTTCTGCAGTTCAAACGCGAACACATTTTCACAGTAGTTATGGTTTGTCTGACGATTCATATGGCCTGTAGATCGCAAATAATGGGCTTCTGCGTCTGTGTAGGAATAGGGCTTTCAGAGCACAGAAGACACTAGTTGAAACAGGACGACTCACCTTCACCTTTCCACCCAATTGCTGCCGCAATTTCCGAGCAGGACCTTCACGCCTCCCTCTTCCTGCACCAGCTCCCAATAAACCCTCCTCTGTGCCTCCAACTGATACATCATTGTTGTCCTCGTCCCCATGTCCGAATGTACCAACAACACTACTCTGCCTCCCTTCAACCTGCTTCTCCACAATCCCATCTGTTCTTCCCTCTCTGCTACCTCGTTGCTTCACCGCATCCCCTCGAGCATAAGGTGCGTACGGTGCGTCTTTTTTGTGGGACGAGACTGAGTCATGCCTCGGAGAACTTGCAGAAGAAGAAGCAGAAAGGGCAGTTGCATGTGCTGCTGCCATGGAGGCTCCTGCAAGAGCAGCTGCTGCTGCTGCCCTTGCAGCAGAAGTAGCAATAGCAATGGCTGACCCAGGTGAAGCCTGGGCAGTCCCTCCTTGCCCCGAACTCGAAGCTTGACGATTACTAGGTGGGTCTCTGGAGTGTCCTCTTCCTGATCCGACAGTTGTTACTACAGCCTCCCTTGTATTTTTCTTCTCCCGGCTATCACTTGCAGCTTCTTTCTTCCTTCGATCGGCTGGTGTGTCACGGTCCCGAAATGACTCATCTCTACCAGCTGTAGAAGATCGAGTAGGCGAACTTGCACGGCCCTGCATAATCAACTGAAAGAAATTACAGACTGACCTTTGTCCATGCGTAGCTACAGCAAGAGCTACAGCACCACCCAAAAAAAACTGTTATTGCTGATAAAAAATTGAACATACAGCGGCATTGAGAATGCTTGCCAAGTGCATACATATGAAGTCATAGCAAAAACAATGTATAATAGAAGAATTTTACCTTGCCTGTATCAGAACGCATTTTTTCTTGTAGTCCACGCCTCTGCTGAATGCTACCAATTGACGCATAGTGCATCTGAGAGGGCAGAAGCGCTCCACCTCTGGAACCACTAAGAGCTTGTTTGGAAGCAGCAGAAGCCGGCTTCTGCTCACACGTGGATACACATAAAACCAAAAAGTAAGCTACACCGTGAATCGCCACGAATCGTGTTAATAGAGTTAACAACACTAAATGAGTGCCATTTCTTTCTAGCTCCCAAACATAAAATAGCGTTAACAATACTATGCTTTATCTTAAAGCTAATTTGGTAAATGGTTGAAAATTATTCACGTCGACCTAAATACGAGTTAATAAACCTTTATTAAACCCGACGCTATATATTTCTTAACGCTAATAGCGATTCATGGTTAACATGAAACCAGCGACAAACATATGGAATTAAAAACACATCATAAGACTTCTCCCGTCGAGAGAGTCCTTCTTTGTGACCTGCTAGGCAATGATGCATCTAGAGGAAACATTATAAGTACTAATCAGCAATTCCAGCTGTCATTCATCATCCTCCGACTAATGACATCATTTGAAAGAAGTGAGGAACCTCATTCAAATTAAAAAACAACCAGACCATTTTGCATTTTGACTTGATTAAGAAGCCCAGAAAACAAACTCATTATAGAAGAAGTTCCAAACAGCCAGAGCTTTGACTAACAGCATAAACACAGACATGTGAACAGCAAGCCCACACAAATGACTCGCTCTCTTCAGCAACATTTACGGAACCGTTCCAATTGCATGCGCTGATGACAAGCAAAGTGGACCATCCAAGAAAACAAGGCCCAAAAAGAAAACCATAGTACACATCTGCCTGAGATATTGCAGGAAATTTGTCTAGCCAGAAAAGAAAACAAATGCTTACCGCTGGAGCTAATTTTGCAGCCCTTTTTTGACGTACATACTCCATCAACGGTGTCACGATGATTGGCTCCTTTGTCATTCCAGCCGCTGCAGAAAGCAGTGAACATGTAGCCCCATCACTGCCTTGTCAACAAACGATAGTGTGCCTATTAGGGTGGAATCATAAACTTATAATTTCAACGTCGTGCCATGACTTGCATTTTAACCACCTGACAGTGGTAGGCTTCCTATATCACTGTCAACCCTCAATCTGCCACAATATTTTTCCAGAAAACCTGAACTATCAGCTGCACACTCACCTGCTTTTTCAGCCTCCTTCCGCTCAAGCTGAACCTCTGCACTGGGGAGGTTCTCCGGGGGCTTCTCAAGTGTAGCCAGAAAGTTCAGATAATCCTCATCTGCACCAGTATGCCTCTTAAGCCCTTCAGTACATAGCGCAAACCTGTGCTTAGCTGCCAAACCAGCTAGCGTCCAGGTTTCTTATTAGCTGGTTGTCATCCAAAGAACCTCAATAGCCTCAATCGCAAATCAGCTGTGCCCGAACCATGTAGCTGATGCTCGTACTCCAACAGGGCCAAAAGTTCTCGGGAAGGAACAATGTCATCACCAGGATAAACCATATCACAGGTTCAAACACCAGTATATCTTCTTTAATCCGAGAACTCTCTAATGTGAGGTCCTTGTGGGAACAACATATTGTTTATTGAATCTATCAGCTGAAACGACCCAGAAAAGCAATTACCTGATCTTTAAGTAATGATTTCAGAAATAAATGCTTGTCGTTACTTATTCTACTTCTGTCGGTTATGCCTCGCTGAGATGTTTCGAGCATTTTACTAAGAACCACGTGGGAAACAGTGACAATGGTAGAAGAAACATAGTTGAGGTTTAAGCTGGTCACTTCGCTTAACATGCATATGACAAATATGCACTAAAGTGAGGTTACTCACTTTAGGCCTGCAAAAAGGATGCATGCCCTTCACCAAATTGAACCAGCTAAGCAGCACTACAGTATGAAATTTGTACTTCAGTATGTATAACTTTGCTGGTATCCATTAATTCCTCGTTAATTCTCAATTCCCAATTAATACAGAGGACAGATCATTTAAGGGGCTACATGATCTTGTAACGCCAAACGGTTTGAGCCACCAAAAGCACAGCTAAAACGGAACAATAACTTCACCAAAACAGCATGTGTGTGAAAAAAAATATTAAAAATATTATCTGCAACCAATTTTTTTGTATAAAACCTGTTTCACCTCCAATTCCATTTTCCTACCTTCAAAAATTGTCCCCTCCTTCGAATCCTTCCTAGGATTTTGCTTCGGAATCCTTTGATACGGTGCATACTCCACAATTGCCTTAAACTGGACCCCTGTCTCCACCGCACTCCACCCAAAATAAATATTTCATAAGAAAACTTGAAAAGAAAATAAAATTTTAAACGCGAAACCTCTTTGCGAAAAAGCTAATCATCAACAGACAAGGATAAGCATACTAAAAAATGCCCAAATTGGTTTTACCAGCTATTTGATCCAGAGAACAGTCATACCCTAGCCCATCCTGACATCCTCAGAGTAAAAAAACACTTTAACAGAAATTACAATAATTCGAGAATGGCAGTTATTCATGAAAGACAAAGACAACATGTACACAGTTATGACAAAAAGCATCATAAAGCTTCAGTAGCTTAGTCAATTGAACTAAAATATGAATTTAAATAACTTAGACTACTAGCCCATACTAATTTGAATTGCAAATTACATTGTATTGTAAAAAAACCTAACTTAAAAAACACAGGTCAGGCCAAACAAAACCTTGAACAATATTTACACGGAAACTTATTTTAAATAATGTAGCACGCGCTGGCATTTGTCACACAAGTCTAAAACAGGACAAGTGGAGTGTGGTAGGAGTGCCTAACAGCTTACACGCCTCCTTTTTCCAAGGCCGTACATGAAAATCAAATAGGATATCTTCCTTACCTCTCTCATTCGCAAATGTGTGGCCCTGGAAGCATTCAGCAAATTCAAAAACATCTTCCGCCTTCTTAAAGCTGAAATATGCTCGAGAGTGAACAAGTCTTTTCTGACTGCACATAAAAAAATCAAAAACAAGCAATGAAGGGAAACAGACGATGAAAGGGAAAAACGATAAAGAGATTAGAACACTTGACAAATTACTCAACTTCTTCTGAAATTTCTTGCGTCGAAAAGAAAAAAATGAATAGCTAAAGCCAGATCCATTTTAAATCATTTTTTAGGGTTTCCGACTGGCTACAAGTAAGGCAGACAAGAAACCAAATATCCTGACTTACCTAAGTCTTCCGGGAAAAAATCCAAACCAACTATGACGACCTTTAAACTGCTGAGGGACAGCCTCCAGGAAAGTCTCCTCCTTCAGAGTGGGAGGTAGGTGTCGTACAACAACTTTCGTCTTTCCTGGAGGCTCCCTTATGGAGGCTGGCTGAGATAAAACCATAGCAAAAGAAGGGAAGGAGAGAGTGAGTCATTCAAAAGGCATAAAGATTAGACGAGAAAAGGTTTGAGTTAGAGAAAATCCAGCTTTGGAGGCGAGAGAGAGAATGACCGTTTGCAGTTGCTAGCGCCAGCTGTGTAGTCATAGTTCACAGTGCGAGAAATATGAAAACGCCATATGAGGCTGTCCCATACGATGTGTCAATGACTAAATTGGAAGAGCATGCAGAGATGGCATTGCTTTACCGTACAGTTTTGAACTTTTGATGGCAAGTCATCGCACTCACCATGCGTGTTCGGATGACGCCATATGCGTGGTTCACACTTGAAAAAAGGGAAAACGGTATGGTATGGAAACGGTACTTTTTTTTGTCCGCCGTGAACTGGCACGTGACGCTAGCCTACGTCAACTACATCGCCAATCGCTATTAGCGTGTACGTTTGATTAGCGTATACTATTATTTAGCGTGGTGTACGCTAATTGGGAATTTGGAAATTTTGGAAGAAATCGATTACTCTAATTAGGAATTAGGGCTTTTTTAAATAGTGTGGATAATTCTATTTGAGAATAAAACAAAAAAAAAGCAGGACGGGATTACCGTACACAACGCTAATAGCGATTGGTGGTGTAGCGTGTCGTGATATAAACCACTTGCCCGTACGAAAAAGGAAACGCTTTGCGGACATGATATGTACGACGCTTTCCAAAACAAATTGTACTGCCACGCAAGCGTGTGTACAGACCGAAAATAACCCCCCGGAGGAACTTAGAACATGCGCAAAAAAACAACCTCGGGTTGTAGGAATTAATGGTTTTAAGTATTTTCTAGGTCTAAATAGAAACAAAGAAGCCGAGGCAGTCTACCTCTAACTTCTCTCTCCAACTCTCAAACTTGTCGCAGTCACTGAGAAATTGGAGAGGAAGCTAGAGCCATGGCTACCTAAGCTATCCTCAGGTTTACGAGAAATTTATATTAGTCTACGGATTAATTACTAAAAGATATATGCCGGCGGCAGGATTTGATCCTGGTACCTGCCGGCCGACAGCCAGGAGATAGCCGGTAGCCTTAGCCGTTAAGTCTAGAGGTACTGATGCGTAGTATATAGTACGATAATTATTTATACAGGTACACGTAGAATAATTCATTTAACTATAACTATTTACGGGACACATAGATATGGAATTGTAAAAGTACGAATTGCGGTACGGATATGAAATCAATACCGCGCATTGATTTCGGAAGCGAAACAAATACCGCGCATGTATTTATTACGGCTACGATCAAAAACGAGTTTAATCGGACGGCCGGAAATTGCGCCGAGATCGCGGAAGGAGAATTCGGCGGTTTGTGGGCAGCGCCACATCGGATGACACGTGGCGATGTAACATTGGAGCGCGGCATCTCCGAGGATTTAAGGAGCGAATCCGGATACTCCACGTGTGGACATTTAGGCCATATCGTACAATATCCGTACATAAAGTACACCGGCAGTTGTACTTTTACGTACGGAACTGAAATCTGATTGGTTCCGTACATCAGTAGATAGAGTCTGTGAGAGGGATAGGACTTAGAAAAATTAGAAGATAGGACCCTCTCTCCCAGAGAGCTTCTGTACAAAAGGTCAACTTTGACCCTCCATAACTTACTGCTCAGGGGAGCAAAATCAGAGATTCTTTTTGCTATCGACTCAGGGGAGTCTTGTCTTCACAGGGGTGAAGTTGGTCAACGTTTTTGTCTGCCAGGGTGGCAGTTATTTTTGCTTAAACACAAAGGGGTCAGGATTATCCTAGAGGCTTCTTGGAAGCTGTCCACTCTGAGGACTTATGGAGGTCTCAGAGTTACACGGGTCGCCCGAAAAAAAAAAACGGCCAAGGACCAAGCGGACACCTCACACAAATCATCTCTTTCTTTCTTTCAGCGTTCCAAAATTTCGATAGGAAATGTCTTGTGAACGAACAGGTAGTTGAAGTGTCAGAGGGAACTATTAATATTTCTCTTATTAAAGCAAGTTTACTCTCTTCTTTCCCGCTGTGCAATACAAAAGTTATGTGTGGTTTATGTAAATCATTTTTTTTTTTTGTTTTTTAAAGGGAATATCTCGTGATGAGGTGGCATATGCGTTGGAACGAATTATTACCGGTCCTGAAAAAGCAAATATGGTAGTTTCAGAGGAAAAGAGGTGGCTGGTGGCTGTCCATGAAGCCCGTCAGAATACAATTCCGTAGAAAAAATTAGTATAATTCCACGGGGGAGAGCTGGTAAGGATTAATTGGCTTTTTTTTAATCGCTTAAGCTTGCTTGATAAGCTCGTTTTGGATGTCTATTACAGCCTGGTTACACTTGTGGAAATTATTTACAGTTTATGAGCAAAACGTGAGTAGCCTTATTTTCTGTAAAGTTTTATGGGTAGTTGTACGTACAGTTACTCACAGACCTGCACTTTTCTTAAGTTTTCGATAGGCTACTTGACTTATTGGGAGATAAGGGATGTCCTTTTTTCTGTATGAAGAGTAGAATTCTTGTCTGTGTTGTATGAAGAGTAGAATTCTTGTCTGTGTTTATTTTCGCCTGTGAGCTTTTTGAAGATGATGTATCACAGTCTTGAGGCTTTGGTCAAATGGACAATTTTGCTGAGAGGAATGCCTGAATGGACTACAATAATGGGTCATTTTCTACTTCTCATGGTTCATTGTAAATAAGTCGTTTGTATGCTGGAAAATAGCAATAAAGAGCTGGAGAAGGCTTTGTTAGGAGATTACAAAATGAAAGCGAAGAGAAAATCCTAGATTACACAATCTAGCTTGTGGATTAGATTTTTTTTTTTTACTAAAGTTTTTGCCTGTGGTGAAAGGCTCTTCTATATGCATAACTGCTATAATATTGCCTATTGAAAATTAGGGAGTTTGATCTTTTTCTAATTGTGTTATAATAGGTGGGATTACCTATTTTACACCGGACAAGAACCGACTCGAAAGTGGTCTCTACAGTAAGAGGTATTTGGAGAGAGAGTCAGTTGGCGGTGGCTTTAGGAGGGAGAGCCGCAGAGGAGCTCGTTTTTGGGAATCAAAATCTGACTACAGGGGCTGCCAGTGACCTCAGTCAGGTTAGTGTGGAGTGGAAAATGTTTTCGAATACTGATATTGTTGTTATCATTACTTAAATGGCAGCTAGTGACGTCAGTCAGGTGAGTATGGATTTTCAAATGCGTTATTCAATCCCTTACTGTCAAAACTGTTTCCAGATTGGATACTGTCAAGTCATTTTTCTTTTGCATTGCATTTGTATTGAATTAAAAAAATACTGCAATCAGATAATTTACGTATCATATCACAAAAGCCTTATGCTTCGTATCGGGAAGTTTGTCTCGTACGTAATACAAATTTGTTATGCGTGGTACGTAATACAGAGTGTGTACGAATAGTGTAGCCACTGCCATGTTGTAGTATGCATTCCTTAGCATTACAGTATTTGAACTGCAGTTGGGGGTTCAACAATAATTACTTCTGCTTGGTTATATGAGCCAAGTGGGAAGCATTTTTTTACAAAATGAACAAAATCGAAGACATCTTTTTGTAGTTTGAACCTTATTTAATCATTCACACATGAAGTACATGTAAATACAGCTCAGTTACACGTGTAGTACAAGTAAATCACATATTAAGGATTGTATAACACGTAAACTAGAAAATCAAATAACACTTAGAATACATAATGTGTATAAGTAAAATACATTTGAGGAAGACAAAGTACGCATGAATTGCATCCGAAATACAGTACTTGATGGTACTTTTTTGTTGTATGAAGTGGTACCAGAACCGTTTCTCTCTTTTGGGGCTGTATTTAATTACAGCTGGTAAATTTTTGATAATTTGTACCACTCGTTTTGGTATTTTTAGAGCTTGAGCTTACCTTTTGTTTTCGCAGCTTTTTTCGATTTTGTTTCTGTTTCGTGTAGTTCGTTTTCGTTTTCGTTCCGTTCGTCGTTTTAATTTGTACCGCTTGTTGTGGCTTTTTTAGTATTTAATCTTTTCCTGAAAATATTGTCGAACTCAAACTCAACAACTGTGTTGTTACATGCGGGAGCTATTGTACCTGAATTCCTGCCAGTGTCGGAGCTCCATCTCAATTTTTTCTGGTAGTGTTGTATATCGATCAAAATCGCAAACGATAAATAACAATATCGAGGAGTTGGACTCTTGATATTTGTCGGCTTTGATTTTGCATTAACTGTGGATACCATTGGTTGGCACTTTTAATAAATACGTTTCGTAAAAGCTGTGTAGTCACATCCCGAACGGTTTCGTACAGTGTATGTGGTTACGTCCCGTTGCTCTTGAGGATGTCATAAGACGTCAACAGTCAATTGACATCCAACCATAAATACCATATATGTCCCTTTTGATGGTTTTTTTTTATGAAAGTTTAGTGTGAATGTCACAATCTTCATCACATTATGATCAGTGGAGTAACTTGCATCGTACTAAAGCTTTTCCTGAGGCACCTTTGTTGAGTTTTTACGCAACAGTACAGTGTAGTATAGAGTGCCCTTCAAAGTCAACCATAGGTGAAAGAAAAGATACCAACGGATGCGCCACAGAATGGCTTTTGCGGTGGGATTCTTTTTGCATTTTTTGTGTAGAGTTTTCCATGGAAAATATAGTTTCAACTGCCAGTCATTAGTCTGTTAAATGAAGATATACAATCACGATGCAACTTTTAGAAACACTGTCTATGTTAGCATTAGAACGTAGAACCCTGCAAAACCCTTTACTGCTGCCGAAATTCTGAAATGTGATTGGGAATGGCTACAGAATGGACCAAAGCTACATAAATATGATTTCATAAAAACCTAAATAGAGTTGTTCCGACTGTGTTTTTTTTCAAATTTAAGCGCTCACGTTGCATTTTATTTTACGTTTAGTACCGGTGAGCACTAAACTTGGTTTAGTACAGCGGTGGCACTTTTGTTCTTTGATTATGACATCTGTAATTCCTTTTGTATATATGCAGGGTTTTCCTTAACTCCTTTTGGTGAAAGAAACTCTGGATGGCGAGGAACTCCAAACACTTTTGCTTGAGGTGAAAAGTGAAGTGTATCCGGTTTGATTAGCGTTATTTTACCAATCGAGATGCTTATTCATGTACATACAGTCATAGCTAGGCTACAGTAACGGTTTAGCAAGTAAACAGTGTCAGCTCCTCTTCTCGGAATAGAATGTATTCCGGTTAAAATGTTGGTGACATCTGAGAAGTGCCTCTCTCATCCCAAAAAAGGTTTTTAGTTAATTTATTTCACGCCAATTAACAGTTAAATGTCCGCTCCAACGGAGTTTGCAGTTTTTGAAAAGTTTATCTTGAGTAAGGATGCACGTTATTTATATATTTTTATATTTATTTAATCAAATATGTGGAATTGATAATCTGTGAAGTGAGTCATGCCACTGTGTGTTTGAATTTCAATCGATTTTTGAAAACTGGCAAAAGAAGTCACGAGGTGATGGATCCTTTGCTGCTGCTCCGCTGTGTAACAGATTTCATCTGCGACGACCATAATCCCCTCTGTTGGCAATTTTGGAAAACAGAGTATGAAAGACACAGTTGAATTTCGGACGTTATGGAGCAGTTAACAATATGTGTTTGAGATTGTTATGGTCCTAGTGCCACTTTCAGGGAACAAATGTGATTTCTGACAGGGAAATTGTGCATCATCTCCGATCAGCCGAAAAAAATATTGTGAAAAGCGTTTCAGCGAAAAAAAAATGTTGCGAGTGTCCATTATAAGGTCATTGTTGATTATTTAAGGCACTGCACACGGCTTGATCTGCCAGATGTCAGACGCCTATTGGCGGATTGTCCGATCATCGCTGCTGAATTTCCCAGCTACCGCTGTGTTGAGGATTGACATTTTGTTCCACTGGTCTTTAATCCTGCGACCAATGAACAGCTAGCGAAAAATCAAACTCCATCCTCATTTTTCCATTCAGCTGGACAGAGCGAGGAAGACCGCCCATCGCTAGAAGAGTTGGTGAAGTATTAGCGTTAACACTTATTTAAAATGAACTACTGAAAGTTATGTTTTACCACGCCGCTTATGATGGAGCACTTAACTAAGTAATGTAAATTTATTTTAGCATGTATTATTAGTGCTAGCACAATTATTAGTACATTAATATCAGATCAGTTTATTGTTTGTATACTTAATATTAGCACATTATTGGTCCATGCAATTAGTATTAGTACATTTTGTATTATAGGCATTCTTCCTGTTCTTAGTTTGTGTAATTAGTGTTAGTAATGTTGGAATTTATAAATCTTTATTTCAGTTTATAGGGGTAAAAATAACGTAGGATATTTTTTCTAGTAATACTTACCTTAATTAGTGTTAGAGTAGCAAAAGGTACAGTAGAGTGTATTGTACTTTTGCAGGGACACGTGTTGGCGAAAGAACGTATGCAGGTTTTTCGGAGTAGCGCCGACGTCAAGCATACGTGTCAAAAAGTTGCCGATGCGATTCACATGATCGGACGAACGGGATCTGTCCCGAGTATTCCGGAAACATATGATACAGATCGACGGTACCATCATCAATCGCATCTGTTCCAACGGACGCGATTCACCTGGGACCACAAGCGTGATTCACGAGGGACCACAAGCGTGATTTGCGTGGGACCACAAGTGACGAAGCACTCAGGTGCTTCGTACTACACGACCACATTCGGCTGGACTTTAGCGGTCACCGCTGACTAAGCATTTGGAACGTTTTGTGTACGGTTAGAACGTTTTGTGTACGATTCAATTTTTGTAAATATTTGAATAACATTAGTTTGTCGTTTAGTGTGATATAAAATAGTGTTATATTAATCAGATTTTTAGAAAGTAGTAATTAGGGTTTTGAGGTACAATGACGTACGGGTAGGATGCTTTGTCGTTAGTCAGGATAATAACCGTAGTAACGGTTACCCGAATTAGTGTAGATCAGTAGATACACACTGTGAGTATATAAATTAGGACTTAGCTAATTTTGTAGCATCCAGTTTTGGGAATATGATTTTCTAAGGGCAGTTTTTGGGAAACTTCCAGACATCATATCTTATGGTTTACAAGGTCATTTAGGCTGTAATTTTGGGAATTGTCAGTTTACTGTATTGTGTATCACTGTATCAAATTTGAAACATATCGGGGTTTTGAGTCATATTTTGTGTCAGTTCAAAGTTGGCTGTTGAGTAGATACTTTGATAGTTTCTGTTGTTTTTCATGTCTACTTCTACTACTACTGCTGGATCTCCGCCTGCAACAGCAGTTGTAGAACAACAAGTAAAGGTATTAAATAATTAGTATTAATACTCATAAAAAAAATACATTGCCAATAACTGTCCTAATACTAATTAAACATTACTAATAACTATATAATACACTAACTATACAAACCTACAACTAAATGAATCCTAATTATAACTACTAATAAGTGTACCAATACTGATTTTACAGACTCATAACTGTACTTTTATTGATTATTCAACTTATATTGATTATACAACTTATATACAACTTATATTGATTATACAGAGTGATAGCTGTACTATTGTACTAATACTAATTATAAAATCAGTATTAGTCTAGTTTTTAGTACGTATAATCCATATTAGTACGGTTAGTATTAGTACAGCTATTAGTATGTATAATCAGTATTAGTAAAGTTATGAGTTTTTAGTACGTATAATCCATATTAGTACGGTTAGTATTAGTACAGCTATTAGTATGTATAATCAGTATTAGTAAAGTTATGAGTCTGTATTATTACTATTGGCACGGTTATTATTCTGTATCATTAGTTTAGTTAATTTGTATAATAAGTATTACTACAGTTTTTAGTATGTATTATTATTGTTTTACATTTAGTATTGGTTCAGCTAGTTGTCTGTATAATTAGTTTTGGTGTATAATTAGTATTACTGCAGTTAGTAGTTTGTGCGTTTGTACAATCAGTATTAGTACAATTACTAGTTTGTATAATTAGCATTAACACAGTTATTAGTTTGTATAATTAGTGTTAGCACAATTAGCATTAAATTACTGTTGGTACGGTTATTAGTCTGTAACATTAGCCTGTAACATTAGTTTATAGGTCCAGTTAGCTTGTATAATAAGTATTATTACAGTTTGTTTATGGATTATTATTGTTTCACTGTTACTAGTTTGTATAATCAGTATTGGTTAGTTGTCAGTATAATTGGGTTTAGTGTATAATTAGTATTACTGCAGTTAGTAGTTTGTACGTCTGTACAATCAGTTTTAGTACAGTTACTAGTTTGTTTAATTAGTATTAACACAGTTATTAGTTTGTATAACACCCGTCTTCCCGCATAGGGACACGGTAATTCCGTTTTCCTGTCTGTCCTTTTCCATGTTTTGGATCTGCATAAGTCCACTCTAAAGGTGATATACATCAGAACTGCGACTGAACTGAACTGAACTGAACTGAATGGAAATGACTGCCGAATGGGCCAAAAGAGAACTTTTCTAAGCTAATACTGAACTGGATTGAACTGAATGGAATAAAACTGAATTGAACTAAACCTGGTGGACCAAAATTGAACTGAACCAGAATGAAATGGAACTGAAAAAGCTACTTTTGTCAGGTATTTCAAACTAGACTTGGCCCATATTTACAACAATAAGTGTTGATTTTGATCTGAATCAGAACATATCGCTTAGCGATTTCCGGTATGTGAAGTTGCCTCAAGGGAAAGGAATCCACACATTAATTTATAAGTTATTCTATCTCCCTGAAAAAGTGAAAGGAAAAACTGTACCATAGAAATTGGAATTTGGCTAAGAGCCAAAAGGCGGTCACGATTTTTTGAGTGACGACCGTAAAACAGAATCTCCAAATTTTCCCGTTTCCAATCTCCGTTTAAAAGCAACCTGCACATATAACACATTTTGAGCACATTTAAGAGAATGGATTTCAAAAAATGTTTGTGGCGTTTTTTTTTTTTTTTTTTTAACATAAGCAACGGTGAATCCATGGGCGAGGAAAAGAAAGGAAAAAACTATTTCTTTTTTTTCGGAGGTTTTCTCACCGGGCTAATTCGTCACCGAAACTTATAGAAATTTTATTTTCTTGGTTTTGATGAAAGTTTCCTTTCTTTTTTGCTGCCCGAATATGTACGCTTTCTTCTCCAAGGCGAATAACCAAAAAAAAAAGATTTTATTTTTCCACAGTCTATTGTTTCGTCTTTACCTGTGATAACTTCCGACCAGTCCGAATACGCCAACTGCGAAACTCTTGTCCCTTTCAAAACTGCCAAATGGCAAAATCGAGGCAGATTTTCAAAATTCCAAAATAAGAATACAACACTAATGTTCTATTTGTAAAGTACAACATACAAAAAGAGAGGGGAAAGGGAGGATAGAGCGAGAGAGAGGGGGAGTGGGAGAGGGAGAGGGAGAGGGAGAGGGAGAGGGAGAGGGAGAGGGAGAGGGAGAGAGAGAGGGGGAGAGAGAGAGGTGGAGAGAGAGGGAGAAAAAAAGAGTGAGAGAGAGAGAGAGATTTTATTTTAAAGGAGGAGAGGAGCAGTACACCGCGAATCGTTATAAGTGTAAAAGTTTATAAAAGGCGTTAAAAAAAATAGTGTTAATGATTCTAATTTAGTGCGAGAAACGTGGCAGATTATGGTCCACGCCCTTAATTAATTCTATTTCGGGAAAAAAAACAATGTTTTAAGAAACTAATTAGTTATTTTGACACTAATAACGATTCGCGGTGTACCAGTAGGGAGTGAGAAAAAGGTAACCCTATTTTTTTTCCATAGGTGTTTTTTTTTTTTTACATTATTAGTTCTCTTTTCTGATTGGTCCTCTAGTTTGTTCATAAGTTTGTGAGGGAATCATATCTTGTACAGTTCACGTCCGTGCGTTTCGAAAAAAAAGTGCATTCCGAACATGATGTCCGATGGCGGTCGGCGGTCGCCGTTTGTTATCCGCAGCTGTCAAGTTTTGACGCTTATAACTGCATCTTTTGTCTGCCGCTACGCTCCAAAACGGTGGAAACCTACCGCCCCAACCGTCACCGCTGCGCTTTTTGTCATTTTATAAAATTTGGCGTACGGATCCCAAAATTTATGACATCCGTTTTCCCATTTTTCAAGTGTGAACCACGCATAGATGTCATATGCGCATAAAACGCACCGAGTAAATTAACGAATACTACGTTCCGTGAGCATAAAACAATTTCAAACTTTTAAAATTCGTAGGTAAAATTCGTACTTTTTTGTACTTTTTAAATTTAAGTATTTAAACATTGAAAACCCTAAAAACTAAAACCTGCAAACAACTACACCGCCAATCGCTATTAGCGTTGTGTACTCTAATCCCGTCCCGCTTTTTTTTGTTTTTATTCTCAAATAGAATTATCCACACTATTTAAAAAAACCCTAATTCCTAATTAGAGTAATCGATTTTTTCGAAAATTTCCAAATTCCCAATTAGCGTAAACCACGCTAATTATTCGTATACGCTAAATAAACTTCTACGCTAATAGCGATTGGCGGTGTAGCGGCGAGCGCCGGAATTTACGCGTCTCCAACGGCGTCGTCCTCCTAAAGACGGTGTGGAGGACAAATAAAAATACGCGTGCGAGACGCCATAAATTCAACGGCTCGCCACTCAAGTAAAAATACACGTGCGAGACGCCATAAATTCCGCGGCTCGCCGCTCATATAAAAATATGCGTAGGAGACGCCATAAATTTCGTGGCTCGCCGCTTATATAAAAACACGCGTGCGAGACGCCATAAACTCTGCGGCTCGCCGATCATATACAAATACGCGTGCGAGACGCCATAGATTTCGCGGCTCGCAGCTCATCTAAAAATATTCGAGCGCAAATGAAGCAAAAGTGCAAAACAGATAAGTGCAACGAACTAGCGGCGAGCGGCGGAATTTACGGCGTCTCCAACGGCGGCTTCCTTCTGAAGACGGAGTGGAGGATAGGTAAAAAATACGCGCGCGCAAATGAACCACCGTCTCTTCTTTTAAAAATGTCCGAACAATGTTCCGTACATTTAAGACATACGAAATTTACGAAAACTACGAAACAAACAAATACTACGTAGTTTTCGTAAAAAAGTCCAAATCCGAACGAATTGGACATCTATGGATGACGCCATCATGTTGCATCACTATCGACACTATTAGATGTGATCGCTATCTGCTGCAAACAAGCAGGCGAGAAGCCGAGAACCATAGTTCAAAAGTAGGCGTTTCTATTGTAGGTCTTTTGTGGGCGCCTTCATCGTAAGTTATGTTATGGGCTTTTCATGTGATCGTCTTAAGTCACTACTTTTATCACCGACCATCCGATCGTTCAATTCTGACGATGGTCCTATAGTAAGTTGTGTTATAGGCTTTTCATGTGATCTTCTTAGATCGCTACTTTGATCAGCGACCGTCCGATCGTCGAATCTGACGCTTTTTATAAAAAGTCGCTCAAAACTCGCAGAAAAAATATTTTTTTGTCCGTTTTTTTTTTTTTGTTTAGACATGACGTTTAATTCTCTATCGATCCATGTGCAACTCAACCCTGCTGCTATTTTGTTTCATTTTGCGGCTAATACAATATGGGTCTTAAGGGTATATTGTATTTTTTGCGTATAACAAACATATTGTATGGGTGTACTTTCAACTACTTTTGAACTATGTCGAGAACCAAGGCGAGCCGAGTGTATCGAATCGAGAATAGAGAGAACATGTCGCACGTTTTGAAAGCAAATTGTGTAACTGTCTAAATTACCTGTACGTCCAGTTACAATATAGTATGGGTTTCAAACAAACTCCCATACAACTGTGGGGCCTTTTACAGTACTGTAGAGAATAGTATCGTGAACCTGCACAATTAAGCCAATAAATACAACATGTCGTAAATTGAAAATAACCGATAGGGTAACTTATAAAGGTTTATGAGGGTACTTTCACATGTGCTAAAGTTACAGTTAGGGTACTTTCGCATGTAACCGAAACTTAGTCTTGTTAATTTGTTTTTTAGCGAAGATTCTCTGTAAAACTTTTTTTAGAGCATTCGGATGTAAACGCTAAAACTTGTCACTTAAAAAAGTGACTTACGTAGACGTGTACGAAACAATGTGACAGATGAAGTGGTACACAAAATGAGTGGAAACTTCCATTAGGCTTCAATTTGAGGCGTTTCTCCGCACGTTGTACAATTTTTGTGACTTAGTAATGTTTGTACGCCACATTGTCGACGTGTCGAAACCCTGAAATATCTTTCGTTGTCGCACAGAAATGCGATTTCGTTTTTCGTTTTCCCACTTGCCGACAGGTGGCCAATGTTTTTCATACGTCGTTTGTGTGAAGACACGTGCGTTTGAGAGAGAAGGCCCCTATACGTAAATCAGCGCACGGAAAACACTACGCACAGGCTGGAAACGTGCAGTGTGTTTTTTTTTTGGTAATATGCGCACAAAAATTGTAAAAAAACTTCGAACATGTGCGACAGCGTCTGCCTATACGCTCACCTTATTGGACTTTATTTCAGATCACCTCGCGAGGTGATTTGATGTAAAGTTTGAACATGTGTCGAAAGGACGCGAAAGTGGGGCGAAATGCGCTAGACGACAAATTGTATCGCGCTAGACGACAAACTACTGTACGTATAAAGTTTAAAGGTAACACAACTTGTACGGTGGTAATTTATATTTTTTGGTACGGCTGCGGATTTTCTAATTTTTTGCTAAGTTATGGAGGAAAACGGCAGAAAATAACTGTAACTTTTTCACATGTGAAAGTACCCTTATTTTCTGTCGTTTTCTTTCATAACTTAGAAAAAACAAGAAAATCCGCAACCGTACCAAAAAATTGAAGTTACCACCGTATAATTTGCGTTACCCTTAAAACTTTATATGTACTGCAGTTTGTCGTCTAGCGCGATGCAATTTGTCGTCTAGCCCATTTTGACCCACTTTTGCGTCCTTCCAGCTCATGTTCAAGTTTTATATAAAATCACTTCGCGAGGTGATTTTAAATGAAGTTCCATAAGGTGAGCGAATAGGCAGATGCTTTCGCACGTGTCGGAAGTTTTTTACAATTTTTGTGCGCGGAGTACCAAAGTAACACTGCACGTTTCTAGCCTGCGTACTCTATTTCCGTACAGGGGCCGTCTCTCTCAAACACACGTGTCTTCACACACGGCGTAGGAAAAACGTTTAGGCACCTGTCGGCAAGTGGGAAGACTAAAAACGAAACCGCATTTCTGTGCGACAGCGAAAGGTATTTTAGGGTTTCGACAAGTCCGACAATGTGGCGTACGGACATTACTAAGTCACAAAAAATGTACAGCGTGCGGAGAGACGCCTCAAATTGAAGCCGAGTGAAATTTTCGCCTCATTTTGTGTACCACTTCATCTGGCAAATTGTTTCGTACACGTCTACGTAAATCACTTTTTTAAGTAACAAAGTTAATTTGCGTTTACAACTTTTCATCCGAATGCTCTGTAATATGTACGGAAAATCTTCGCTAAAAAACAAAGTAACAAGACTAAGTTTCGGTTACATGCGAAAGTACCCTCAGTGGCTGCCCTGGTTCGTCCGCCAAGGTCCAGCCGTACATTGCAGAGTGTACTCAAATTCTAAAAGTATATTTTTGTACTCTGCTCACTGTGCTGTACTTTCTCGACCATGATGCAAGCTGGATCGCATGATCGATTCCCCATTTCCCCTATTTCCTTCTCGTCGTGTGGGCAAAATGCCCAAGGTAAACTACTTTATATAGAGAGGATCACAAGTGATCGAAAACCTTGACACATGAAATACTGTGGTGCACAGTGCACACACACACCTGTGAGCAAAATCCACACTGATTGTAGGCGCAAGTTCGCTTGATGTTGTAAAGCAGGTCTGGACGTGATGCAGGAGTGTCAGCGTATGCAGAGGTGAGCAACTCCCATGGCTTTGCTAATATTTGCAGCAGTCTACTCCCGAATGGAACATAGTCTCTAATCTTGTCTAGACAGAAAGTGAAAGCGAATAGCTTCGTTTGACTATTGCACTAGCCTGACGACTTTTTTTAATCATTTTTTGCTGTTTTTTTTTTCCTGTTTTGTCTTTTCTTTTTTAACTTGATTTTTTTCTTTAGTTTATGTTCTTGTCTGTTGTTTTTCAACAAAGAAAATTTAATTTGAATCAGTATTAGCTACGAACGGCATCAATCTGACATCCTTAAAATGTTTCTATGTTTTATGCCTTTTCAGGTCGTTTGTCATTTTTATTTGTATCTTCATTGATGAAGGCTGACAAGTTGCAGTTTTTCCGTTTCTTCACTTTTTAGGGTTTCAGTACTGAGAGTTGCGCAATGTTTTCTTGGAGCTGAAGCAGGAATTATTTGAGCAATTCATTGGTCAAATTGTTTCTACCACAGAGCTCTTTGGAAAGTGCGAATTTCATCAGGTGAAGATTGTATTGGCAGTTCAGAATATATGGATCTCCTTTAATTGTCATTTGTCTACAAAGACATGGTGAATGGTCTTTTATTTGTGAAGCATAGTTCAAATGTGTGAAAAAGCGTGGAAACGCTATTATCTAGTTTACCCGATTCTCCGCTTTGTATACGGGTATAAAACGCGGATAGTATTGAGTTACCACACATAGCATTCCCACACCTTCTCACTAAACGCTATGTGATGGAGACAGTTTTGATCTTGCATCTTGTATCTATTGACGAGTTCACCTTTCCATTGTATGATTGGGATGGTTCTATGTTGCAGATAGGTTTAAGCTTAACGTGGGAGAGCCTCATGCTCTACTAGCAGAATGGGCGAAGGTGGAGCAACCGTACCGATTCTTCCTTCTGAAGAGTCAGACATAGTTCTGCACCGTTCAGGGCAACAGCAAATGACTCTGGGAAAAGATGTTTTTGACTGGACATCTGAGGTGCATGTCCGGGAGTCATGTCCATGTTTTGTACTTTGGATTTTGTACTTTTGGAGTTTCCGGTTCTGACCAAGCTGGAGCGTTTCTGAATGCATTCTGTTGCATAGTTTAAATGTGTGTAAACTAGTGGAAACGCGATATTTGGTATCCTCATGCTGTACGCGTATAGTATGGGATTACCACATATAGCCTTAAAAATTGTTTTCGTAAATTTGAACTATGTTCTGCTGTGGCATATATGGCACTGTTCATCACTGCCTTAGCATGGCTTTGGTATTGAAGCACATTGCTGTTGTAGTTTGTTCTATTTTCGCGCTTATTTTTGCTTGTTTGGACATTATTTGTCAATTAGCATCAAATTTGCTCCGGCATGAAACATGTTTTAATGTCTGCTGGATTTTCGACAATATGATATGCTCATTGGGGTAAGTTGATTGTACAGGAAGTTGGAAACTGGTTGTATAATGTGGTTGGCTTGCCCAAGTATCGTCAAGTTTTTGTTGAGAACCACATTAGTGGAGGCATCCTTTTAAAATTGGATCGTGAGAGTCTCAAGGAGCTTGTGCCAAGTGTCGGCCATCGAGTAATGCTTTTGGAGAGCTTGAGCAAGATTGCACCTAATTTTGAACTTCGCTTGGGAGCTCCAGTTTCTTCTCAATATGCCTGTCAATTGCAACAAGGTAGTTTCTACATATGCAGAGAACTTAACATACAGATTTTTGGGAGTTCGCTGGCTCAGTATTGCTGTCAATACAATGTTGTTGTTCACTATCCTTTTTTTTCATGTGACAAGCTCTGATGTGGCCTTTTAAGCCTGATACTTGTTTCTAAAAATGGGCTACTTTCTGTACATCAGGCCGAGCTTCTCAAAATTGATGTTTTGTTGCAATTACTTGGAGCATCATTCAGTAGAGTTAGACAGATATGTCACCACATCTGAGACATCTATAAATGATTTGATGCGAAGACTCAGGCGGCTATATCCTCCATTAATATCTGGTCAGTGCTCTAACCCACAAGGACTTAAATGCATTGCAGGCTGGCAGCCGACAGAGGTGAAAGGACCAATGGAGAATTTGGCAGTTACTTGTGCCATGGGGCCTACTGGTCAGCAACCTACTGGTCACGTGAGGTAATGACTTTGACCCATGTATCCGGTACATGATTAATTTGGAAAGAAATAGGCACTATGCCGGCTATGTTTATTCTGTCTAAATTTTGGCTAGACAAATCAGCAGCATGTCCATCTTTTCTTTTAAAAAAAATAGCGTAATCTTTTGGCAATGTTAAATGAGGATCCTTCTGGACTGAAAGTCACATGACATGTTCAATGAGTAACTATTTTGCAACAACAGAATTGGGTCAGGAAAGCTCTTTGGAGATGTTAAAGAGGGGAAAGTTTTAGCTAATCAGAATGCCTCACCTAATGCTTGACTTAGCCATGAATGTATTTTTAGTGTCAATTGGAGTTCTCAACTATATCATTTTTTATTGCTTCAACGTTTGAAATGGATACTCCACTGTGGATTTTGTTACGGTGTTGGTACACTGGTAACATTCTTACAGAAACCATTGGCCTAAACAAGCTTTAACCTGTTCTGGATTAGTGCTTCTAGTGATTTCTTCAAACTGCTATTTTTGTATATGTCAAAGAATCAAAACGTGGAAAAGATGAAATGTGTATACTTATGTATATATATGTGTACACTTAATGTATATTTATTAGTCCACGCTGATATTGGTAAGGACGGTTTTACTGAGCGTAAAAAGATAAATGACGTGGACAAATTGTTGCAGGATGGACACTGGTCAACAAGAAGGAGACCAGCCCAATGATTCAAATGAACCTCATGGTGGTATGCATTCACGTCGTAATCGACAAAAGCAGCCATTTCGAAATCGAGGTGCAGTGAGGGTCGCTGAAGAAAAAAAATGTTTTTTTTGAAAGGCATTATGAGCTCTTTCTAGTTTAACTTAGAACCCCTATCACTTGACAATCTGGCATGCTCACATTATTTGATTATCCTGTACTACCTGAACACTTAATGTTATTGCAGCAACCATTTGCAGGTATTGAGATGGTGGTGCTCGATGGTCACCCCACTATGATGAACCATTCGAGATTGGATAGTGATGAAAGCGAGCTTCTTGAGAACCAGCCGTGCGTTTTTACCTTCAACTCCATGTTTTTCTCATCATTTGCACGCAATTGCGCTGCTACATTCCTACTTTGTCCCTATGTGAAGTTTACATAACATTTCTAAACTTTTTGATGTTTAATGTGAAAAGCCTACGTTGCAGGCATGGCCTGAGGATGTCGCATTTCTGTATTTTTTTATGATTAATGCCCTTCGATTTTGTCATTCTGTGATTTGTGAGGTTGATTGTTCTTGCCATGTTCGTTATTTACAGAATAAAGATGAATTTCATTGACCGAATTCGGTATGTTCACAACGAATATATTAGTATGAAGTCACAAGACTTGAAGGCTGATCGCATGTGGAGAAGAGAAGTTTGTAAGAAAATAGGCTTGCGGATTGAGGAATCAAAGCTCGCAGACAGTTTGAGATGGCACGATAACTTATTTCAGATTGCCTTCAGAGATGGAGAGGTGAGCATTGTTTCTGTTGTATGCTGCCCGTAGTTGCACTGACTCTTTCAAAAGTCTTGACTGGACTCACCAGGTGTACATCCTTCACATGTTGATCACCACGTACCTTTTATGGTTGAGTTGCTTAAAAGATTTGCAAGGAGTACCTTTGTACCGAATGGAAGTTTATGTTCACATTTAATTTCCACCGTACATTTTTTAGATATTACTTGTCTGATGACGACCATTGTGTTTAGACTCCAAACCACTTTGTTTAAATGTGGGATTTTAGCGTGAATTTAGAAACCATATCTTGAATTATAACTAGCATCAACGGTTGTTTACTGTTCGTTTCCCTCTTTGGGTTGATTTTGTGCTAGATTTCTTTGTCATTACGATATCATTACTTTGCCAATTTATCTTGGGCCTTTTTATTTCATTTTCTCCATTTTCAGCCATTGATGGCCATTTACATGCTCGTTCTCTCCTTCTACCAGATTTGGGATCTACAGGAAAAGATATTTTCCAAATGGGAGCGTTGGGAAATTAAGGGTCAGAAAGAGGCTTATCATGAACACGCAGGCACAAAACGTAGGAGGAGAAGTGAACAGGCAAACCTATTGCGGAATCCTGAATGTGATTCACCTCCGGGAATGCCTTTGCTTCCTTGGAGAGCATTGCAGGTAGGCTTGCGAACCACCATCGTAAAAATGGGGGTTGAGAAGGCTTTTCTGTAGGTCTTTTACAGCTTTTTAACAGGGTTTTTGAGGTTTTTTTCAAAGCCGGATTTTCAATGTTTGGTGTGAGTATTTGACTTGTGACATGGTTAAGATGGAGCGAGTAGGCTCTCAAAGGGAATGGAAGACATCCTCTTTCGTTGTTGTAGACCACACTGCCAGTCACTAATTGCATGGAAATTACTTGTTTAATCCAACTCGTTTTTCCCACATGAAAACACAAACCAATGTTAATTATAAAGCATAAACTTCGTCGTTGTTTTTCCTCTTCTTCCTGGTATTTTGCAGGGACTGACGAATAAAGTTACTTTGAAGAATATTCTTCAGCAAGTAGCTGATGGACAGCTGTCCATGAAGGAGATGGAGGAACAAGGAAGCAATCTCAAATCTTTGGAAAGAATGCGTGCTGCATTTGTTGACCTATCTCAGAGTGCCAGCTGGCAGCACTGTGCTGAGAGGTTTCCTCCTTTCACCACCGACCATCAACTTAGTGCGTTTCTGAAGGACTTCCAAAAGAAGGTGACTCATAAGAATAAGACTAAGCAACCTTTCATATAGAAGATATAGAAGTTTCATTTACCAGTAAAATGAATGAATTTGTTCGCGAATGAATGTGTGAATTTATTTCATGGTTCGAATTTGTGAAAACAATTAGAAACGCTGTATATGTGGTTCCGATACTAAATGTGTATTGACGGTTTTCTCGAGTATAATATGCGTATGGTACCGGGAAACCACATATTTTCCAATTGTGTTCACGTGAGCTATGATTTGATGTGTGAATGTGGGATGAATAAGTACAATGTAGATGGTTCTTTTCTCCCTTTCCCCTTTTTCCCAACTTTGGCGTGTGCGGTTAGTAACATCGGAGATGTTTTTTTCTGCCTTTTCACTTTATTCTTTTTTCTTTCCTTCGTTGTATGCAGAGAAGCAACGAAGAACGGAGACAAAAACAGGGAGTCCCGGAGTCGTTTATCGCACATGTCCAAAATGCTATTGTATGGGAAGAGCACGCTGGGCGGTTAAGTAGACAAGGAGACGCTCATGATTTGTCGGTTCTCCAACAGGGTGTGGCTCAAGTCCATCTTCAACCACACCATAGACTTGCAACGGGACTAAGACATTGTGGAGATACAAATGGGCAAGGTGGATATGTGACTTGTTCCGATGTTCATTTAGAACATGGAGGAGTTTTGGATAACAAATGCAGAGAGCAAGATAATGGAGGCCAGTTTGATGCTCCTTCGAGATATAAGCCTGTTATGAGTGGAGGTGGTTGTTTGGTAACGGATGACGGAGGTTTAAACTTGCCGTAATCGATGTAAATCGATGTAAATAAGTGAGGAAGGCGTTGCGTTTTCTCGGCTTTAATAGGGGTCAGGATCGATTATTCGATCTTTAATCGAAATATATATAGGACTAGGCAGTGGTAGCTAGATAGGAAAGATTGACCGTCAGGGTCTTTCAAATTTTGGCAATGCATATTTTGTTCTCGAGTTTTTGTATTACAAGTTTTTTTTGAATTATGCCCAAATCCCAGCACGTATTTTTGATTTGATTGCGTTTTGTTTTTTTTTTTTTTCAAATTAAACATTTTCCAATGATGGAAAAGGAGACTTGTTCCATGAAGGTCCTTGTTTATCCCTCTACGGATTTTTGTAACACTTGTAAGGTCCTTGATTTTCACAGAGGATTCGTGGGTTAATAAGGTTAATTCCTTCTATAGAGAAATGTAATCTTCATTATTTTTTCACGTGTTGCATCTAAAAGAGGGTCTTCTTGAGTGTCTATGCGCACGTTTTTTAATGTTGATTTATGATGTTAGTTTATGATGTTGATGTCAATGTTATTGTTAATGTTAATGTTAATGTTTGCACGTGTTTTGAGCTGATGAAGGGTTAATTTTCATCAGTATTGTCTCTTCATGTATGGTTTGAGTTACTTCAAGTTTTTCGGTAGCAATTACTAACTTATTTTTCTAATTACCGGAATTTTTTGAACTCTCAATAGTTCGGTGAACTCTAGATAGTTTGAGGGTGTTCATATATTTTTTCAAGTGCTGACATCAGTTCGAAGGTCCTTGAAGTGCTAGAAATGGTTTGTCATTTCCCAAAGGATACTGTATTAAATAAAATAAATCTAAGCCGCGCAAAGTGAATAAATCACCTCCGAGCCACAACAGAAGGGTGGAGACTATACAAAGCCTAGTAAACAGACAGTAACAAGAAAATATTGATAATAATTGGACTTCTGGAGAGGGATGCATAATGCACGAGAGATGGGTAAAACATTTGTACAATTCAGAGGGAAATTATTGATGTTTTCCTGTCCCAAGAGATAGTACTGATCTTAGTTCTCAAATGGGCATCCACTTGAGGAAACTTTTGGCCTTGGATATTAAAAATGTTAAATCCACACCACGCCAGCTTATACTAAATTATTTTGTCCTTTCACTGAAAATAGTTAAAAAGAAAGATTGGGTTGGGCATTTATAGTGGTTGACAAAATTCTTTGGAAGACCATGTGTCAATTGAAACGATTCACCAAAAGAAACTGTAACATGATAACATCAAATCACATAATCATCGATAAACCTTTCCTCAAAATTAGCTCCAACAACACTAACGGACGGAAAAAAACAAAGTACTCATGAATTTACGGTGCCATACATGACAACAATATTACCTACGGGTACATATTATCTCACATTTCTTATGCACACTTCAGGTAAGTCAACAAAAAGTAAACGATTGACCAATCTTTAACTCGAACCCAAACCCGAACCCGAACGTGAACCCGTACCCGAAACCGAACCGGAACGTGAGCCCTAACTTCTAAACTTTTTTGTCAGTCGATGTCTACTAGCTCATTTTCGAAATCATAAGACTTCTGCAAAAACACTTTTTCCGACGGAATGTCCTTCAACTTGGGCACAGTAATAATTTCGAGAAGGTTCAAATCCTCCTGCGACTTGTCGTCTACAAATTGCCAAAGGATAGGTTTATAACGCATACCCTCCGTATATTCAGTTTGCTCAGTTTCCATAGAAATGGAATCCATGTCCAAAAACTCGTTGAGGTCCGGCAACTCACCAAAAATATTTTGGTTTCCTTTTTCATTATGGACATTCTCTTCGGTGGACACTTGCGGTAAATGACTTGAGAACTCATTTCTCTCTAAGTTACTCCCATTCGCCAACTCCTCCTCCTTCTCTTTCTCCTCCTCCTTCTCCTTCTCCTTCTCCTTCTCCTCCTCCTCCTCCTCCTCCTTCTCCTCTTCTTCCTTTTCCTCCTTTTCCACATTTCTTTCCATATCTTTTCCAATTAATGTTGTTTCTAATCCTAACGAAAGACTAAGTTCATTTTCAGTATTCAATTGTGGTTCCCGGTTGGGACTATTTACCAAAGTGGGGAATTCAATCAATAAACTTGTTTCATTAGTAGTAGGAGGAGCAGGAGCTAAGTTTACTTCAGAAATTATGTCTAAAAAATTATTTCCTCCCTTGGCATCCTCGTTCTCCACCCTTATGTTTGTCTCCACTTCATCCCCCTTCTTGTCCTTCTCCTTCTCCCCTTTGTCCCCCTGATGTTGGTTCTTCAACTCCTTCTCCTTCCCGTTAACCTTCTCTTTCTCTTTATCCTCCTCCTCCTCCTCATCTAGTTTTTCCTTATTCCTTCCTTTTTCTTCCTCTAAATTTTTCTCCGTCTCTAGCTCCATGCTTATGGTCTTCTCCTTCTCCTTCTCCTTCTCCTTCTCCCTCTTCATCTCCTTCTCCTCCTCTTTCGTCTTCTCCTCCACCACCACCCGCTTTTCCACCACCATCTCCTCCACATTTTCCTTCCTCTCCCTCTCTCTCACCCTCTCTAGCTCTAACGCTCTCTTCAACACCTCGTTCGCCCTCATAAACTCCTGCCACGCCCTCTCCAAATTCCCCTTACCCCCATCCTCCATCCATTTCTCCGTCTCCTTCTCCCTTTTCTTTCCTTCCCTCAATCCCTCCCCTCTCTCCTTCCCAGATAGCCTCCCCATCCCCATCTCCATTTCCTTCACCCCCTCTCCCGAACACTCCTTCCTTTTCCTTGCCTCTTCTACCCTAATTTCCCTACAGGGATCTTCAAAAGATAACCGTATCTTCACAAAATAACTTTGTTTTTTTATCTCCAGATCACATTCCTCTCGTAACTGAAATTTTTTCATCCCTTCTACTTTTTCAATTTCACCTCCCTCTCTCCTTTCATCCCCTCTTCCTCTCCCTCCATTCCTTCTCCCTTCATCTCCTTTCCCTTCATTTCCTCCCCTCTCATATCCTCTCCCTTCATTCCCTCCCACTTTATCTCCTCTCCCTTCACTTCCTCTCCCTCCATTCTCTCTTTCTTCATTTCTAGCCTCCAACAGGCCATAAACTTCTTCATTTATATTAAAACTCTTCTTTACCACTCCTGTTACCTTCCTTGAGCTTCCAACCAAATCTCTCCCCGTTCGACCGTTAAAACAAATTTCTATCTCCGCACGTTCCATGTCACAGTTTTCCGCAGAATTCGGAGCATAAACTATTAGCTCCTTTTTGTCTTTTTCTGGAGACCCTTCACATTTTTCCGCTATTGCCTCCAATGGACCAATCCCACCTCCTTCCAAAAAAAACTCTTTGGAATTTTCCTGCGAAGTACACTGCCAAATTTCTGTTTCTGCAGGTTCTATGTCACAGTTTTCTTCAGAATTCGGAGCACAAACTATTAACTCCATTTTTTCTTTTTCTGGAGACGCTTCACCTTTTTCCGTTATTGCCTCCAATGGACCAATCCCACCACCTTCCAAAAGAAGCTGTTTGGAATTTTCCTGAGTACACCGCCCACCGCTTATTAACACTTTAGTAACACTTATTATTTACACTATATTTTATTATTGACACTTTATTATTGACACTTTATTATTTACACTCTATTAACACTTATTATTTACACTTTATTAACATTTATTATTTACACTTTATTAACACTTACTATTTACACTTTTTTAACACTTATTGTTAACACTTTATTAACACTTATTATTAACACTTATTAGAATTAACTACACTAAACCGCATTTTGCTACGTGGCTTATTCTGGAGCACGCACTTCAACAGTTTTCTTAACACTAGTTTAGAATTCTGGGTCCAAAAACACCACCTGGAATTAGAGCGTTTAACTAGAATAGCAATGGGCGGTGTCATCCATTTCCTTCATCAATTCTAAAATACATAACATGTTCAATAAATTAAATAAAGAAGAGATGATTTTTTGTGGTAGAGGATGCCACGTGGCTAAAAAAGAGTTAGAAGAAGAGTGGGAGAACACAGAAAAAAAAGGAGAGCCTTACTTAGCCCCCCGTTTTCTTTTTTTTTCCTTAACCACAATATTGATGCTTAAGTGGAGGCAAAGTATATAAAGGATTGCCTACCATATTCAAGACCGAGGACAGTTGCAAATTAAATACAAATTTGTATATTTAAGACTCACACTTAGCATATTTTTTATGAGAATAAGTTATGTATATATTTTCTTACCTCTCTTTCGTTCTTCGATAAGATATAATCCGCAAGCCCTTCATATCCAATTTGTCTTTCAATATATAAATCCTTAAGATTCTGTTAGCAAGCCAAAAAATCATATAAATGAAATTGTATAAACGACAAAGTTTTGCTGAAGAACTAAACTCTAAAATGACAACATAAATTGTGAATCACAAACCTACTATTTGAGCTTTCTTTTGAACTTGGCATTTATTGAACTATATTAGAAAAAATAAATAAGATGTGTGATAAATAGGAGTAATTTAAAATTTAAAAATGGAATACAAAGGATCCTTTATAGTGCGATTGCAAGATATCGTTTTAACTTTTTTTTTTTTAAACTTACAAATTTGTCCTTCACTGCTTGAACAATTTGTTCTTTTGTTGCAAGCTTAAGTCCCAAGAGATAATCTACAGCCTTTTTCATCTCTCTCCTTGCCCTCATCGATTTCGGCATCTTGTAAATGTTTAGAAAGAGAGAGAAGAGAGGGAGAGAAAAAAGAGAGATAGAGGGAGTGAATGAATTGCAGCATTTTGGACATAACTAACCATAGCCTTACTGCAGTAAGAACATTGTTTCGAAACTAGGGTTTCATGCTTCCATGCTTTGACGTGATTGGCGCTCGAATGAGCATGCATGTGTTTTTAACTATGGGACGTCGGCACCGCCAGTACATGCAAGTGCCTTAAGATAACCCTAAAAAAACAACGATAAGCAATAAAATCTTTTACATACGCAATACAAGTGTAAATGTTATTGGTACGGTTTGCGGCTATCGTATCAAAGTTTGGGCGTAAATTGCGCACGGTATCGCGGCCGTAATGGCAATATTCGAAACAGGTCAGAAAATTGCGTGTCACGGTATTTAATACGAATATTTTATGACAAAGGCTGACGCTTGCGGAGTGCACGATACTTTCAATGTCAACCAGAAAAACATCATAGCAAAATTTGGACTTTCCGATTTTAAGGGTATTTTCGCATGTAACCGAAACTTAGTCTTGCTACTTTGTTTTTTAGCGAAGATTCTCCGTACAGATTTCAGATCATTCGGATGTAAACGCAAATAACTTCACTTAAAAAAATGACTTACGTAGACGTGTACGAAGAATTGTGACAGATGAAGTGGTACATAAAATGAGGCGAAACTTCCACTCGCCTTCAATTTGAGGCGTTTCTCCGCACGCTGTACAATTTTTGTGACTTCGTAATGTCCGTACGCCACATTGTCGACGAGTCGAAACCCTAAAATGCCTTTGTCGCACAGAATTTGCGGTTCCGTTTATCATCTTCCCACTTGCGACAGGTGGCCAATATTTTTCATACGCCGTATGTGTGAAGACACGTGTTTTTGAGAGAGACGGCCCCTGTACGGATCAGCGCACGCAAAACATTACGCACAGGCTGGAAACGTGCAGTGTGTTTTTTTTTTGGTACTCCGCGCACAAAAATTGTAAAAAACTTCAGACACGTGCAACAGTGTCTGCCTATTCGCTCACCTTATTGGACTTTATTTCAAATCACCTCGCGAGGTGATTTGATGTAAAGTTTGAACATGTGTTGAAAGGACGCGAAAGTGGGTCGAAATGCCCTAAACGACAAATTGTATCGCGCTAGACGACAAACTACTGTTTCAGGGTAACGCAACTTGTACGTTGGTAATTTATATTTTTTGGTACGGCTGCGGATTTTTTCGTTTTTTTCTAAGGTATGGAGGAAAACGACAGAAAATAACTGTATACGAAAATACCCTAAGGATCAAAACTTCAAAATTTATAAATTTACCCTAGTTAAGTAACAGGTATATTTTTAACAGGTTGAAAATTCTTTGTACTTTTTGTACGTTTTGTATCGTACATCCCATTAGGTCTCTACGAAATGAAAATATTAGTGTTGTGTATCGGTAAGGATTTGCCGATAACCGATATGGATCTTTTTTCGGGGACCCCGATAATCGATATACTGGTACGATATATCGTTATCGGTGTTATCGCCGATAAATACTCGATATTTATTATTAATTATCGGTATTTATCGGCGATAACACTGATATCGATAACTATTGGCGATATTTGTACGGACCGTACATATAAATGTACGGCCAGTACTCAACTGTACGTCATATTCCCCGGACGCGTCGCGGATCCCCTTCCCCCCGATTTCGGTAAACAATCGCGATTTTTCCTTGATTATTTATTATTTAAGGGGGTTTTACTTGGGTTCCACACTCCCATACCCTTCCTCGATGTCCTTTTTGACTGTTAGTTGCGCCCATAGATGTCCAAATCGTACGGATATGGACTTTTCTGTTAAAATTACGTAATATTCGTCGATTTCATACTTTTCGTAAAATTTGAATAGATTTCTCTGTACGAACATGTACGAAAATGTACAAAAAGCGAAACACTATAAAATATTTAAAATTACGAACAAGTAACATAAATGTACGAAATTATACGGAAAGTGTACCCTTCAAACCTACTAATACGACAAATCTTTGTCAACCGTACTGAAATATATAGGGACGTACGGCAATGTACCCTATAAACACAAAATTCCCCCCTTATAATAACCCTAAGTAGTACGAATATGTACAAACATTACACATAAATATACGAAAAATGTAGCGCGCTGTACTAAATAATACAAAATTGTACGGCAATGTATCCTCCAAACCCTAAAATTAATATCCATAACAAGTACGGAAAATACGGCCACTGTACCTACATGTATGAAAAGTGTGCAGCTTTAATTATGAATATACGGAATTTAAGGAAATGTACTCTAAAACCCTAAAAATCATTTATATAACCCTAGAAAGTACGGACATATACGGAAACCTGTACGAAAAATGTACGGGTGCAATGGAAGGTACTTTATTATACAAAGTCAATAATATAATACAGTATGTTATAAAATACTATTGTATGCATACTATCTTTTTTTAAGTTATCGCCGATATGGAATTTGTTGGTCTCAGACCGATATATCGGAACCTCTGACCGTTCGATAACCGATAACTATCGGTATCGGTGTTATCGCGATAAGTTTTTTACCGATACACGACACTAGAAAATATGATGTCACAACACCGCCAATCGTTGTTAGCTTCAATAACGCTAATTCGTGCCCCCTAATTTTGACCCAAATTCTCAAATATAATTATTAATTATTTTTTAAAATTTATGCGAGTAAATGATTTACCCTAAAATTTTGAAATTCACAATTACCGTTAATAACGCTATTTTTTTTTTACGCTATTTATTTCTTGACGCTAACAGCGATTGGCGGTGTACACCGCAAATCATAATTAGAGTAATGAAAAAATTAGAGTAAAAAAACCAAAAAAAGCAATTAGAGTAATGAACTCTAATTTATGTGATATAACTTTTTCACAGAGGAAGTTTACTAATTTATTTAAGTACTCTATATTGGGTTATGTCGGCAATAATTATCCGCGCTTAAATTGTGAACACTAAATTACGTAGACGTACAAAATTTGTCATTCCGTATAGTTTTGACGTCATTATGACGTTAGGACTATTTGTCGGGCTGAATGTCAGTTAATGTTCACACTGACGACGATGCTGTCGACGGAAGAGAGTTATGCGAACGGTTTTTTTTCGATGTGATTGATTTTTTGTTTAGTGCGATTTCACGTGCGAGCGCGATTCTATTGAATCATTATTTGTACCTTTCTACTTATAAAAGTACAATTTTGCACGGTCGGACGTCGTCCATACACCACACTATTTAAAACAAACCTATATTATATTTTTTTACGCTAATTAAACCTTACCTAAATTATAATAATGAAAAAATTATAATCATTTAATCTATTTTACGTGAAAGAGTCAAAATTTCGAGCGACCGAATTAGCGTTATTTACTCTAATTACGATTCGCGGTGTACACCGCGAATCTTAATTAGAGTAAATTACTCAAATTCGGTCGCTCGAAATTTCGACTATATCACATGAAATAGAGTAAATGATTCTAATTTTTTCATTCATTTAAGGTAAAGTTTAATTAGTGTTTTTAATTCTAATATAGGTTCGTTTTAAATAGTGTAGAATACGGACGACCTCCCACCGTGCAAAATTGTACTTTATTAAGTGAAAAAGTACAAATAATGATTTAATACAAGTCGTTATCATGTAACTGCGTTTTAACAAACCGCGTAGAGCAAACGTCATAGTGACGATAAACTATACGTTTTGCCAAATTTTGTACGAATACCTTATTTACAGTAGAGGATATTAGCGTGCCAAATTAGAGTACTTAAATAAATTAGAGTAAACTTCATAGTTGAAACAGCTCTATCACATAAATTAGCGTTCAATACTCTAATTCATTTTTTTAGTTTTTGTACTCTAATTTTTTCATTACTCTAATTACGATTCGCGGTGTACTGTACACCGTGAATCGTAATGTAGTGTTGGGTATCGGGTAAATTCATATCGCGATAATTGCGATATTCGATATATCGAATATCGATCGAGCAGATTCCTCGATATATCATACCGGGACCAACATAAATTATCGCGATATATATCGCAAAAAAATGGGTGTCCGTACAGCCATAGTACGGAAAATCGTACGGAAGATGGTAAGGATATTTACCCCTATCGATTATCGGCTACCCAAAAAAAGGCCCATATCGGTTATCGGCAAATCCTTACCGATACACAACACTACTAATAGCGATTCACGGTGTAGTTGACAATCAACTCTGATAGTGAAAAAAGGTGTACAACCATTGTAAAGTTTGGTATTTTGAAGGAAGAATAGAAGTGAAACCAAGGGTTTCTCCAACTGAACAAAAATAGAGTGTCTCCCTATGTGATCCTCTATGACTCTTTCACAGAGGAACATATGTCTAACACCTAAGATACACATTTTTTTGCTCCTGAGCCTAAAATATTTCCCGCACTCTTTTCTACCACCTTCAATAATTTGACTTCTGATGTAAGACTAAACCGACACCATGAATCATGGTCATCAAATACAACAACAAAAAAAAAAAACAAAAAAAAACAATATATAAAAATCACTAAAAAAAATCATTAAAAGTACACAGAGGGCTCTTCTTGACAAAGACACTACACCGCGCATCGTTATTAGTGTTAGTAACAATAATTCGGTCACGGCTTTTTTTGGCCAAAAATCACAAATTAGAGTTAACAACATTGTTTAAGGAAGTGGACTAAAATCTGCCACGTCTACATGCACTAAATTAGTATTATTAATTCTAATTTTGCATTAACACTAATAAATCTTTAAATGCTAATAACGATGAGCAGTGTAGTGGTTTTAACTGGACTAGCATACAACCACTTTTAACAAACCCATTGTAGGATAAAATCACTAAGTCTGAAAGTAATGACAGGAACGGGAGTGAGTGGCAGTGGGTGTTCAAATAGTGTTAAAATAACGGCCTTATCAACTCCCTGACTTCCATCCTCAAAACAAGAGTCCATTTGAATCGGGACTTTTCCCACAATCTGCAAAAATAAAATGTATATTTCAGCAAAGCGTATAGCCCAAAAAACAATGTTTTTTTTCCCAAGTCAGAAATATTTTCTCTGATGAGCTCATCCATGACATGATCTAAAAACCGTACCGGGATCCACTTCTCAAATGAGATCATTTCCACATTAAAGTCCACTGTGAGCCATGAAAAGGAACAACGACCTTCGTACCTTCACATTACTGGTGATTGAAACCCTAATCGTATAATACTCCATAAACCTAGAATGCAAAAAGACATAAAATGACTATGGTTTACATAAGACGAACCTTCGACAGACTATGGTTTACATAAGACGAACCTTGGACAGTCACCCTCGAACAGACCACCGCCCATCGCTATTAGGGTTAATAACACTGGTACAGTCGTGACTTTTTCTGGCCGTGAATCACAAAATAGTGTTAACAACACTGTTTAAAACCGTGGACTACAATCTGCCACGTCTCCTTGCACTTAATTAGTATATATTCTAGCTTTGAACTAACACTAATAAATCCTTAACCCTAACAATGGGCGGTGTAGTTCGACTCACCTTTCCATCTTTGAAATGGAATCCGCCGGCTCCCAAAGCAGCGATACTGCTGTGCTTTACTACTTATGTCTTTGTTTTATGTGCCATTTTTTTATTTCTATTTTTTTATTTCTATTTTTTTATTTCTATTTATTTATTTTTATTTTTTTGTGTGCTTGTTTCTTTTGCCTTGCTTTTCCTTTTTGCCTGCTTCCCTCCACATGTAGTTTACAGTTTTGGCATTGCCGCCCCTTTAAGGTCCCATGGACTCAGATGGTTCACCATCGCGCTTTTTTGTTTTAATTCAGCCTTGTGTTTTTACTTCTACAAATATTACAAAACTTAAAAAAAAAAAGTGCTATGTTAAACCAGCTGCGCCCATGGGGACAAAAAGGGGCGGAAAGAACAAAACTGAAAAACTACATTTGGGTCTGAGCCAAGAATGACGAGGGCTGGGAGGATCTGCTGTGACATCCGTATTTTGTCCACATACTATTCCCCCATTTTATATTATTCCCCCATTTTTATACATATTCCCCCATTCTTATATATATTCCCCCATTCTTATACACATGCATTCCCCCATCCTCATATACATTCCCCCAAAAGGTATAGACATGAGACAGCAAAGATCACATAACAAAGACGTTTCGAAACTAAAAGAAACAATTCACAAAAGGAAAAAAACCTTCCCAGAAACCAATTTGCAAAAATTCAAGAGAGATCAAGGTTGCAAGAAGAGAGTAAAAGAAAACATGTGATGAATGTCAGCCTGAGAAGCCTTTTCCATTCCAAAATGATTCAGAGAGGCTTGAAAACTTGGGCACAAATTCCTTGATCAATATAAGCAGCGATGATATATTCATGAAGAGGAGTAAAAAGAAAAAAGAAACGGATTTCAAGAAAAAATAACATAGTCGCGAAGTGCAAAAGCAAAAGCAAAAGCAAAAGCAAAAAAACAAAAACAAAAGCAAAAGCAAAAGCAGAAGCTGCAAAAAAACAAAAGCAAAAGCAAAAACATAGCGATCAAAAACCCGACAAAAGCCAAAAAGGAGGGGGCAGGAGGAAAAAGGGTCAGCGAAACTTACAAACATAGAAAGAATATTAAATGCTGCGAAAGGAAGACCTCGCCACCTCTTCAAGTCGATCTCGCAACTATACCAATTCAGCATCAATCCTGTGGTGAAATATAGTATAGTAATTGGTCATTAACTAGCAAATCCTGTTTAGTACAATAGACGTAGACCGTGTCCAATGCACCTTATTTGGGAAGATTATACCAGAAATGAATGTGGATGCCAGACTATAACTTGCGCTTTCTAAAGATGACAGAACAGTGGATGCTTCGTAGATATTAGATGATTGGATGGCACCACATAAAGTCAGCATGATAAAATGAATTCAAAGAAAAAATTCTGACCACTTCTCACTCTAGTCCCTATAGCCAAAAGAAAAAGAAAATCATGACTTCTGAAACCTAAAACTTGCCACTAATACATAAAACAAAAGGGTTTCTACCCTCAAAGGCAACAGTCACCATAGCATCTTCCTATTCTTAATAAGAAAACAAACCTCGCATTAGGCCCTCAATTCCACTAATATACCTTTTTCCAAGCAATCATCACAATTCATTAGCCCCATAGTCCTCCAAAATCGCAGTAAGTCTACAAAAAAGGGCGACCTAGTAGGAGGTCACCATATGCCCCTCCATAAACCAATAAGGTTATTTAGAGCAAATTCAATATCCCTCTAGTGGATAAGTTCATATTGAACAATCACCTTCAACATGATCATTTTCCATGCCTTCGATCCACATTATCAGTAGGGGGAAGAGGAAGAGAGAGAGAGAGGCTAAAGGGAGAGGGAGTGGGAGATGGAGAGGGAAACGGAGGTGGTGATGAAGAGATAGAGGGAGGGAGAGGGGGCAAATCTGGTTCCTTCAGAAGAGCTTGAATGACAGATAGAAGATATGTTTGAACCACGCTTGTCGATAGCTCTGGAAGACACCAATATCTTATAACAACATATCATTGGTTAGGAATAAAGAAGAGAAACACACAAAGATATATACATAGGCAAAGAATGAAGTTAAGAGAATAAAAAGTAAGAAGCCAATCCACAGTACTGACATTCAACACAAAAACATCAGAAATCAGAAAGGTTAAATTTCAAACAATCCACCAAAACATAAAAACTCCTACGCAAGATTATTGCAAGCATCAACATTGTTGTCCAACGTGTTAAGAGTGGGCAGACAAATAATATGGATGTGACCACAGCAAGATTACACGGCAAGTCGTGTACACAAGAAGGGCCAACTCATGTCATTCAACAAATGTTGAAAAGATTTAAATCCTTGTCCTGAATCACCATTCCAAACCGATTCAAACTAAAAGCTTCACAAGTAATCCAATAACCAGCGTCCAAACAAAGTTATCAAGCAGTAATATACATATATATGTGTGGATTATAGGGTTACAATATTATAGTATATAACATGTAACATAATAAGAGAGACATATATATACACACACATACACATACATTACATATATGTATAATTATCTCAAGGAAAAACAAAGCACAGAAAAACCACAGCATGTCAAAACCTATTTCTCAATTTAAAACAACTGCCAAAATCAAAATCAATTTTAAAAGCTCCAGAAAAAACAGCTCTATTTATAGAATCATTTCCCACAAAAATGTTCTGTCACTGAACAGCAAAGCAACTGCAAAAATTCCAGCTCCTGATAAAAAACGATCCGATTCTGTACAAATTAAAAAATGGAAAAATGTACACACCAGCATTCCTGTGCTGAAACATTTGAGGAGTGACATCATGGCAGTTGTCTCCAAATATATGAATCTAATTTTTGATAACGATCCCTCCAAAAAGTAGAATCTGATCTAACAGCATTAGAGGCCTCTCTAAGGCCTTGTAAACCCTGTCCCATTAACGCCACAGATCTTGCATAAGGTGCAACTGCAGTCACTCTTTCTACCTCTTCCCTATAAACTGTTACTGCTCCACAAAGGGCAAGTGTACTGCTCAGCAACATCCAACCCCTAATTTGTCCACTGGCACGCACTAGTGTGCTATCTTTTCTTCCATTCATTAATCCATAAAATGCAGTTCTCCCCATTTGAAAACTCGAACGATATGCCGAATCAATCATCGTCTGAACAACCGCACTCCCTGAGGCTGATGATGACTTGCTTGCAGCCGCCGCTTTTGCACTGACAGCAAATTTTCCAGACAATGCACCCTTAGGGACAACAGAAATAACTTTGATTGGAGATGCCCAATGAGCTGCTGGTAGAGCCTTAAGTCCCCCCGCAAACATTCCACGCTCGGCAAACATCAGAACAGCTTTGAATATAGACGGAGCTTTAAAGCCAACAATTTTTGCTGCTGCTGAGTAAACAAAGCCTAAACGTGATGCCCAAAATGCCAATGCTGAAGCAGCTGCAGCAGTAACCATTGCATCTTTCTCATCTTCTCTCCTTTCTCCAGAGTCCTGGAGCCCAGTTGCTATATGCTGGCCCATGAAATTGACTCGATTTTGCTCTGAAGTTTCTTTTGCGTCTTTGCTCCTTCTCATCTTTTTTTCCATGACTTCCGAGTTGCACAAAAATCTCTCCGCAAACTGGGCCACATCCATTGACACCTCTGTATTCCAATGCTTCAGGACTCCTCGAACTGCCAAACCATCCATTATTGCCACACACGATTGCTGATTTGAAGCATTTCGCAAAGCATGTGTAATAAGTAATTGCTGCTGCTCTTCAAGCCCCAATTTTGACAGACCTTCCATATCAACCACCGATTTTGGCCTTTGTTGTCTTTGTTTCTCTGCAGTTTGTAGACTACAATTCATCTCAGGCAAACTCCGAGCTGTGAGGACACTACAAATACGGAACGTTTCAACTGCTTGCCTAAAATACCACATACTTTTCAGCTCCCCTTGAGAAGCAAGTCTACCTTTTGTCACAAGCCATGACAAGTGCCTTGCATTTTGGTGAGCCTGCTTTAATTCATTGACTTCTGGAAAAGCTTCTACGTAACCCTGCAGAAAGGATTCTACAAGCTGTCCTACGAAAGGTTCTACACCCACAAAGTTTTCTCTCCCTACATTCTGAGATTCATTCTCCCTGTCATTTGACAACAGAGTACACTCATCTCCATCCCCATTGCTCTCTATTCTCTTTTTATGTTGATTTTGAAGCAGATTAAGATGAGATAAAGGAGAGAGGGGAGAGAGGCGAGAGAGGGGAGAAAGAGCGTCCATTGAACTGTGAGCGGTCTCTACAGGATAATTTTTTTCTCTCAAAGATGACGGTTCCAAAAACTTTGTCATATCATTTTCCTTCAAGGAATCGGCAATTGCCGTCTCCAAATACAAAAACTGAGAATTAGCTTTTTCAGCTGCTTGCTTGGCCGCTGCAATTCGGCCAACAAAAGTTGTTCCAAAAATGGAATCTAGCACTTCCATAAACCCTAACAGCTTGTAATCTGAAACTCCAACACCTTTAATCACTGATTCTTTCACAACATCAAAAGAACTAGTCGGTACAAACCCTTTCTCTTTGGTTCCTTCAGCCACTCCAGCATTTCTCTTCTGCAACCTTAATTCCTTACTTTGAGTGTTATCATCCAATTCCCGACAAGGACCATCACCCATACATTCTACACTTTCGCGTAGTCCCTCAAGTTTCATGGAAGCTTCCAAAATAGACGGCTCCAAAAGCCACGTGTCGCTTTTTTCTGCTTGAGCCACTACTATATCTGGTTTCACAGCTGCAATAAGCTCTCGCACGTGTGAAACCGACCTCTCCGATAAAAGCTCAGTTGACAATATATACAAAACACCTGATGAATTTTGAGATTTCAAAACGAATACAAAGGAGCCTGCATCTTCCCCTAATTTACCATCATTCTGTAACCGTTTCACAAAAGTGTCAGACAGCTCCAACCTAGTAGGGCCAGGAGACTGAAAAATAACAGACCAGGCTGATGAAGAAAAGAAGTGAAAGAGTTTCGTAGAAAGGGAAGTCAGTCCGGACAAAAAACGAGCTCTATCAGATCCTCCTTCAGCAAGGGACGATTCCATCGAGTAAAAAGTAGAGAATTCTAAAGCTTAGGAAGAATCACTATCTGCGTTTAGGATTGTTTAGTGAGGTTTCCTACTAATAAACGGATGGCTAGCACTTGAAGAATATCATAAAACATGAAGTCATGGCCATTGTAAGGCAAATAGCTGTTTTCATAAACACACCATTGATTCGGAAGTAGAAAAGAAAGCAAGAGGAACTACATCCGGAAAACTGCCCGGATGTTTTCAAACAAAAAGAAGGGTATTATAACTACTTTGGTTTGCACATGCATACGTTTATAAGTATACAACTGTGTGTACGTATGTGTGCAACTGTACGTTTGTATAAGTGTAAGAGCGTACAGCAGGCTATTTTTTTGTGGAAAAGCATTTTCGAACACTTCCAGATGTCGTAACAGACTAAGGGTGCGTCTCCATGTAATTGAAACTTTGTATAGAATTTACTTTGTATTTTAGCGCAGATCCGGCGGACCCGGATTTCGCGTGTCCCTATGTGTACCAAACGAAGTTGTCACTTAAGGGCGTGACTATTGTAAACTTCGACAATGCCCGTGACGCCTGTCGACAGTGTACAATGTGATGACGCACGTTATTTTTTGTAACTGCGTGTGACGTCGCATGACTTTTCGTGACATTGTAGACGTACCGCCAGCCAGCCTGTGCCGTTTCACGGTTGAAGAAGATGCACTTTGCCTATGCGTCTCTTGTCCGCTCGACGTGAAATGGCATCGGATCTTGAGACCCGCGAGATAAAATCCGTACAAGGCGCAAACGGACAAAATTAAACAAATTGTGTACTTTGCCTTGTCGTACCTAAACGCAAACGGACAAAACATAGCGGATCGTGCACTTTTCTTCGTCGCTTGAATTCTTTTGAAATTTTTTGAAAAAAAATCACACTTGCGACTACGTGTTTCTATTTATAGATCCAAAATTCTTTGTTTTAAAACACATCTTCCCTGTGTTTAAAAGAAAAGTTTGAAGATGACGTTTTTTGGCGTGGCCGTAGGTCGAAGAACACAAAACGACAACATGTAGTACATCTTAAATTCGATGATGACGCAAAATGTACTTCTCATTTTCTCTATTTTTTTGTATGGTTGAAACTTAAGCAGTACGGCTCTAAGTTTTACAGGAAAACGACAGAAAAAAACCCTTACTTAGGCACATGGAGACGCACCCTAACAGGATATTACACGGCCGGAATGGTACACCGCAAATCGCTATTAGCGTAGAAGTTTCTTTAGGATATATGAATAATTACCGTGGTTTACGCTAATTAAGAATTTGAAATTTTTGAAAAAAAACATACATTCTAATTGTTTAATAATTCTAATTTGGGTCTTTGAATAAAGTAAATGTCGGTCGCAAACATGCTTACACTAATATAGGTATTTGTACAAAATCTGACAAATCGTACACAAACGTGGTTGCTGGACGAATATATGTGAACGTGATATTTGACAACCCGATTTGATACCCTTTTTAGACCGCACATTCTCATGCGTCCACGGCTACTAAACAAAATTAATTGTACTTTTTCACTTAAAAAAGTACATTTTTGTACGGTCTGACTTTGACAGTACACCACACTATTTAAAAGATGACGTACTTCCGTTTTGTACGGTACTAAAAAATTAACCCTCAATAGAGTAAAGAAAGAACTAGAATGAATTACACTAATGGAGAATAAAAAATAAAAAAAAGTGGGACGGAATTAGCGTACACTACGCTAATAGCGATTGGCGGTGTACATTACAAATTTCCATTATTTGACAATACAATACAATACTATACATTACAGTGCAATTGTTGCATTCACACCGGAAATGGATGATGAATGAGATGATAAAATGAATAATCCGGTACCATTGATTTCGCAAAAAAACAAAAACAGAGGCGCCAAACTGACCGACTGCTCGGATGTCAACCTTTTTGGAGCGTAGCGACAGACAAAATATATGATTTGTAGCGTAGCGACGGACAAAACATACGGTGAAGTGCGCCAAAACTTGACAACTGTGGTAAGTCATCCTTTTTTCCGGAGACCCTTTTCGGAATGCAAAAATCTGACTTTGAAAAAACATGAAGTCGTATCCCGAATGAATAAATGAATGGTACGGACATATTTGATTCCTCGGCGCTTAATCGTACGGCAACATGATTCACATCGCGGCGTTTTAGTTGACGTGAGATGAAGTAAAGAGCATTTCACGTCCAAACAAAACAAAAGGACATTCATTTTATCATCTCATTCATCATCCATTTTCGGCGTGAATGCAACAAATCATAGTTAAAAAGTAGGCGTTTTTATGGTAGGCCTTTGGTAGGCCTTTGGTAGGCGCACAAAGCTTGGCACAAAACTCGCGCAACGTAGGCATACTGTATGTGTGTGTGTGTGTTGTGCACACCCCTATACGAGCGTACGAATCTGACGTATGCTCATAGTACAGCGCACGCCGCTGAACGAAATTTTTTAGCAAACTGACACGGCGTAGGATGACATTGCGCGAAAAAAAAACCGGGAAAAAAAAAACCTGCGGACGAATGTGACAATAGTCCCGTCGTAAGTTGTGTTATGGGCTTTTCATGTGATCTTCTTAGATCGTTACTTTCATCAACGACCGTCAGATCGTCCAAATCTATCGGTTTAAATAAAGAGTCGCTCAAAACTCACAGAAAAAGATTTTTTTGTCCGTTTTTTTTTTCAAATTTAGACATGGCGTTTAATTCTCTATCGAACCATGTGCAAATCAACCTTGTTACAATTTTATTTCATTTTGCGACCAATACAATATGGGTCTTAAGGTTGTATTGTAAAATTTATGTACATTAGGCATATTGTATGGATGTCTTGTCACCTACTTTTGAACTATGCAGCAAATGCATAGCAATACAATACAGAGCAGTAAGGTACACCACGAATGGTAATTATAGTAAATTACTCTAATTCGGTCGCTCGAAATTTCGACTCTATCAGATGAAATGGAGTAAATGATTCTAATTTTTTCATTATTCTATTTAAGGTAAAGTTTAATTAGCGTTTTTAGTTCTAAAATAAGTTCGTTTTGAATAGTGTGGAGTACGGACGACCTCCGACCGTGCAAAATTGTACTTCATTAAGTAAAAAAGTACAAACAATGATTTAATACATGCCGTTATCATGTAACTGCGTTTAAACAAACCGTGTAGTGCAAACGTCATAGTGACGATAAACTGTACGTTTTGCCAAATTTTGTACGAATACCTTATTTACAGTAGAGGATATTACCGTGCCAAATTAAAGTACTTAAATAAATTAGAGTAAACTTCATAGTTGAAATAGCTCTATCACATAAACTACATCGTGCATCGTTATTAGCGTATAGAAATTATTAGTGTATATAATGAATTAGTGTCATGTACTCTAATTTGTGTATCAATACCATTTTCAAAAAAATGTTAAATTGTAATTTCTCCATAACGTTGATTTGGGTATACATGATCCGCCGTCGTAGCATATACTGTAAAATAGGTAGAAGTACAAAATCTGACAATCCGTACGTCGTGGCGTCCGTCCCCTAACAGATTCCATAATTCTATTTTGGGTTTGCGAATGTACAATCATTACACCGTGCATAATTATACACTAAAATAGGTACGAGTATAAACTGTCGAAATGTACGGGTATGTGTACTTTCACTAAAGTTCATTCGTGACTCTAATAAGCGTTTGTTTCGCACGCGGTGAATATGGTTACAGTAAAATAGGTGCGAGTACAACGTATGCGAAACGTTCATTGTCACGTCGTATAGTCAAATCTATGCATCAGGATGTAAAACGCAGTTACGTTACAACGCTATGAAACCGTACAATTTCAATATGTTCATTCACTTAGATTTGTATTGTACAATGAACGAAACTATAACGGGAGGTATTTTATGTGTACGTTTCGTTCCACAATGACATTGGTATAAGTG
>JBBHKE010003519.1:0-87636 GCA_037447655.1 Zygnema cylindricum | reverse complement strand
CGGTTCGTACAGTTATCGCCGATAGTTATCGTTATCGGCGATAAGACCGATAGCGATATATTGTACCAATATATCGATTATCGGGTCCCCGAAAAATGGCCCATATCGGTTATCGGAAAATCCTTACCGATACACAACACTACTAATTTGTTGTTCGAGTACCCGTAGGTGAAATTGCGACAATTGGAGCGAAATGGCCGACATATCAAAATAACAAATACCGCCGAATCTGGCGGGACCGGAACGAACGACAACAAATTTTGTCCGTAATCCAAGGAACTCAAAACATTATTTGTACGGACGATGCATGCGTGTGCAGGAATAGAAAACGACGCCGGAGATCGTCACGTCCCAGTTCTAGGTGTTCTGCGCAAGGATCTTGACCCAACGGCCGCTGCGAATCTTTTGGCGGACGCCAATCGACCGCGCTCTTCCCTTCCAAGCTTGATCCGCGGGACTTTGGCGCTTTTGGGGGGGGTTTGGTCGGAAAGGGTTCAGAAGTCGAGTCAACTGGACGGTAGGTTTTGTTTCGGGCGTCCACAAAAGACACAAACCTCGCGCGTCAAAAGAATCGCGATAGTCGAGATTTTGAAATCGACGTCCAGAACAGTAAACTTTTTTGTTGCGATTGTTTTTGTAGTGGTAGGTTTGTCGTATGCGGAATGTTGTGGCATGTTTGTTGTACGTCCTATGTGCTGAAATTACAGTAGCATCCCGACAGCGTAACAAGAAAATAAGAAGCCTTCGGTTCTCCTGGAGCTTCGGCCTGGAAGAAGTCGAAGCTTGCCGGCATAGCGAGAGTGGTTAGGTCAAACGGGCAGTTTGTGGCCGGCTATTTCGGTCACGCGGCAATCCAACGGCTACGAAGGGCGCAATCATTGCTACTAGGCTGTAAAACTGGGCGTGCTGCGCTTTTCACACGAAATATCTGTGAAGCTGAGCTGGCGCTGGAATAGCATAAGCTGACATGGACGATTAATGACGTCATCCGACAAAGAAATAATTGTAAGTGCGACTTTGCATTCCATACACATTCTGCATATACTCACAGCTAACCGATTTTTTCTTTCGTCGTGTACAAAATTGATAATCCTACAATTTAATTTGCCATTAACAGCGATCCACGTGGCTTCAATCTGCAAAAAGGTGCAAAAGAGACATTATTCGAGGTCTGTTCTTGAAACCCCTCAGGATGTGACGGTGACTTGCCATACTTTTTGTCTTTCTAAAAGTCGTGTATTTGCACACGTCGAAGGACTTCGCCTGCTCCGCTTATAACGGCCATCCCATATTTAGAGGCAATCAACGGCTACAGCTGGCATATCCAGCCGACCACAGACTAGTGAGTCGTCCGTACGACCATTCTACGCGGTGATAAAAGTTATAACGACGAGATTTTATCTTCGAAAGGACAAACGCTGCCCAGCCCTTCGATCTGAAATTCGGACCGATACGGTCTTTTCTTGTCGCGTTGAATTGTACATTCCAATTTTTTTGTTTTTACCTTTGATCCCTTCCAAATAAAAGTCTTCGCGTAAATATCCGACATGTCACTTTTTCGTTCCCTTGTTCTGTTCGTTTTGGAATTTAAAGCTGTACGGAGAAGGACTTTATACTGGCCGAAGCCGACACTGCAAGGAGATCCCCAGCGATAGGAGAGCATAAGATCTCGGCCTGCGTCCACAGGCCGGTCCTTTTCAGTCGGCGAGCCAATTATTGTGAGACGTACGGATTATTGCTGACATGTACGGATTGGCGCCTTGTCGGCCAGATCTCATCGGACAGCTCATATTCTAAGCGTTTGTCGCACACGGACATTTACGGCAGCCAAACTCCAAAATCTCAAATTTGACGAAAAAATCAGACGTACGCAGAAGAGACAAACATAGTAAAATCTAGTCATCAATCATTGAAAGAACATTTGTCTTATCTTCATGTACGGCTATGTACTCTCTGACGACTCGACCTAACACGCAACCTGCATCCCTTGTCTTACAAATCATTGTCCAACACGTGCAGTCCTTTCATCTTCAAATCCTGCCGTACAACAAACTCGTCAACGGATTCCTTCAACGCCTTCTGCCACGTAAATCCCTCGCCAAACCCTCCGTACACCCTACCTCCCCCCTCCCTACACGATTAGTCCACACATACCTCCCTTCCGTACCCCATCCAGTCTTCCTTTGTCAAGTCAACCCCTCCTCGGTCCCCCCTAGTCCATCCCTCAGTTGACCGCTCCCACCCTCTCCTCCCCATCCACCACTCCCCTCCCGCCACGCGTCCCCCCAAGATCCCCCTCCGCGTACTTCCCAACCGAAACCCCCCCTCCCTCCGTCAATTCCACTCCCCTCCCCCCCTTCTTGTCCTTAGTCAACCCCCCAATTCCCCCTCCAGCCTGTCCCCCCCCCCCCCCTCTGGCCTCGCCACCCCCCCATGGAGCCGTCCTCCCGGCAGAGCCTCGCGCGGCTCCTCCGCCACGACGCCGCCTCCGCCCTGCGCTGCGTGCAGGCCACGCTGGCGGCGGCGGACGGCCCCCACCACCACCACCACCACCACCACCACCACGCCCCCGGGGGGGGGCCCCCACCACCACCACCAGCCGCTGGCGGCGGCGCTCACGGCACTGGCGCTGCTGCACGTGCAGAGGGCCAGGAGGATACTCAGCGCGCTGGCGACGCCGGGGGAAGGGGGGGGGGGGGGGGGGGGGGGGGGGGGGGGGGGCTGGGGCTGCCGCGCTTGCTCCGCTTCCCTCGCTTGTGGCTGCTATTGCTCCTCCGTCGGTGGCTGCTTCGGGTACTCCGCCGCCGCCAACTGCCTCGGCTCTGCCGTCTCTCTCGATGCCACGTCAGCAGCAGCAGCAGCAGACGCAGCTGAATCTGCCGGGGCAGTTGCAGCCGCTGGCGCTGCCGGCGAAGCGGAATCCGTACTTTTTGACAACGCAGCAGCAGTCGCCGTCGAACCCGTCGCAACAGAATTCGTCACCTTCCTCGCACCCCCCGCAGAGCTCTCCCTCTTTCCCGCCGCGCCATCACTCGCCGCTTCCGCCAACAGGTCATTCTCTCTCCCCGCCGTCTCAGCAAATTTCCCCTCCCTCTCCCTCCCAGCACCCCTTCTTTTCCCATGTGGACCACATGTTCGCTCTCCCTCCCCTTCACACTTTCCCCCACTCGCACCAACACTCTCTCTCCCCCCCAGATCACCATCCCTCTGCTCTCTCTCCCCACTCCTCCTTCTCCACCCCAACTCACCGCACCTCACCTCTCTCTCTCCGCACTTCCTTCTCCCCATCAGCTCACCATACTTCCTCTCTCTCTCCCCACTCCTCTTTCTCTCCCCACACCTCCTTCTCCCCCCCGACTCACCTCGCCTCCCCTCTCTCTCCCCACACTTCCTACTCCCCCCCAGCTCACCACACCTCTCCTCTCTCCCCCCACTCCTCTTTCTCTCCCCACTCCTCCTTATCTCCCCCCGCTCACCACCTCAACGCCTTGCCAGCCCAGCACTCCCATGACCTGCCAGCTCAGCAACTGCCAGCTCGGCAGTTGCCAGCTCAGCGCAGCATCATTTTGCCAGCTCAGCAAGGTCCTAATCTGCCAGCTCAGCACTCTCCCTCCCTGCCACGTCACAACTCTCTCTCTCCGCAAGCCCAGCGGTCACCTTCTATGCCACGTCATCACTCGGTATCTCCGCCAGCTCAGCACTCTCAGGCTTTGCCACGTGGCAGGCTCACGATAAGGCTCCAGGATTTGGACTCTAGTTTGGGAGGTACAGAGGGAGGGGGAGGGGGAGGGGGAGGGACGCCCTCTGGGGGGGCGGGAACTCCGTCCTTTCAGGAGGGGACGTCACCTCATGAAGGGACGTCCGTACAGGGGAGGGTACTGTCCGTACAGCAGGTGCATGGGCTTCAGGATGGGAATAGAGGGAAGAATTTGAAAAGGACGAGAGAGGCTCCGGTGAATCTCGGAGACGGCCACCATTGGAGGAAATATGGGCGGAAGAAGTTGAAGGAGACACAGGCTGTCAGGTGAGAAGGGAGAGGACAGTTCTGGCTTCGGTTCGGGTTTTGGGTTTAGTGATTTGGGTTTTTTTTTAGGTTTTATTTTTGGTGTGGGGTTTTTGTGAGTTTGTGTGTTGAAGGAAAGCGGGGAGTGAGTGAGTAGGTCTGTGGGGTCCAGGGAAGGGAAGGGAAGGGAGAGGTTTGGAAGGGTTGGAGTTTGAAACTGTTTTGAGAGATTTTTTTTAGAAGGGGGAGGATGGGCAAGATTTTGATTCCCTTTTTTTTTGTCTTTTGTTGGGTGTGTGTGTGTGTGCTGTGGATGTTGCCTTTGGCTTGGGGCTGAATTTGACTTCAGTATTTTGCAAAGAGACATCAGCAAACGGAAAAACGGGTAGTAAAAGTGTACATTTTGGATTTCTTCTTCTGAGCTTCTTGTAACTGTTCGTAAAAGACAAATTTACGCGCTCATGGTTAACAAATATTTTTTTAGTTGCATCTTTTTTTTTGGTGCCGAATAAACCCGGCCACAAAAAACGAAACTTTGTAATATGCACTTTTGTACTATATTTTAGTGTAATTTGTCCGTTCTAACTTGTCTTTTTCTTCACCACCGACCTTCTAGAACCTTCGTTTCTTCCTTCCATTTGCCAATAATTTACAGCGCTAAAAAAAGAAACGTGTGCGACATTTTTCCAAAGAAACAAAGCTTAGAACCCAAAAAAAAAAAATGCAAACCGAAAAAAAATAAAAATTATCCTCCCTTTCACTTCCAGCACACTAACTTCGGCTGCCATTGGAACATTTCTCCATATTTCCTCTTGTCATTTTCATAATATCCAAAATTCCGTCCTTTCTAGTAAACACTCCATCTGTCCTTTCCCTAACCTCCAGCATCTTGCTCTTGTCGTCTCCCCAGGAGCTACTACCGCTGCTGCAAGCGCGACGAGACGGGCTGCCCGGCAAAATTTTACTGCGACCACGAAGTCGAAATCAGTACTCTGACGTCCGTTGTTTTCTTCGAGGAGCACAACCATGCCTCGCTCGAGCCGCAGCCGCCGCTCGCCTTCAAAGTGGTCCAGGCCGACAGCCCGCACCGCAGCCAGATGCGGGACCAGAATCAGAACCAGAATCTGATTCTGGCACATGACAATCAGAGTTTGGCTCAGAACCTGAGTTTGCTTCAAACTCACCAGCATCTGAGCCAAAATCAGAGGCAGAACCAGAATCAGAACCAGAACCAAAACCACATTCAGAATCAGGTTCAGAAGCAGATTCAGCATCAAATTCAGAATCAAATTCAGAATCAAATTCAGAATCAAAATCAAAATCAAAATCAAAATCAGAATCAAAATCAAAATGAAGATCTGAATCAGATTCAAATTCAAATTCAGAATCACATTCAGAACCAGATACAGGATCAGATTCAGAATCAGATTCAGGAACGAATACAGAATCAGATTCTTGAGCAGAATCAGAATCAGCTTCTGATTCTGGATCGGCTGAGTGGAGATCAGAAACTGAATCTGGATCAAAATCGGCATCAGATACAATCTGTGACACATTTGCAACAGTTGTCAGAGATTTTGATGAGAGATGATGAATAATTCAGATAAACCTGCAAAATTTAGCTGTCCGGAAACTAAAAAAAAGGAATCCGGAAAAAAAAGGCTTATGAAATACTGAGGCGGTTCGGAAAAGGAAAAAATTATCATTTTTTTATGACTTTTGATAGATTTATATTTTATTTTTCAAGTTTTACCGGTTGTGATAAAAGGATGGAAAGACGAGAATAGAGAATATTTGTACAGAAGAAACTTCCGATTTTTTATTTTTTTTAGGGTTTAATTCTACTCATTTGCAAAGAAAATGCATCAAGAATTAACTCTAAAATTTAGGGTTTATATTTGAAAATGCATTTTTTTTCCCATGAGTGCTTTTCATTTTTGAAGAATATCTAGTGAGACAAAAGCCTTGAGCATAAAAAACATTTTTTTTTTATTGCTTTTCACATTAATGGAATTTAACTTGTATTTAATTAAGAAATTAATTTTTTAATTTAATTTATTTTTTAACACCGATTTTTTTGTCGTTACATGCATTCTATATCCCTCCCCTCCTCTCCCCCCTCTCCGCTCCCCTTCCCTCACCTCCCTTTCCTCCCCTCTTCCTTGTTATTATTGTTGTCATTATTATTATAACTATTACGCATTTGTTCAAAACTAATTTTTTAGTGGCGAAAAAAAAAAACAGACAAAGAGAAAATCATATTGGATAAGTTGGAGAGAGAGAGAGATAGAGAGAGAGAGAAATATAGAATGTAAAACAACCTAAGAAAAGGACACGACAAAAAAGCAGCGGAAACGAGTTTTACTCTAACAAAACCCTACAAACTGATGAATATACCAGAATCCTACAAAACTGCGAAACAGTACTGGACTGGAATTTCGCACTGAAACTAATTATTGTGAAACAGCACTGAAAAATAAAGCTGTACTAAAAAGAGACTGAAAGTCATTACTTACAAACAACACGAAGAAAACGGAAACTAAACAACTCTTTCAAGTACTAAAAAACATTTTTAGTATTGAAAAACATTTCCTGTACTTAAAAACAACACTTAAACTGTATCCAATAAAACACTCAGCATAAAAAATAGCATTACACTGAAAGAAAAGTAAGAAAAAAAATTGTATGTGTAAAATACGTCACTGCTTCGGTTTTTCCTAGACCTGAGTCCATATTTATGTTAGGTTAATGTTAGGTTTATTGGGTGAATCGGCGTATCGGCCAAATTCACTTAGTTTGGATTTGGTTTCAGTTGGCGTTAAGTTATGTTCGCGTCCGCAGTTAAAGTTATCAGGACGTTTTGTTTCACTTGGTACCGTATGATGTCGGTTCACTTTGTACGTAGGACCGTAGTTTCATTTGGTATTGTACGGACGTTGGTTCATTTAGTGCGTAGGACCTTTGTACTGTATGTTTGGTCCAGCGCACTGTTGAAGTTCTGCGTCACTTCTATTTCGACGTTGAAGGTTCTAGTGAGTGTGTGAGTGAATTTCCGTGAAGTTAGTAAGTCAGTGACGTGAGGAGAAAGTCGAGTGAAGTCGTGTAGAGTAAGTCTTCTTTGTATTCCTATTTAAGTAGGAGTCTTACAGTGAGTTAATTAATCCGAAGTAAGTGAGTGTTAGTCAGTGAGTAAGAAGTGTGAGAGTAAGAGTGAGAGTTTTGTATTAAGAAAAGCTTCGGCTAAATAAAGTTATATTCGGCCGGAATTATTATTTTTGGTGATTTACTCTTTGTGTGTTTATTTTGAAAGACTTCCGCTGTGCATGATATAGGTTTTTGTGAGCAACGATCCTGAATTTTACAATTTAAACCTTGTCTACTAAAACCTAAGGTGGCTTTAAAACCTAAAAACTGTAGAGTACGACCTATTTCTTTAGCTAATCTGGTAATTAATCCAGGTTCAGGGCTGTAATAGAACCTAAGGCATCTTTAAAACCTAAAAAGGTAGAGTAATTAGGGCTTAGTTGTTTCGCTAGGTTTAGGGTTTCTTATAGGCTGAGTTACAATTTCTACTACTCCTACAACTTGCCTATCTACTATCCAATTAGGCAATTTTTAATTTTTTTTTATCCTATTATTGCGGTTTTTTGGAAACCTCAAGCTAAGATCTGAGATATATTTTCTATAAAAATTGTAAATGACTCATCTCTCATAAATAAAGGCTTCAAGTAATATCAGAATAAATTTTAATTAACTTCACGGTTGAAAAACAATACTGAAGCACTTAAAGCAAATTAAATAGCATAGGACGGTGCTCTCTTCACCATGTAATTAGATTATTTTCTCAAAAAAAGAGAGTTAAGACTCAGGTGGTGAGAACGCAGGGGAAGACATGGGCAACAAAGTGAAATTGCCAAATTGGAATATTCACAAAATGTTGGTTGGCGGGACTTCAAAATTTGAATCAAAGGGTTTGTTAAAGAACGTCCTTTTGTATGACGTAAGGTGTAAGGACTACAACTTGAATCGTTATTAGCGTTAAGAAATTATTAGTGTTAAAGTTAATTATTTAGATTTTTCAAGATTTCGAAAAAAAAAATACTATAAGGGTGGACTTCCATGGCGTGGCTCATTCTGGTTGGTAACACGTAGGTTAATAATAGATGCTTAAAACCTTGAAAGAACCTTAGAATGCAAAGTCTTAACGCAATATCTGTACGAGCGGAGGTAATATCTGTACCAGCGGAGGTAATTAATGACGAGGTAATTAATGACTCGTACAGAGGGCATTATAATGTACTACACAGTGAATCGTTATTAGCGTATAGAAATTATTAGTGTGAATAAAGAATTAGGGTGACGTTCCATCAGGCGAAAAGTGGCGTAGTTTACAGAAATCCGCGATCCTCCGTACCAAATCGTACCGCCTATTTCGTTTTTATACGAAAAACAGCATTACAGAGAATCTTGCCGATACTCTCCGATGGTCTTGGAGGTAATACTGGCCGTCGGATGTTCATCTGCGAGGAGTTCGTTTCATATTTTTCTGTAACTGTCAACCCACCTCCTTGAGGTGGTTTGACAAATACAGGAAAAAAAAATCGTGACACGTGTCATGATGGAAAACCAACGAAAAATCTTAAGATTTGCACATGACACGCGCTTTCCAAAATACACCCGAAAATAAAAACGAGATTTCGTAACATTCCCTAGTCACGCTATTTTCGGTAACTTTTGTTCGTCACACTATTTCTCTCAAAGGACTTTCGTTTTGTTCGAAAACTGAAAGACTTTCGTTTTGTTCGAAAACTGAAACCCTAAAAAATGAGCTGGCGTACAGACTGGCGTCTGCAAAAAGTATAATACTTTTGTCGTATTATTAATTCGTACGCAGGTACATGGTACGCAAGTCAAGATTTGAAGTTAATTTTGTCGGTGCTAAAAATCTGAAAGATATTCAATATCGGATCGTAGCTTTCGTGGCGCCAGTCAATTTAGAACACGTGGCTTACAGACTCTACGTGATGGAACATCTACTCAATCGACGCGGTCTGTAGAGTTTGCCGTACAATTACAGAAACGTATGATGGAACTTCACCCTTAGGGTACGTCCCCATGTGTTAAAGTATCTACTTATCTCTGTCTTTTTGCCCTAAAATTCAGGGAACTTTAACAAAAACTTTAGCAGTACGTAAAATCATGTTTACCAAAGTACAGTGAACGAAAATTCATACTTTGGATGTACGGCGTGTTTGTCGTCATGTGAACGCATTTTGGCGTTTTCCCCTTTTCGACCCCCGGGCAAGAGAATCCAGCCCAGAAAAAAACTTCATCCAAAATCACCTCGAGGGGGTGATTTTAGTTAAAGTACCGCCCAAACAGCGAATGAAAACCGACTCACTCACGCGCCACACGAGAGCGATTTTTTTTGGAATGGGGAGAGTCCTCGCTATTTTTCTCCGTGGCCGTCACGCGCATGTACGGAAAAAAGTTTGCAGGGGTCTCGGACCTCCACTTTCATTCATGGGTCCTTTGGATGATTTTTCGCCGTGGTCGCCTCTCCCCTCTCCCTCTCACACTATCGCTTTTAACTCACACTTTTTAGAACGAGACACGACAATATTGGTATAAAATGAAAGATCTTTGAAAAATATTTGTTTTGACAATTTTTAGGTTTTTTTTTAATGGCAAGTCGAATGAGAAAAGTAGAAAAAATGAAATCGAGAAACCATGGCATAAAGTTTCTTAAATCAGTGACGTCGACGTTGTCACAAGTGAGCGTGACGTCACAATTTCACCAAACCCTAAACATCTACAATTTCACAAAAATCTAGACGTCTACCACTATCGTTGGTTTTGTTGGCGTCACCAATCGTCGGAAGTTTCGTAGTCGGCTTCAATCGTCACAAGCTGTACCTGCATCTACAAAAGTCACATGTCAAAGTTCCGATTTCATTTTCGCACATTGGGACGCTCTTCAAAGTAGTACGGGGAATCTTCACTACAGTCCAAAATACTTTACCAAAGTACCGATTACATGGGGACGTACCCTTAGTGTCATGGATTCTAATTTGTGTATCAATCCCATTTTCAAAAAAATGTTTAATTGTAATTTCTCCATAACGTTGATTTAGGTATTCATAGTCCGCCGTCATTACATATTCGTTAAAATAGGTGGAAGTACAAATTATGACAATCCGTACGACATCGAGTCCTTCTATTGTAAATATCCATAATTCTATTTTGGGTTTGCGAATATACAATAATTACGCCGTTCATAATTATACACTAAAAGAGGTACGGATAAAAACCGTCGAAACGTACAGGTTTATGTACTTTCATTTAAGTCCATTCATGATTCTAATAAGCGAATGATTCGCACGCGGTGAATTGATAACGGTAAAAAAGGTGCAATGACAACATAGGGCGAAACGTACGTTGTCACGTCATACAGTCGATTCCATGCATCTGGTTGTTAAACGCAGTTACGTTATAATGCAACGTAACCGTACAATTTTAATATGTTTATTCAATTCAAATAAGTTTTGTACAATCAATGAAACTATAAACGGAAGGTATTGTATGTTTACGTTTCGTTTCACATAACGTACATTGAACTCTGTGATTGATTTTAATTTCCTTGTCGTTCGCGGGGTGAACGAACGTTGTGTGACGTTAAATAAGGACCCTTAACTTTAATAAGGTGTCGCGTGGGATGCTTTATTACAATTAATGCATTGTAATATTGAGACATAAGTCTAATAAGGATGCGTTTACTTAGATCAAATGTCAAACAAACCTCTTTTTAGTATCACTATTAATTCTAATTGAACGTAAAACGAAAAAAAACCTCTTATTAGGATACATGTTGACTCTAATTGGAGGTAATTCAACGACGAAAGTTGATCAGGCGCCGTCGTAAGATTATCATTGGCCGTTGCCGAAAACACGTGGCATGTTTACCATCCACGCATTCATAAAGTTGGTCACGTTTCATAGATGACGTTAGAACAACCGATTGCCAAGGTTACGATGCCGCATTTTTTCCCATCATCTTTTTGCCGTACAACATGTAAGCTGGTGGCGTTTCCATGGCGCTATCAACATTATATCGACGACGTAAGTTTTGAAATATTATGGCAATTTGATAAACTTTTACATGATCCCGCTTATATTCCCGCGTTTTGAAATATTTTTAAATTCAAAGACATGCTAAAGTTCAAAATTTGAATTTTGAACAAAAAATTCAAAATGCCAAATCCCTCCATTATTACGCCACAAATTCACTTTCACTTGCAGCTGGTGTATTATATATATATATATATATATATATGTATTTGTGATAATGTCAACGACACTATCGCTACTTCTTCCTCATTAGCTTCGGTTCTCACTTTCTTCCTTTTCGGCTGCTCCTATTTCTTATTTTTTAAGTGATATTAAGTGTTTGAGAGTATGTGGACCCTTAATAGAATTCGGGGCGCCACCCCGGGCAATAACAACAACAATCGTTATAACTAGTGTTGTGTATCGGTAAAAAAATTATCCCGATAACAGCGATACCGATAGTTATCGCTTATCGAACAGTCAGCGGTCCCGATATATTTGTACTTTCAGTACTTTCTGTCTGGAGTGCTTTCTGTTCGGTAAACTGAACAGTAAATTTACAAGAAATGAACGGTTTTTTACGGGAAATGTACGGAATTTGACGAAAAAATACGTTGCACTTTGTAGTACTTTTTAGGCGGTTAACTGAACATAAATTTTACGGGGACGTATGAAATTGTACCGATAAACTGATTATCATGGAACGGTAAAAAGTTGACGGACACAAAGTACAACGGATGCAAAATAACATTATGCGCGCTGCTAGAATCGAACGGATGACATTCAATGAGAAAATACGAGCGGACTGTCAACGTGAGCGCCGACATCTCGAAATGGCTTTTTTGGCGGCTTTTGCCAAAAAAGCCGACGGATTGACACGTGGCAAATTTCCAGTGGATCCCAAAAAATAAAGGGACAAAGCCACGGCGTCGGATGTGAAAGGTACATCGTTTTAAGTGGAGCCGTACTAAAGCTGTACACATCTTATGCCGTCTACTGTACTTTCGGCTTGTACAAATGATCTGATTGGTAGGTACCTCATGGGTTGTGAGTAGGGCGCGTTGAGGGATAAGGCGTACAGTTGAGTGTACATGTCGTACATTTATCAGTACGGCTCGTACAGTTATCGCAGATAGTTATCGTTATCGGCATTATTGCCGATAAGTAGCCGATATTATCGGCTACTTATCGGCGATAAGACGGATAGCGATATATCGTACCAATATATCGATTATCGGGTCCCCAAAAAAATGCCCATATCGGTTATCGGCAAATCCTTACCGATACACAACAATACCTATAACACTCAGGTTGAACAAGATGAGGAAAATGAGAGGAACGATGAGGAAAACGCATTTCCGAATGAGGAAGAGAGTGAGGCGGAAATCAAAACGTCGGTAGACCCGGCGACCATTGTAGAAGGGTTTTTTCTTTCCTCGGCCAAAACCAGAGGACGTGTCTCCCACCGTAAAGTTCAACACGTGTCGACTAAGGCAACTCGGATGCGATTATAACACTAGATGTTGAAGGACCGTGAAAATAACAGCTCAGCTGAACTCATTCCAAGGACCATAAGGAAGTTTCCCGAGCATTTTACCGGAGTGTACGGTACAAGTAAGCCATTTCAACCAAGCGTTCTCCTGTTTATTAAATAATTTCATTTCCTCCTTCCTTTTGTGTTATTATTCTCATTCACAATGCGTAGTATTTTAATTTTGTTGTGCTTTTAAATTATTTGTGCAGTATTATTTTGGAACGTCGCCTTTCTCTCTCAAACTACACACTGACTTCTCACTAACTCTCCATTAGTGCGTGTTTTTCTATGTTGTCGACTACTATGCATTAATTTGTTGTTTTTTAGTATTATTTTCCAAGTGTCTTGCAATTTCTTTCTGGCGACAGCGTACTAGCGATGACGTGTCTTTGTCGCTGTGTATGCGACGACATCATGTCGTCCCTTCAATGATGGGTACGACAAAATATTTGAATGGATGAGGATAGCTCGTTAGGTCGAAAGTGCGAATGACAGACGACAGTGGTTCGTCATTTCGACTAAACCAGCGACGACATCAGTTTAAACAATCCAACGTTGGTATTCTCGTATGGAATTCGCAGACCACGACGCTGTTTCGTCGATTCACTATTGAGAAACTCGAATACAGTCGAACGCTCGACGACATTCTGTCGTCGCTTGAATGTCGGGTTATAAATTGTAGGACCAACGGTTTAATTTTCCAACTGTGAACAGTTGACTACGTTTACAGTTGGACAAGCTGAGTAAAGGCTGGAGTAAAATTGTGTGTTTTAGGGTTTTTTTGCCTCCGTCGACTATGTTTTTGTTTTTGTCTTGTTAACCAAGATTTGTTTTTCAACGGAGGGCGGCCGACGACCATTCAAGCGACTTCGCTCTGCCATTCGGCGGCGATATCGTCCACTACCAACGGCGGTCGAGATGGGGGATCATATACATATAGGGGAGAACTTAGAGAGAGAAAGGGATGCAACCGGATGAGTGTTGCGGAATAGGGTGGAACCGGAATAGGGTGGTAGGGACAGGCCTGGAATGGAGTTGGTCTTGAGGGAGGGGGGGAATCGGGTGGTGAAATAGATGAGATGGAGGAAACAGAGGCAGTGATGGGGGAAGGGTCGGGTACGGAGAGGGTAGTAAGGGGAAGTGTGTCGGAGGGGGAGTTACCGGATGAAGGGATTAGAGCGGACGAAGAAGGTGTCCGCGAAGTAGAAGAGGGTAAGAAGGTAGACGAAGAATACAAACCCTCGAGAACCGCGTCAGACGAGCCTATAGAGGAAGGGGAAGAGCCTACGGAAGAGGAGGAAGTACCGGAAGAAACCGACTCGTCGGACATTCCGGTCACGAAATACGACGACGATCCCTCAACCTCAGACCGGCAATCTTCGGAGAGCTCGAAGAGACGCATGGAGGAAGAATATGGGGACGTAGACAAGGTTGTCGCTTTTCCACAATCATCGAATCGTGATAGAGCTCTCGTGGCGGTACAAGGACCTCAAATTCCGGTCGAGCGTGATGTGGTAATTTGAGAGGAAGAACCCGATTGGTTTTTCTCGCCTCCAATCGGAGATGAGGCCATGGATGGCTTCCGACCGACGGCTGCCCATTACATCCCGGTCGAGGATTGGCTGGACTATTGGCGTTATGGGGAGGCCTCGGCCTATTGACCGGTGGTTGAACCCCGTCCCGAAAATTCTCGACATCCCTCCGAATGTCATCGCCCACCCAACATGGTTGTACATCGCATCATACAACCATGCGTCAAATTTCCCATACATTAGGCATTTTCAGCCTAATGATGAACGTTTCACATGGATTGTAAGTCGACAAATTGGATTCGAAATAGATGTCCCGGAATTAATCCGACATTATCACCCTTGGGACTCACGATTATTTAACATTCTACGTCGTGCAATTCGTACCCCGGAGCTAAACGATTTTTTAGATGCTCGAAGTGCGATCTTACAACGCTTCCGAAACGTGCAAGTGAGGCGTACGTATCTCTGGGAAATTCCAAGGGTCCCACATGTTGATGAGCCCCCTCCACCACCGGAAGTAGAACGATTGAGGAATGAAGATAAAAATCTCAATCGCTGTTTGGAGGCTCAAGAAATAGCGATGATAACGGTTCGTCGCTTAATTAATAACATAACTCAAAAGCTTGCAGGCATTAGGCGACGTTGATGGGAGATGACGAGGGTTAATTTCGTGGCCTTCATTCGAAGGTGAGGTATCCCAATTTAGCCCTCAGCCTACATTGGGTGCCACAATGTTTTGTTTTATTTTTTCTATTTATCATACAAGTGTGAATTTAATATTTCTCTCCTCTTTTTTCACCGAATGCATGTAAATTCGACTTTAAGTAATACATTTGGTTTTGTTGATGTCGCCATTGTGTTTGATAATCCTCTTTCTCGGCTTAACGACGACATAAGATCGTCGCTGGTTCGTCGATAAAGTGAGGATTTTTCATCGGTGGTCGGCAGCTGACTACATACCAACGATGTTTATAAAAAAAAAAAAAACTTTGCAGATATAACGAGTTTCTGTCGTCGCTGAATCTGCGACAACAACTTTTCGTCGCTGAATATTGTCGTTTCTTTTTAGAGTCGTTCCAATTTGTTATACGACATTCCATTAAAGAATCTCATTAATTCTTTTGACATTGTTTATTATTTACAGGGTACCAAAAGGCCAAGCGATGGTAGGTAGAGACGAGATCCACGCTTGACGCAATACGAGAGACAACTCGGACGTTCTCTACTTCTAGTTTTGGGACAAGATTGGTGGCAGTTACCAAGGCTTTGCCGGGTCGAGGAAGGAAGGAAGCTGCTTGGGTGACTGTTATACACGAGGAGTTGCTTTCGGATTTTGAACGTTTTAAGAAAGCGGGTATGAAAATGTCCACCTCAATTCTCAGTTTATCCTCCTCATTTAATGTTTTCAAAATAAAATTTATGTTGTTTAATCTTTGATGAAGGTTTCTCTATTTCTCTCCATCTATGTTTATTAGTTTCAATTTCTAATCTATATCTCCCTACCTTGTCCTTTTATACCTCATCCCCCCTTCTCTTATTACAAAATAAGGAAATTTACGATCTTTAATTTTCTAACTTATGTTATCTCAAACAATGACACCTATTATTAGCTAATTATGGTTCACGTAACTTGCTTTACCTCTAATGCAAATGGAAGCAAACAATACAAAATCTTAATTTTATTCCTTTTTTTTTCTATATATTTGCAGGCGTTTGTTAACGGACCGGTCCGAAACTGTGGAATGATAAAACGGTGTTCCCACAGTGGGTCGAAGAGGCAAGGTCTTACCAAGGGGATTGAGATGGACGTCAAAAAATTCTATTTCTGGAAAACTACGGTGGTCAGAACACGTCCGACGAGTTCGAGCGAGTTCTAGAGGCCAAAAACACCGTGTTACACTATTTTCCACCTAATGCAACGCATCTTGTTCAACCGGCCAACTCTTTCGTGATTTCCAAAATCAAGGACGCGTGGGCTCGCATTTCGGACAGTTGGAAGGCGAAAGAAATTGAGAACGGTCAATGGGCTAAACCTTTTAGGCGTGGATGGTCCGGTAAATTGGTTAGACCCGGTAAAGCATTTTTTTTTAAATTGGCAAGGGACTCTATCCGAGAGGTCAATGCGATGAGAGACAAAAACGGAATGAGTTATGCGAGAAAAGCAATGATTCAATGTGGCTTGTCTCTACGCGACGGAAAGTGGGAAGAAGACATGCTCACACAACAATTCCGAGGCATAATCAGCAAATATCGTAACCACTTCTAAGGCGAAGTTGTGGAACCTCCTTGCCCGAGGGCGAGGGAATTCCTCCAAAATATTGAAGATGCCGACAATCAACAAGATAGTATTTTCAATGAACGAGGGATGAGCGACAACGAGTCTTAAAGATATTCCATAATTGCCTATTGATTTTTTGTTTTTATATATTAGTTTGGGAATGGTAGTTTAATTATAGAGTGGGAAATGCGGTTAAACTTGTGCCAGATTAATGTAGACAGTTTATGGAGTCTAGTATTCATTGACTTTATAGGATAAAACATATTTCGTATGTGTGTATGGTTTTTTTATGGGATAATACAATTTTGGTTTTTCTGAAGTTTTCGTGTCTTGTATATCGTGGAATTTGATGTATTTTTATAAATTTTTATGTATTTACCTTCAGATGTTGTTAATGTGGTGTTCAAATTTTGAGTGTGCTTCTAATATGAACTCATATATTTTGTTGCAATGTACATCCTGTTGTTTTTGAAATGTTAGTTTCGTACTTACGCCACATTTTGTGCGCACGCGACGGTTCCTGCGTAGATTATTACCGGAAATAATGTGGTGGTACAAATGGAGGTTCGAATGGATTTGTGGATTGGGGGAGTAATTATACGATTAAAATTAAAGGGATTAATTGAGTTGAAACTCTGAGACCTCCATTGGCCCTCAGAGTAGGCAGATCCAAAGAAGCTAATCTAGATTGTGCCGACTCCAAACTTGATATAAACCCAAATGACCAACCCCTTGACAGTCAGAACCCAAATATAGATTCACCCCTGTGAAATAACACTTTATGTGTGCTCAGTTCCACCACAGAATGCAAAGTTAGAATATGAGATTTGGACACATTCACCCACTTTGACTTTCCCTTAGAAATGCAGCCACCCTGGCAGACAAAACCTCTAACCGACTACACCCCTGTGTAGCCTAGACTCCTCTGAGTCTGCAGCAAAAAGAATCACTGAGAATGGTCAATTAAATTGATAATTATGGCTGGCCAACGTTTGCCATTTATACAAGGTGCTCTCTAGGAGAGGCAGCTACTTACCCAAAATTTTCTAAGTCCTATTCCCTCTCTAAAACTCTATCTACTGAAGTACAGCACCAATCAAATTAGTGTGTCGTACAGAAAAGTACAGGTGTCGGTGTACTTTCTGTACGGCCATTGTACAACATGGCCAAAATGTCGACACGTGTCATAGCCGGATTTGTTACCGCAATCTCTGGAGTCGCCGCATTCCAACATTATCGCGCCACGTGTCACATGACGTGGTGATGACTAAAAAACGCCAAAAGTACATAATCCGTGATCGCGGCGCCTATCGTGGGCGTCCGATCAAACCGGATACAATTGTAGCCGTTGAAAATATACGTACGATATTTGTTTCGCGTTCGAAACAAATGCGCGGTATCCGTTTCATAAAATACATTAAGTCGTACTCCGTACTATACAAAACAGTATCTATGCATTACGTATCTATTCCCGTTAGACGAACTAGTCTACGTGTACAAATATAAATATCTGTCAAACCTATTGTGCTCTAGCACTGTATTTAGACATGTTGGTTAAAGCGAACGGCTAGTTTGACGGACGAAAAGTACTAGGATCAAATCCTGGGTCCGTTACACCTTTTAGATAACTCTATTAAGAATTGCCTGTCCACTTTGGACAGCCTAGGCACCCATGGATCTAACTCCTCTTCAAGTCTTCAGTGACTGCGACAAGTGTGGGGACTTGAGTGAAGAGTTAGAGGTAGGTTGTTAGTGTCCCCTTTTTGCCTTTTTATTTTACAATCTCTAGACCTAGAAAATACTTAAATTTCAACATGAGTGGCTCGGAATACGTTTACAAATGGACGGCGGATCGCGAAGCGATCCGATGTGAAATTTACGAAATGTTGAATATGTACGCCGCTGGTACGAAGCGTCTTATTCGGACAAGTGTACTTTATTTGCGAGAGGCGTATTTATTGCAAAAGACGCAAGTTCGGTACGGTTTAATTTCGGCAAATGGTCCGTGGTACATTTGGAGGGCGGACGGCGTCCGCCGATATTTCCAAAGGATTGTATTTTGATAATGTGGTATCAAGTGGACCGTACGTATGTGATGTCGGTTCATGACGAGGTTTCGTCCTCAAGTGACTAATCAAGTTGATACCGAGTACGCGGATTTTACGGAAGCGTTGATGTTAATATTTGGTTGAACATTGATGTGTCTTTTTGTGAATTAATTATTAGTGTAGATTTACTCACTTTGACATACCTTGAAGTATTCGGGTATACCGACATTAATAGAGGTAGCTGGTAGATAGCGTACGGCTGATATGCCTCCGTACATTCAGCAGTAAGCTCTTGTATATATTTGTAGGACTTCGTCATTTTAGGATATAGGAACTTTTTGGACCAAAAACTGTTTATGGTTATTTTTGGTAATTTTATCTGAGGATTACTCTCAGATCTGCTAGCGAAATTATCTAAAATTCTGCATGTGTGTTCCTATTTATATTTTTAATATTGTCACAGATTTTCAGGTCTATTGTGTGCCTGGTCTGTGTTTTACTTCTTGTGTGTTTTACTTCTTGTGAAGTTAGTCTGTCTGATCAAAGTTCTGGCAGACTGTTTTTCTGCAACTTTGACTAGATGATGTGATCAATCTGTTTATTATTTTTGTCTGAAACTTTGTGAGGTCATTTTATATCCTAGATAATATCTGTAAATGTAGTTTCAGCTTGTTTTGTTAATTCTGTTGAATTCTGTGTGTATCCAAAGCAGGCTGTTTTTAGGGTAGTCTGTGGTGCTTCCTAGGGTGAATCCATGGCTAGAAATGGCTATGGACAACACATCCTACCCTAATCAGCGACGACTATGCTTTGTTGTTTGTTCGGCTCTTAATATGAACTCATATATTTTGTTGCAATGTACATCCTACCCTAATCAGCGACGACTTTGTTTCGTCGTTTGTTCTTCATCCTTATTAGAAATTGATAAATTGTTAGTTTCCTAAACAACATATACATCGCACAAAGTAATGGTTGCCCTTTCAACGACGAGAACTTGTCATCGCAGGATGGAAATTCAGCGGCGAAAAAACTTTCTTATCATATCTGACAAAGCAGAGGCTATGTTGTCACTAAATGGAAATCCAACGACGAAACAGCTTCATCATCATCTCCGAGAGTACAACGGGTGTTTTGTCGCTAGACGGAAATCCAGCGACAAAACAATTTTCTCATCATCTCCGAAAAACCAGAGAGTTTAAAATCGCTGAATTCAAAACATAGAAGCCCTTGTTACTGTGTTTTTGTCTTTTTGAATAGCCTTTTAGCGGCGAGGTTGTTTCGTCGCTTGTTCATGAAATTTCAGTTATCATATTACATGGGTATTATTATATTAAAGACCAAATAAGAGGTTTTTTCATGAATTAAAAAGAAGACAAAAAAACTAGACAATAACTATTAAAACAGTAGTGAAAAACCAAACCAAAGTTTTATGGATAGGAAAACCAAAGATGAAGAAAGATACGCGGTGAGAAATAAAATAAAAAATACATATTTGTAGCATATACAGATGATTCACAAACGAAAAATGCAAAGAACATATAATATCTTTAAATACGATAGTGTCATCGATACAACATGAAAGCAATTTAAAAAACACATAATGAAAAAAAAAAAATATATAAAAAGTTGACACATATAAAATCATTCGTTAACAACAATGTGAGAACAAGTACAAAATTTATATATTTCATGATAGAATCTTTTTACAACGTTAAACTAAAACAAAAAATTATCTAAGGCCTATTAATCTACAATAGTCAACAAAGCTGTAAATAGTATTAAATTCCTAACGTTTCTGCTTCTACCTCCGAAATCCTCTTTAAAACAAAATTAAAACCTTCATATTTTACACGCACTAACTAAGTATCAACGATTTATGATAAGAAATATAGATCCATGAAAGGCTCCTCACGGTATAATCCATGCGCTTTTGTACGCTCGAATACCTTCAATATGGTATTTTCTTCTTCCTTACGATCGTATGGGTGCTCTCCAATACAACAGGCAGTCGGATATAAGTTCATCGTCGATGACAATTTAAGATACACAAAAGAGACAAAGATAACGGATTAGTAGGGGGTATATGAGCTTGACAAATATAACGCAAAAAACAGGGGCAGGGAGAGAGACTAAAAGAGTATGTCATATTCGGAGATGGCAATGATATGTATGGAGACATAGCGACAGAGTGATGGTGGATGGTTAACGACCAGGGAGATAAATAAGGTGTACGGGCGAGAAGGGACATAACATAGAAGAGGGAGTGACAAAAATTCAGGGAGGGCAAAAGAAACTGAAGTAGGGGGAAATGAGAAATAACAGAATGAACGAGATAGATAACAAGATGGAGAGCAATGATAGGAGGGAAACATGTGTCAAATGATGAGCAAATATTCAAGTGGGAAGAAGGGAAAAATTATCGAGGAGGTAGTGAGGCGCGAAATAAACGGGACATGGAACGAAAAAGAGAGTAAAATGGGGAAAAAGAGAGTAAAATGGGGAAAAAGCGAGTCAAAACCAAAAACAAAGAAAGGATTTGAGACAGAACGAGGGTGAGAGAGAGAGAGTGGGAAGAAGAGAGTGAGAGAGAAGAGTAAGAAAAGGGGACGAGAAAAAATGTGGGAGACGGACAATTTGTAGAGGGAGAGGTTAAGAGATAAAGAGGTTGAGACAATAAAAGAGGAAGAATAAGGAGGTAGAGAGCGCAAGAGAGACGAATAAACATGCTGAGATGCGCACTTACCAATGATTTCCTAATAATCCCGGAAAAATTTAGCGACGATGTTGGCTCAGACTTCCTTGTTGTTCCCCAATATTACAGTCTACCGTACTACTGCTCTAAACCCCAAAAATAGGTATAGATTACTGGATGCTGCAAGCCTAAGCAAGGCGGTGAGTTGATGATCCGCATCTTGCCCAAAAAATGGCGACGTTGTGTAAAAATGGATTTGCGAGATTCAAAAGCATGCCACCGGAAAATGAGGATGTGGTTGGGATTTGTCTGACCACAATTTTTTTTTTGTGTGTTTTGTCCGCATATACCGCTGGTTTGTTATCAGTTCTCGTTTTCAAGGCGCCGCGTTTTTTCAATTCTAAATTCTGTAACTTCACGCTAATATTTACACAATATGACACTAATTTGTTGTCGATTTGTGAAACATAACCTATTTTAAAGTCAAACTTAACTCTAATAGGCGTCTATTTCGTTCAAAGATGTGGTATTACCCTTATGTGCACATTTTGACCCTTTAATAGTGTCAATATATACTCTATTAATCTCGCAGGTTCTCAAATAGAGTTAAAAAGACACCGTATTACACTTAGCATTTCGCGAGTATGAACATGTGCAAGTATGAAACATTACGTTTACGTTACTGTTGAAAAGAAGTAATTAATATTTACTTTTTAATTTAGACTCTAGAGTGAAGAGAAAGAGAGAGAGTCACCATGGTTGCCGCCATAAACAGAAAGAAACAGTCAGACAGGCAAACATATAGATAGATTGCCAAAATATTGCCCTAAACGAGATTTGAAAGTGGGTCTACATAGTATTACATAGACTTACACCTTATGCAAAAGCGTTAACAAAACGATACACATTTTCAGTTTGCTATGTATTTAAAGTGTTACGCAAAACGTCACTTTCATTATAACAGACCAACATTGACGAAACGACATCTAAAGTCAAACGATGCTCGCGGACGCGAATCTAGCCGTGTAAAATACATGATCGGACGGACGTCGTCGCCCTACCAAACCCGAATGAATCTTTGGCAGCTTTCAAACATAGCGGCGAGTTGTGCCACGTGGCGCCACATCATTGGACGCCGGAAAGGATGGAAGGAGGAGCGATGGCTCCCATGTTGACAAGTGTCAACCAGCAGGCCATGTTGTACAATGGCCGTACAAGAAGTACAATCGGCCACTCTACCTTCTTGTACTATACACCCTTTTGATTGGCCGAGGGTAGAGTAGTAAGTAGTTGTGAGTAGAAGTTAAGGGACTTAGCGTGTTTGAGGCGCCTCTCTCCAGGTGACCTTTTGTATTTGTAGGCCAACTTTGGCCAGCCATAACTTACTGCTTAGGGGAGCAAATTCAGTGATTCTTTTTGCGTTAGACTCAGGGGATTTTTGTCCTCACAGGGGTGAGGATGGTCAGAATATTTGATTGCCTGGGGGGCACTTATTCAGTGGGAAAGTGAAAGGGTTAAATATTATCCTAGAGGCTTTACATAGGCTGCTCATTTTGTGGGTTAATTGAGACCACAGAATTTCAGTAACAATGACAGTTTTTAGCATGTGCACATGTTATCCATTCACAATGTCAAACACAAAAACGAACGTCTGAAGTTATGCGAAAGCCTATTTTACAAACTCGACTCCACTATTTTTCTAAACGCAGCTTTGTATGCGACCGACAAAAGTTAACCACAATTTCCGTACGGATTTTGGTAACGAAGTACACTGTTGTACGAACAAACTACTTCCGTACACCACACTATTCATGAGACAAGTACGGTAAAACCATTGACGCTAATTTACAAGAACCGTAATTAACGTCAAAGAAAAATTAGATTCATTCACTGTATTTCGGGTATCAATGTCAAAATTTTGGGGTGCCGATATAGCGTACATAAGGCAAATACGATTCACGGTGTACTTTACTGTAGCATAGACATACTGACAATACTTGGTCGTGATGTCCCACCATCCGTACAACCGTCCTTTGCATCCATCTTGTTCGTGTTAGTTTATGCGCCTTTTCCGTGCGACTTAAATCGATCTGTACTCAAAATTATGAATCGGCGATATAATGTGTTTGAATCGACGTGAATCAAACACACGGCGGGAATCAAGGATCCACACAAAATCTGGAAACGTTAAGCAAAGGCGGGAAAGTACATCGGTCGGGACATGACGATGGGGACCAATCAAAACAAACATTTCTTCGATGACTGCCAATTGGCTAAATGTTGCCAATCCACCAATAGAATCGCGTTATTCTCTCCCATCACTATATGCATTAGGCTTGAAGAAGAGCCATTTGGTACAATAGCGATTTACCTTGATACCATGTTTAGGGCAATCGCTTGGATCCAAAAGCGCATTGAAATTTTGGAATCCATGCGACGGAAAATTCAGTGCGATCCAAGTGAATTACTGTAGTGATTCGGTAAATGAATAAAGGACAATAAATGACTCGTCAATTTACACGCGGCAGCGTCTAGTGAACTTCTTGGTATCTAAGAAGATCTCCTAAATTTCGGGAGAGCTACCGTACATTACTAACCGACAAAACGCAACAGTAGTCAGGAAATGAAAGGCGGCCTTCCTCCCACTCTGTTTGTGACTGTTTAGTGACAATAAGTAACGGACAAGTACAGTACACCGCGAATCGTAATTAGAGTAGATTACTCTAATTCGGTCGCTCGAAATTTCGACTCTATCACATGAAATAGAGTAAATGATTCAAATTTTTTCACTATTCTATTTAAGGTAAAGTTTAATTAGCGTTTTTATTTCTAATATAGGTTCGTTTTAAATAGTGTGGAGTACGGATGACCTCCGACCGTGCAAAATTGTACTTTATTAAGTAAAAAAGTACAAATACTGATTTAATACAGGCCGTTATCATGTAACTGCATTTTAACAAACTGCGTAGTGCAAACGTCATAGTGACGATAAGTACGTTTTGCCAAATTCTGTACAAATACCTTATTTACAGTAGAGGATATTAGCGTGCGAAATTAGAGTACTTAAATAAATTAGAGTAAGCTTCATAGTTGAAACTAGTGTTGGGTATCGAGGACCACTTGCCGATATTCGATATGTACCGAATTTTAGGTATCCGATAATCGATATATCGCCCCGATATATCGATTATCGAAATATCGCGATATTTAGCCGATATATTGATAGATTGCCAAAATATTGCCCTAAACGAGATTTGAAAGTGGGTCTACATAGTATTACATAGACTTACACCTTATGCAAAAGCGTTAACAAAACGATACACATTTTCAGTTTGCTATGTATTTAAAGTGTTACGCAAAACGTCACTTTCATTATAACAGACCAACATTGACGAAACGACATCTAAAGTCAAACGATGCTCGCGGACGCGAATCTAGCCGTGTAAAATACATGATCGGACGGACGTCGTCGCCCTACCAAACCCGAATGAATCTTTGGCAGCTTTCAAACATAGCGGCGAGTTGTGCCACGTGGCGCCACATCATTGGACGCCGGAAAGGATGGAAGGAGGAGCGATGGCTCCCATGTTGACAAGTGTCAACCAGCAGGCCATGTTGTACAATGGCCGTACAAGAAGTACAATCGGCCACTCTACCTTCTTGTACTATACACCCTTTTGATTGGCCGAGGGTAGAGTAGTAAGTAGTTGTGAGTAGAAGTTAAGGGACTTAGCGTGTTTGAGGCGCCTCTCTCCAGGTGACCTTTTGTATTTGTAGGCCAACTTTGGCCAGCCATAACTTACTGCTTAGGGGAGCAAATTCAGTGATTCTTTTTGCGTTAGACTCAGGGGATTTTTGTCCTCACAGGGGTGAGGATGGTCAGAATATTTGATTGCCTGGGGGGCACTTATTCAGTGGGAAAGTGAAAGGGTTAAATATTATCCTAGAGGCTTTACATAGGCTGCTCATTTTGTGGGTTAATTGAGACCACAGAATTTCAGTAACAATGACAGTTTTTAGCATGTGCACATGTTATCCATTCACAATGTCAAACACAAAAACGAACGTCTGAAGTTATGCGAAAGCCTATTTTACAAACTCGACTCCACTATTTTTCTAAACGCAGCTTTGTATGCGACCGACAAAAGTTAACCACAATTTCTGTACGGATTTTGGTAACGAAGTACACTGTTGTACGAACAAACTACTTCCGTACACCACACTATTCATGAGACAAGTACGGTAAAACCATTGACGCTAATTTACAAGAACCGTAATTAACGTCAAAGAAAAATTAGATTCATTCACTGTATTTCGGGTATCAATGTCAAAATTTTGGGGTGCCGATATAGCGTACATAAGGCTAATAACGATTCACGGTGTACCATAGTTCAAAAGTGGCGTTTTTATGGTAGGCCATTGGTCGGCGCCTTTATCGTAAGTTGTGTTATGGGCATTTCATGTGATCTTCTTAGATCGCTACTTTGATCAGCGACCGTTCGATCGTCAAAATCTAACGGTGAAAAAAAAGTTTTTTGGTCTAAATGTTTTAATTGGTCCGAATTGGTCCAAATACAATATGGGTCTTAAGGTCATATTGTATTGTTGATATTTGAGTATTTTCTAGGTCTGTATTAGGATAGAAAAAGAGCTGAGGCGGTCTGCCTCTAACTCCCCTATCCAAGCCCCCACACTTGTTGTAGTCACTGAAGGCTGGATAGGGAGCTAGAGCCATGGCTGCCTAGGCTCTCTAGAGAAGACAAGGGGTGAATTAGGTAGACTTACCAAAAGTTAGTTGACGGACCCAGGAATTGATCCTGGTACCTGCCGTCCGTCAATCCGCATTAGCCGTTAGCTCTAGCCGTTAAGTCTAGGACAAATATTACGATATATAGGGTTTGAAAAATATATAAATCTTTATATGTACATTAATCCGTTTAACGGCTAATAGATACTTTGTACATAGATACAGTTTGATTTAGTACGAAGTACGGTATGTGGACAGAACGGATACCGCGCATTTGTTTCGATAGCGAAACAAATACCGCGCATTTGTTTCGATAGCGAAACGAATACCGCGCGTCGAATTTCAGCGGCTAGGATTATAGCCGGTTTTGATCGGACGGCCGCGATAGGCGCCGCGATCACGGAAATGTACTTTTGGCGTTTTACGGTCTTTGCCATGTCAGATGACACGTGGCGTAATAACATTGGATTACGGGAATTCCGGAGATTACAGGAACTAATCCTGATTTGACACGTGTCGACATTTTTGGCCATGCACTTGTACTTTTTTGTACGATACAGTAATTTGATTGGTGCCGTACTTCAGTAGATAGAGTTTTAGAGAGGGAATAGGACTTAGAAAATTTTGGGTAGGCAGCTGCCTCTCCCAGAGAGCACCCTGTATAAATGGCAAACTTTGGCCAGCCATATCTATCAATTTACTTGACCATTTTCAGTGATTCTTTTTGCTGCGGACTCAGGGGAGTCTAGGCTACACAGGGGTGTAGTCGGTCAGAGTTTTTGTCTGCCAGGGTGGCTGCATTTATAAGGGAAAGTCAAAGTGGGTGAATGTGTCCAAATCTCATATTCTAACTTTGCATTCTGTGGTGGAACTGAGCACACAGAAAGTGTTATTTCACAGGGGTGAATCTATATTGGGATTGTGACTGTCAAGGGGTCAGACATTTGGGTTTATATTAACTTGGAGTCGGCACTATCTAGATTAGCTTGTTTTGGATCTGCATACTCTGAGGGCCAATGGAGGTCTCAGAGTTTCAGGTTATGGGCCCACCATCTAGGGTGCCTATGTTCGATGGAACAGACTTCACCTATTGGGAGTTTACAATGGCGGGATTGCTTTTTGAGAAACACTTATGCGGAATTGTTTCGGGACAAGTGAGATGTCCACCACCTGGCTTTGGAGGAGCTTACTATGGAGATTCATCTGAGGCTGCCCAGAATATCAACCGGAGCTCAGATGCAACGGAAGGTGAAGTGAAAATCATTACCGTGGAAGGGGAAATAGGGGAGAAGGAAAAAGGGACACCTATGGTGAGGGGAGCTAGGCTCTCAGCTATGGTACCACATGTAGGGATTAAAACTAAAGAAAATGACACAAAATTATGGGAATACAAAAACACTATAGCAAAACATCTCATACTTAGATATGTGTCTAAGTCGATAGCTATCACTCTTTTAAGTCTAACCAAAGCTTCAAAGATATGGGAAGCATTAATTCAGATTTATAAGAGTGAGACTATTCAGAGGCAACAATTAGTAAAACAAGAAATAGATGCCTACGTTTATAAAGGCGGTAGCATGATAGAGTTTTGCAATGATATTGCTGCGTTATACGTTGAGCTTACTAGTGCGGGATATGTAGAATCTGAGGAGAGTAAGATTAATACACTACTTATGAAACTCCCAGATGAGTACGAAAACATCATTTGTCGTATGCAGGCAATGGATGGCTCCTCATGGACTTGGAGCTTTACCATGGGGATAATTCTTTTGAAGGAAAGCACTTTGGAGCTTCGTAGGGGAAAGGACAGGGTCAATACATTTTCAGCTGGTGGTGATTGGCGGAAGCGTGAAGAGAGGAACAGCGGTGACGAGCGGAAGCGTGATGAGAGGAACGGTGGTGACGAGCGGAAGCGTGATGAGAGAAAGAAAGACAAAGGTAAACCTTATCGGAACTTTGGTGGAAAGAGAGGGAGAGGAAAAGAAAGGGGAGCTTTGAAAAAGGGGGCTTAATTCTTTTGTAGGGAACCGGGTCATTATATGGAGGAATGCCCTTGTTTGGAAAAACTTAGAAGTTGGAATGTGGATGAGGAGGAAGAAGGGGAAGAGGAGAAAGAGGATGAAGATATTTTAGAGCTTCTCCGGATTAGTAGTATGGGGAAGAAAGAAAAGCACACAGTAATTGCACGAAGGCAACAGTGTGCTTTTGGAGGTATAAGGGAAGTAAAGAGAGAGGAGGTACTTGAGATGTCGAGGAGTGTAGAGTGTATGACTTAGAAATGAGAAAGTCAGTTCTAGGATCCATAAGTGAAAACGGGAAAGATAAAATTAATCAGGATAATTTTATAGATAATAGGGAACCAGAAAACTGGTCGGAAAGGGGAGAAGTGAAACTCGAAGAGGTTTCAAAGGATAGGGGAGAAAAGAAATATTTATTGGGAATTAAATTAGAAAGTAATAGTGGAAAGAATTCCATGGGAGAGAGTGAGGGAAGTTCAGAAAATGGGGTAATTATCATGGATAAAAATATGAGTACGAAAGATGTAGATCTTATGTAGCATCTGGGTGTATGTTGCAGATTGGAAATAGGGCCCACTGTTTGGATCGCAAGAGGGAAATCGGTTTGTGTGTGGATGAAAGAGTGATGAAGTGGATAAAATCTTTGCTCGGATTTATGGAAAAAGGGATGTTAAATAAAAAGTGTGATGCAATTATCATTTCAGTTCATTTAATGCACTGTGTTAAATACTTAAGTTTTATGAAAGGAAAAGGAAAAAGGAAAAAGAAAAGGAAAAAAAAAAGGGGGAGGGGGTGTTTTGTTTACTTGTTTGTGGAAGTTGAAAGAAAATAGACTAGAAAATAAGGGGAGTGTTGATATTTGAGTATTTTCTAGGTCTGTATTAGAATAAAAAAGAGCTGAGGCGGTCTGCCTCTAACTCCCCTATCCAAGCCCCCACACTTGTTGTAGTCACTGAAGGCTGGATAGGGAGCTAGAGCCATGGCAGCCTAGGCTCTCTAGAGAAGACAAGGGGTGAATTAGGTAGAGTTAGTTGACGGACCCAGGAATTGATCCTGGTACCTGCCGTCCGTCAATCCGCATTAGCCGTTAGCTCTAGCCGTTAAGTCTAGGACAAATATTACGATATATAGGGTTTGAAAATATATAAATCTTTATATGTACATTAATCCGTTTAACGGCTAATATATACTTTGTACATAGATACAGTTTGATTTAGTACGAAGTACGGTATGTGGACAGAACGGATACCGCGCATTTGTTTCGATAGCGAAACAAATACCGCGCATTTGTTTCGATAGCGAAACGAATACCGCGCGTCGAATTTCAGCGGCTAGGATTATAGCCGGTTTTGATCGGACGGCCGCGATAGGCGCCGCGATCACGGAAATGTACTTTTGGCGTTTTACGGTCTTTGCCAGGTCAGATGACACGTGGCGTAATAACATTGGATTACGGGAATTCCGGAGATTACAGGAACTAATCCTGATTTGACACGTGTCGACATTTTTGGCCATGCAACTTTTATGTACAATACAGTTATTTGATTGGTGCCGTACTTCAGTAGATAGAGTTTTAGAGAGGGAATAGGACTTAGATTAAATTTTGGGTAGGCAGCTGCCTCTCCCAGAGAGCACCCTGTATAAATGGCAAACTTTGGCCAGCCATATCTATCAATTTACTTGACCATTTTCAGTGATTCTTTTTGCTGCGGATTCAGGGGAGTACAGGCTACACAGGGGTGTAGTCGGTCAGAGTTTTTGTCTGCCAGGGTGGCTGCATTTATAAGGGAAAGTCAAAGTGGGTGAATGTGTCCAAATCTCATATTCTAACTTTGCATTCTGTGGTGGAACTGAGCACACAGAAAGTGTTATTTCACAGGGGTGAATCTATATTGGGATTGTGACTGTCAAGGGGTCAGACATTTGGGTTTATATTAACTTGGAGTCGGCACTATCTAGATTAGCTTGTTTTGATCTGCATACTTTGAGGGCCAATGGAGGTCTCAGAGTTTCAGGTGTGTGTGTACAGGGCCCACCATCTAGGGTGCCTATGTTCGATGGAACAGACTTCACCTATTGGGAGTTTACAATGGCGGGATTGCTTTTTGAGAAACACTTATGCGGAATTGTTTCGGGACAAGTGAGATGTCCACCACCTGGCTTTGGAGGAGCTTACTATGGAGATTCATCTGAGGCTGCCCAGAATATCAACCGGAGCTCAGATGCAACGGAAGGTGAAGTGAAAATCATTACCGTGGAAGGGGACCATAGGGGAAAGGAAAAAGGGACACCTATGGTGAGGGGAGCTAGGCTCTCAGCTATGGTACCACATGTAGCGGGATTAAAATTGTCCTTGCTGGACATTGCAATTATGGGTGTACAAAAACACTATAGCAAAACATCTCATACTGTAGGTATGTGTCTAAGTCGATAGCTATCACTCTTTTAAGTCTAACCAAAGCTTCAAAGATATGGGAAGCATTAGTTCAGATTTATAAGAGTGAGACTATTCAGAGGCAACAATTAGTTAATGTTTTATTTTGTGGGATTAAGTACGCGGGTGGCGAAATTTAGAAAATTTGGAAAGTTTTATTTTTTGGAAATTGTTATGGTAGTTAGAGGAAAATGTGGTAATTTTTGTTGGAATTTTATTTATTATTGGTAGAATTGATTTTCGGAAAATAGTTTATTATTTATGTATTTTTATGGGAAATTTTCGGATTTAGATATTGTTGAGAAAAGAGAAAAGAAAAGAAATAGATGCCTATGTTTATAAAGGCGGTAGCATGATAGAGTTTTGCAATGATATTGCTGCGTTATACGTTGAGCTTACTAGTGCGGGATATGTAGAATCTGAGGAGAGTAAGATTAATACACTACTTATGAAACTCCCAGATGAGTACGAAGGTATCATTTGTCGTATGCAGGCAATGGATGGCTCCTCATGGACTTGACTAATTACCATGGGGATAATTCTTTTGAAGGAAAGCACTTTGGAGCTTCGTAGGGGAAAGGACAGGGTGCGCATTTTCAGCTGGTGGTGATTGGCGGAAGCGTGTGAGAGGAACAGCGGTGACGGGCGAAGCGTGATGAGAGGAACGGTGGTGACGAGCGGAAGCGTGATGAGAGAAAGAAAGACAAAGGTAAACCTTATCGGAACTTTGGTGGCGCGGAGAGGGAGAGGAAAAGAAAGGGGAGCTTTGAAAAAGGGGATTTAATTCTTTTGTAGGGAAAGGAATGCCCTTGTTTGGAAAAACTTAGAAGTTGGAATGTGGATGAGGAGGAAGAAGGGGAAGAGGAGAAAGAGGATGAAGATATTTGGGAGCTTCTCCGGATTAGTAGTATTTAGAAGAAAGAAAAGCACACAGTAATTGCACGAAGGCATCAGTGTGCTTTTGGAGGTATAAGGGAAGTAAAGAGAGAGGAGGTACTTGAGATGTCGAGGAGTGAAAAGTGTATGACTTAGAAATTCCTAAGTCAGTTCTAGGATCCATAATTGAAAACAGGAAAAATAAAATTAATCAGGATAATTTTATAGATAATAGGGAACAAGAAAACTGGTCGGAAAGGGGAGAAGTGAAACTCGATTCGGTTTCAAAGGATAGGGGAGAAAAGAAATATTTATTGGGAATTACGATTAGAAAGTAATAGTGGAAAGATTTTGAGGGGGAGAGAAGTAGCAAAGTTCAGAAAAACAGGTAATTATCATGGATAAAAATATTAGATCTTATGAGGAACTTAGTGGGGACGAGTGTTTTTTGGGAATATTTGGGGGAAATGGATTTGACATCACTACTTGGTGTGATGAGTTTGTGAAGGTGTGCCTGTAAAAGGGTTAGCTCAGATGTATGTTGCAGATTGGAAATAGGGCTGGTTGTTGGGATTGCAAGAGGGAAATGGTTTGTGTGTGGATGAAAAATCAATGAAGTGGATAAAATCTTTGCTCGGATTTATGGAAAAAGGGATGTTAAAGGAAATGTGTGATGCAATTATCATTTCAGTTCATTTAATGCACTGTGTTAAATACTTAAGATTTATCAAAGGAAAAGGAAAAAGGAAAAAGAAAAGAAAAAAAAAAAGGGGGAGGGGGTGTTTTGTTTACTTGTTTGTGGAAGTTGAAAGGAAGTAGACTAGAAAATAAGGGGAGTGTTGATATTTGAGTATTTTCTAGGTCTGTATTAGATGAAAAGAGCTGAGGCAGTCTATTCCTAACCCCCTCTCCAAGCCCCCACACTTGTCGTAGTCACTGAAGGCTGGAGAGGGAGCTAGAGCCATGGCAGCCTAGGCTCTCTAGAGAAGACAAGGAATTTTAATTAGGTATATATTTATTAAAATGTTAGTTGACGGACCCAGGAATTGATCCTGGTACCTGCCGTCCGTCAACCGCAGTAGCCGTTAGCCTTAGCCGTTTAGTCTAGGAGTAGTATTACTAGCATATAGGGTTTGATAAATATTTAAATCTTTATATGTACATTAATCCATTTAACGGCTAATATATATTTTGTACATAGATACAGTTTGATTTAGTACGAATATATAATGTGGACTTACGGATACCGCGCATTTGTTTCGATAAAATCAAATACCGCGCATTTGTTTCGATAGCGAAACGAATACCGCGCGTCGAATTTCAGCGGCTAGGATTATAGCCGGTTTTGATCGGACGGCCGCGATAGGCGCCGCGATCGCGGAAAAGATTTTGGCGGTTCTTTGCCACGTGGCGAGATGACCGTTGGCGTGGAATCTCCGGAGGATGGCACCGAATCCGGAGATGACATGTGGAACTTTTGGCCATGTCGTACAATGTCGTACAAAGTACACCATGCACTTGTACTTTTCTGTACAATACTCAATTTGATTGGTTCGTACTTCAGTAGATAGAGTTTTAGAGAGGGAATAGGACTTAGAAAATTTTGGGTAGGCAGCTGCCTCTCCCAGAGAGCACCCTGTATAAATGGCAAACTTTGGCCAGCCATAACTATCAATTCACTTGACCAAATTCAGTGATTCTTTTTGCTGCGGACTCAGGGGAGTCCAGGCTACACAGGGGTGTAGTCGGTCAGAGTTTTTGTCTGCCAGGGTGGCTGCATTTATAAGGGAAAGTCAAAGTGGGTGAGGATTATCCTAATCTCATATTCGAAACTTTGCATTCTGTGGTGGAACTGAGCACACAGAAAACTTATTTATATTGGGATTGTGACTGTCAAGGGGTCAGTCATTTGGGTTTATATTAACTTGGAGTCGGCACTATCTAGATTAGCTTCTTTTGGATCTGCATACTTTGAGGGCCAATGGAGGTCTCAGAGTTTCATGTATGTTTTGCATACAATAGGCATATTGTATAGGCCTACTTTCACCTACTTTTGAACTATATATACCACCCAAAATTGCAAAACGCAATGACAAAAAGGCGGCTGGAAACTTTGATGGTGGGAGCGTGACGGGATAATTTGGGCGGATACGCAACCACCTTGGCGGAAGGCACATGGCCCTTGCGACGTATTCGCACAGACGCGCGCGCTCATCGTGGATTTATTTTACTTTTCCACGCGGCCTATTTTTACACGTTCAGTCTTCGATAATTGTCTTTATTGTGCACGGTCTTAACAAACTGTAGGGTTAGTGACGTGACGTCTCGGATAAAAAGTGTAATAGCATCCGACGGTCATAATTTACGCCTACAACCTTGGACATTTTTTTTGTAATGACGTTTCCCTTGAAAAAAAAAATGTACGGACCTGTACGAAATGGTACGGCTGTCAGTAAAAAACCCCACATTTTCGCTTATGGAAGGCCACCCTAATTGATCCATAACGCTGATTTGGGTACAACCATAGTTCAGAAGTAGGTGAAAGTAGGCCCATACAATATGCCTATTGTACGCAAAACATACAATATGACCTTAAGACCTATATTGTATTCGGACCTTTTCGGACCAATTAAAACATTCAGACCAAAAATTGGACCAATTAAAACATTCGGACAAAAAATTGAACAAATTAAAACATTCGGACAAAAAAAAATTATTTACACCGTCAGATTCGGACGATCGAACTGCCGCTGATGAAAGTAAGGATCTTAGAAGATCACGTGAAAAGTCCATAACACAACTTACGATAAAGGCGCTGACCAAAGGCCTACCATAAAAACACCTATTTTTAAATTATCGGTACAACGCATCTCCTATGAGGATTTTCACAGTAAAATATGTAAAGAACATAATCTGATAAATCGGACACCGTCGCGTCTTTTTACTCTAATTTATTCATAACTCTAGTTTAGGTTGTCTCCCGTATAATTAATACCTGATCAATATCTTTACACTAAAATAGTTACAATGTCATTCTGCCTTTTATTATGAGCATAGTTTACGTGCGATCGTGATTATTTTAATCCACATTTCTTTCTTTTCTACTTAATAAAGTATCATTATGTACGGACTGACAAGTTTGTAGACCGCATTATTCAATAAAATCATAAATGATAGTTATAAACACTAATTCACCAGAACTTTAATTAACGTAAAACAATATTTAGTGTTATTAATTCTATTTCAGGTAAAACCCTAAAAATTGGGGGCGTCGATAAAGCGTTCAAACGCTATTAACGATGCAAGCCTCCTTTGGATTCGCTTCCTACGAAAATTTGTACATTCGTATTTTAGCTGTATTGTACTAATATATTGTACGAACAAAAAAACGTACCGTACATTGTGTTTTTATTTTTTTAGTTATATGCCCTCAACACATCGGCTTCGTTTGCATCAGGCCGATGCATAGAGTGCAATGATCTGATACGAATCGAAAAGCACCAATTCGTGGGAACCCTGTAGCACAAGTCGCAAAAGTCAAAATTATAGATAACCGAAACCGACCATTTATTTTTTTTCAAAATTTGAGTACCGGACGTCTGAACGGGTTATGTCACGCTCAAAAATAATTAACCGTTAACCGAAACGCGTTTACAAAAAAAAAAGTTAACCGAAACTCGATTTATCTCGACTACTTGTACCCGTTCGTACTCGAATAAGTACAAAATTAGTGGTGTATCTCCTTTATACCTTCCACGATACCAAGCGTACAAAGTACAATAATGTTGGATAGTAATTGACAAAACAAAACCTTCATTTTTTTCGTTTTTTGCTTAGGGTGATGTTCCATTAGACGAAAAGTGAGGTTGTTTACAAAAATTCAGACCTCTTCGTACTACGCCGTACCTATTATTTTGTTTTTATCCGGAAAAAAACGTTAAAGAGAATCTTGCCAATATTCTCCAAAAGTATGGGAGGTAACAATATGTAATAGGATTTCCTACCGCTGAGAAAATCCCATTACTACAACTAGTTTCAACCACACATTCCACACATTGGAAAATACACATCCACATTGGACATCACTCATATAAGGTAAACTTTAAATTAGAGAAGCTTCTGTCCACATAACATAAGCTTGGTCTCTTGCCCTCGTGGCTCAACCCTTCATTTTAAAGTATTTCCAATGCCCTCCACTCTTAAATAATTCTATCTCTTAACTACTAAAACACTACTTAGTTAGTAAGAGATTTCAAAGCCAAAAATGCCATTGCTCCAATTTGGTTTTAAATGCTCAAGACCAAGATCAGTCAGAATTTCCACAAAAATTTCCAAAGGAAAATATGTTTACTTTTCTCTTAGACTTCACTATTTATCCATCATCGCCCTGAACTAGCCAGGCTAGAGTCAACGCTCCGTTGAACAGGTTTTTACCCGGGCCAATCATTGATCAGCTAGGACTCATACTGACAAAGACAAAAACGTGCGATTTATCTTACTAACGACATACGATTAACTAACCAATCAAACGTTACATTTCACTACGTTACATTTATGTGCAAAAGTTCGCGCCAATCGAAACGCGACCTTTTACGAACGTACGTCGCAAATTTCACACGCAAAACTACCTACAAAATTTCATGAAGTGAAATTGACGTTTTTTTCTAAAAATTGTACGAAACAAACCATTCTGCGTACCAAATGAAATATTGATTCATTTAGAACTTTTTAAACGTGCGCCTAAAATTCCGCGGCTAGTTTGACCCTTAATCCGTTACAATGAACACCGTTGTTTTTTATAAATCTTTATTTTAGTAAATAGGGGTAAAAATAACTTAGGATATTTTCTTGGTAGTCTATTGTAATACTTACCTTTATTAGCGTTACAGTAGCAAATAGTACAGTAGAGTGTATCCTACTTTTGCAGGGACACGTGTTGGCGAAAGAACGTATGCAAGTTTTTCAGAGTGGCGCCGACAGTCAACCATACGTGTCAAACAGTTGACGATTTGATTCTCATGATCGGACGAACACGATCAGACCCAGGTATTCCGAAAACATATGGTACAGTTCGACGGTACCATCGTCGATCAAATTTGCTCCAATGGACGTGATTCACGAGGGACCACAAGTGTAATTCGCGTGGGACCACAAGTGACAAAGCACTCAGGTGCTTCGTACTACACAACCACATTCGGCTGGACTTTAGTGATTACCGCTGACTAAGCATTTCAAACGTTTTGTGTACGGTTCATTATCTGTAAATATCTGAATAACATTGGTTTGTAGTTTAGTGTAATAAAAAAATAGTGTTCCATTAATCAAGTTTTTAGAAAATAATAATTAGGGTTTTAAGGTACAGTGACGTACAAGTAGGATGCTTTGTCGTTAGTCAGGGGATAATAACCGTAGTAACGGTAACCCAAATTAGTGTAGATCAGTAGATACACACTGTGAGTATATAACTTAGGACACATCCAATATTGTAGTATCAAGTTTTGGGAATATGATTTATGAGGGCAATTTTCGGGAAACTTCCAAATATCATATCTTATGGTTTACTAAGTCATTTAGGCTGAAATTATGGGAATTATCAATTTACTATACTCTGTATCACTGTGGCCAATTTGAGGAATATTGGCTTTTTGAGTCATATTTTGTGTCAGTTCAAAGTTGGTTGTTGAGTAGGTACTTTGATAGTTTTTGCTCGTATTCAAGTCTACTTCCACTACTACTGCTGGTTCTCCTCCTGCAACGGTGGTTATAGAACAACAGGTTATGGGCCTTCGTCAAGAATTCCTATCTTCAATGGCCAAAAGTATGCTTACTAGGCGGCGATGGTTGAATGGTTTTTTGAAACTGCAGACTTATTGGGGGTCTTGGATGGCTCCCTTGATGAAACAGATCCAACTTGGGCGAAAAAGAATTCAATGGCAAGGAAAAATCTTATTCTTTGTATTTCAGAAAATTTGGTCATGTCTCGACTGAAAATGAAGAAGGCGAGCGAGATTTGGACATCATTGAAATCCGCTTTTGAGAAAGCGAATGTTCAAGAGGAGCTCTTGGTGGCTGGAAAAATTTGGGGATACAAATACTCGGGGGGTACTATGGTCGAGTATTGTGACAATTTTCGTGCACTCATTGATGCTTACTCTTCTATTGGGGGGTCATTTCCTGAGTTTCAACAGGCAGTTTTGCTTATTAGAGGTCTCCCTAGTAGCATGAATGGTGTGTTTGTTCAGTTAAAAAGTCATGATAAAGCTAGCTGGTCATTTCAGTTAGCATATAATCTTATATTGGAGGAAGAGACTTATACTAAACTCCTTGAAGGAGAAGGAAAGCTTGAACCTTTTTCCACAGACTTTGACAAAAGAAATCAGATTAATAAGAACAAGAGTCAGTTTAACCAGAATCAGAATCATTTTACTCAGTATAATCAGAGGCAAAATAGGCCATCTTCTACTACTTGCTTTTATTGTTTTGGGAAGGGTCATGGATAAAAGTACTGTCCAAAGCTGAAAAAGGCTAATGAGACAGGTTTATACGGGCCAGGTTGGCAGCAAAGCCAATATCACAAAGGCTTCTCTGGGAATCCTACCCGTGGAAATGCTCTTTTTTTCAGCTTTTGTAACTGTTGCAGATGAGTCTTTAAGCTTCAATGAGACAGAGGATGTAGAATTATTTGCTATGGCGGTAGCCATGGAGGGTCTTAAGGATGCAGGATGGATCATAGACACGGGAGCGGCTGCCCATATGTGTTAGAACAAGGCGGCTTTTACGAATCTACAACAAACATCTTCAAAGAGTATTTACTATGCTTGTGGCATGAGTGTTCAAACCTCAGCTCAGGGTGATGTATCTTTGATGGTAGATGTGGGGGGAAAGTCGCTAGAGAGAACCCTTCACAATGTTTTGTATGTACCAGACTTTAAGAAAAATCTATTTTCTACATCATTAGTGGAGAGCAAAGGCTTTGAAGTCATTCTGAAAGGAGGTAGACAGGTTGTTAGCAAGAAAGGGAAAGTAGCAGTAACACGAACTAGAGATGCTAGCAAAATGTACCGGATGGACATGGCGGAATATAAAGAAAATGATGTTCTCTACTCCAGTGTACAATCAGATAATGAGTTATGGCATAAAAGATTAGGACATATGAATTATGATAGCCTTAAAAAAATGGTGAATTCAGGAAAAATTCAAGGAGTTTCTCTCAGTTCCCATCCTATAAAATAATGTGATGGTTGTTCACTTAGCAAGATCCACAAATTGCCATTTCCACAAGAAACAGACCACATATCAGAGAAAGTTGTGCAGCTAATACATTCTGATGTTCTCGGTCCTTCACAAGTGGCTTCGGCTGAAGGCGTCCACTATATGGTTACATTTACAGATGACTACTCGAGATACACCAAAGTTTACTTCATGCAACATAAAAGTGAAGTGTTTACGCAATTTAAACACTACAAAGCGTGGGCGGAAAAGCTTCATGGAGTTCTAATCTTGGCGCTGAGATCGGACAATGGGGGAGAATATACATCAAAGGAATACGAAGATTTTCTTTTTCATGAATGTATCAGTCACAATCTTACAGTTCTATATACACCAGAGCAAAATGGTGTTACTGAGAGATTAAATAGGATAGTGACCGAAAGTGCTCGGTCCATGCTTGCAGATAAAGGGCTAGATTTGAAATTTTGGGCCGAAGCACTTAACTGCGTTGTTTATATTAAGAAGAGAATTGCTTCTATATCTATTAGCACTACACCTTTTGAGCTTTAGACAGAAGAAAAACCTGATGTTAGTCACTTTAAGATCTTTGGCAGCAAGTATTTTAATCTAGATACTTCAGAAGATAGATGGAAAATGGATGCTAAAGGCTTACCAAGAATTTTCATGGGGTATGATGATAATGCAAAAAGCTATAGAGTTTTTATATTTGAGAAACAGAAAGTGGTTATCTCTATAAATATTCAGATTAAAGATGAGATGGATTCGGTTGACTCTTTTCAAGTGCCAGACAAATCGGCGAAGGAAAACCAGAAATATGTCATTTTTTACCACACGCAGCGGGTTAACTTGTTGAAATTGGAAATCTTTACTCAGTAGATAGAGCTGTGAGGAGGAATTAAGGACTTAGAATATTTTGGGAAATGAAAACCTGTAATACTTACCTCAAATAGTGTTACAGTAACATAAGACTAAGATAGTGTACTATACGGCCAACTGGACACGTGTCGACAGGAAAAAGATGTTGCATGTTTCAAGGAGTAGCGCCGATGACTAGTTACACGTGTAGGGAGATTAACAAGCAGATTGATGAAATCGGACGAAAGGAATGCAAACCGCATATCTGGAAAAGTATGGAACCGTCAGCCAAGAAAGGCCGTTGATTGACATCGAATTAACGGACGCGATTCAGAAGGGACCACAAATGACGAAGCACACTTGGACGGTATCAGGAGCTTCGTACTACACGACAACAGTCAGCCGAATGCTATAGACCACTGCTGACTAAGCGCTAAGAACATTTAATGTACGGCTTTCTTTTTGTAAATATCTGGAAACAAGGTTTTGTAGTTTAGCTAATTTGAAATAGTATCGCACTATTCAGATTTAGAGAAAAGGCAAAATTAGGTTTTGGAAGTACTCTTAGAATAGTAAGTACAGTTTTAGTAAATTGTCGTAGCATAAAACAGTACTGTAGTAAAATCACTTGAATTAGTGTGACCAGTAGATACTCGGTGTGAGTATATAGTTTAGGACTTAGACAAATTGTGATCATCCAAGTCTTGGGATATTAATCTACTAAGGCAGTTTTTGTGAATCTGCAGTGTGAATATCTTATGGTTGGCTGGATCAATTGAGTTTAATCTTTGTAGAGTGATTTTACACTGTGCTTACTACTGTTATGAAAAATTTGAGTCTGCATATATCACTGAGTTGCATTCTATCACATCTTGAAGTTGGCTGTTGAGTAGGGTGTTTGTTAGCTTCTGCTTTAAATGTCTACTTCCACTACTACTGCTTCTAGCTCTCCTCCTGCTACTGTGGTTGTAGAACAACAGGTTATGGGCGTTTCATCAAGAATTCCAATATTCAATGGCCAAAAGTATGCATACTAGGCGGCGATGGTTGAATCCACATTTGAAACTGCTGATCTATTTGGGATCTTAGATGGTACTTTAAGTGAAACAGATGCGAGTTGGGCGAAGAAAAACTCACTGGCGCGAAACAATCTGATTTTGTGCATCTCCGAGAATTTGGTCATGTCTCGGCTCAAAATGAAGAAAGCAAAATAAATGTGGGAATCACTAAAAACTGCTTTTGAGAAATCTAATGTCCAGGAGGAACTTCTGGTGGCTGGACAAATCTAAGACTAAAAATACTCCGGGGGGAGTATGGTGGAATATTGTGATAACTTTCGTGCTCTGATTGATGCACATTCGTTTGCTGGTGGCTCATTTCTTGAATTCCAGCAGACAACTCTACTTGTTAGGGGACTCCCTAGAAATATGAAAAGAGTGTCTGTCCAGCTGAAAACTCATGATAAATCTAGTTGGACATTTCATTTAGTATACAATTTGATCTTAGAGGAAGAAGCAACTACTAAAATACTTGATGGAGAGAGAAAGGTAGAAGCTTTGAACACAGATTTTGACAGGAAAACTTTATTTAATCAGAACAGAAATCAGGATAGGAATCAGAGTTTGAATCAGTATAAGAATAGACCAAATAGACAATCTACTACTTGCTTTTACTGCTTTTATCAGAACAGAAATCAGGATAGGAATCAGAGTTTGAATCAGTATAACAATAGACCAAATAGACAATCTACTACTTGCTTTTACAGCTCTGAAAAGGGATATGGATACAGGTACTGTTCAAAGCTGAAAAAGGCAAATGAAGCAGGCCTATATCGTCCATGCTGCAAATGAAACAGGCCTATATCGTCCACGCTGGCAGCAGAGCACATATCATAAGGGCTTTTCTGGGAACTCTTCTCAGGGAATTGCTCTCTTCTAAGGTTCTTCAACTGAAAAAGATGATCCCTTGTCCTACACTGAAGGTGAAAAGGCAAAATAATTTGCAATGGCGGCAGCTATGGAAGGTCAGAGAGATACAGGATGGATCATGGATACTCGAGCTTCGGCACACATGTGTTGGAACAAATCCAGTTTTTCCAACCTCAAGGCGACACCTCCCAAGAACATCTACTATGCCTGCGGCATTGGTGTGCAAACTTCAGCACAGGGTGATGTATCTTTAATGGTAGATGTGAGGGGAAAGTCAGTAGAAAGAACTCTCCAGAATGTGTTGTATGTACCTAGGTTCAAAAAGAATCTATTTTCTACTTCTTTGGTAGAGAGCAAAGGCTTTGATATAATACTCAAAAGAGGCAGACACGTTGTTAGCAAGCTTGGTAAAGTTGCAGTGACAAGAACTAGAGATGCAAGCAAGATGTATAGGATGGATATGGCTGAATACAAAGAAAATGATGTTCTCTATTCCATTGTATTATATGTCAATGAACTATGAGATAAGAGATTAGGCCATATCAATTATGATAACTTACAAAAAATGGTGAATTCAGGAAAGGTTGAGGGTGTTTCTCTTACTTTTCAGCCTGTGAAATCATGTGATGGATGCTCACTTAAAAAGATCCATAGATTACCTTTTCCACAGCAATCTGACCACAGATCGGACAAAGTTCTACAACTTATCCACTCGGATGTTCTCGGTCCATCACAAGTTCCATCAGCAGGAGGTGTCCACTATATGGTTACATTCACAGATGACTACTCGAGGTTCACAAGAGTCTACTTCATGCAGCACAAGAACGAAGTGTTTACACACTTGAAGCACTACAAGGCATGGGCAAAAAAGCTGCACGGAGTTCCGATCTTGGCGCTAAGATCGGACAACGGAGGAGAATATACTTCAAAGGAGTTCGAATAGTTTCTCCTCCTGGAAGGTATCAGTCATAACTTGACAATTCCGTACACACGAGAACAGAATGGTGTTTTTGAACGACTAAATAGAATTGTCAGAGAAAGTGCCAGGTCCATGTTTGCAAACAAAGGTTAAGATTTGAAATTCTGGGCTGAAGCACTCAATTTTGCGGTCTATATTAAAAACAGAGTTGCATCTAGATCGGTTAAGACTACACCTTATGAACTATGGACAGGCATGAAACCAGATGTTAGTCACTTTAGGGTATTTGGCAGCAAATGTTTTGTCTTAGACACATCGCAGACTAGATGGAAAATGGAAGCAAAGGGCTTACCTAAAATCTTTGTGGGATATGATGACAATGCAAAGGGTTATAGGGTATATGTCTTAGAGAAGAATAAAGTCATTATATGTAGAAATATACAGTTGAAAGATGAACAGGATTCGGTTGATCTGTTCACAAAAATAGAAAGTGAACAAACAGGAAAGGTACAACAGTATGTGATCTTTCAGGATACTCAACCTGTTTATTTTCAATCATAGTCACCGACTACAACTACATCTCCACAGATCCCTCTACCAGATGCAGCGCCGGATGAAGAACCAGATTCGGCACCAACATCTACACCACTTCCTACACATGTGGAATCAGCAAATCAAGATCCAGTTTCGGCACCTGCATAAGCTCAAAACCGGAAAACAAATAGCAGGTTGCCGACAATTTCAGCGTCAGAATTTCCGGGGGGAACAAGAACCAACAGCCGCCTACAAGCAAGCTCACATTTTGCTTTCTGCGCAGCTACAACGGAACCGTCAACAATTCAGAAAGCCTTCTCATCACTAAAAGAAATCACTGGATTGAGGCGGTAAACGACGAAATGAAGTCCATCATGGAGGCGCAAACGTGGGAGCTAGTGGATCTTCCTCCGGGCAAAAAAGCCATCGGCAGCAAATGGGTTTTCAAAGTGAAACTCAACCCGGACAACATCATCGAAAGGTACAAGGCAAGACTTGTGGCCAAAGGTTACAATCAAAAAGAAGGTATTGATTTTGAGGAAACCTTCTCTCCAGTTGTCAAATTTCTCACTATTAGAATCTTACTAAGTTTGGTTGCTATAGAAAACATGGAAGTCCAATAGATGGACGTTAAGACTGCCTTCCTTCATGGAGAGTTAGAAGAAACCATTCACATGAAACAACCGGAGATGTATGCAGAGAAAGGGAAAGAAAACTTAGTCTGTAAACTAATAAAATCTTTGTATGGGCTGAAACAAGCCCCCAGACAATGGAACTTAAAACTAGATGAATTTCTTACTGGACTAGGATTTCAAAGGATTAGTTCAGATCACTCAGTGTATGTACTGCAACGGGAGGATGGGATTCTTTATATTGCTGTATATTTGGATGACTTGCTTTTACTAAGCAAGTCTATGGATGAGATAAATCAAATTAAAGCTGCTTTAATGTCAAGGTTCGAGATGAAAGACCTTGGTGAATCTAAGTATATCATAGGAATACACGTAGAGAGAGACAGAAATAGAAAACTCGTTATATTAACCCAAAAGGAAGTAATAAGTAATATGCAGGAAAAATTTGAAATAAAAGATGTAAAAGGATCTGTAACTCGTATGGAATTCAGACAGAAGCTTCATGGAAGTGAGTCAGACTCAGGCATAATGGTTAGTGAGAGCCTAAAGCTGGGGGAGGAAGAGTTTATGGCTTAAAAGTTTAGGAAGAGTTAAAGTCGTATAGACAAGTAGTGGGAAGTCTCATATACTTCATGAATTGTACGAGACCTGACATTACAACAGCTTTCGGAGTCCTCAGTAGAAGTCTGCAAAATCCTAAGAGGGCAGACTGGGAAGCTGCAAAAAGAGTTTTGAGACACCTTGCAGGGACTCGAGATCTTAAGCTAATACTCGGAGGAGGAGAAGTGAAAGAGTTTTGAGACACCTTGCAGGGACTCGAGATCTTAAGCTGATACTCGGAGGAGGAGAAGTGAAAATGCAGACTTGGAGTGACGCCAGCAATGGGGATATGCCAAGCCGAAAATCCACAAACGGCTTGGTCCTAAAAATCAGAGATGGAACTTGCTACTGGAGCATCAAGCAACAAAAGGTTACAGCACAATCTACAATGGAGTCAGAGTACATGGCAGCAGCTTCTGTACTCAAGGAACTCCTATGAGTTAAGTCCATATTGTAGGAACTTGAATACATGCAGACAGGTCCACATATTTTTTGGTGTGAAAACCAGGCAACCAGTGCTATTGCTACTAACCCTAGTCATCATTATAAGAGTAAGCACATGGATGACAGACTTCATTTTGTGAGAGAAAATGTGCTTGCAAAGTGTAAAATTGTGTTATTTACCGGATGAGAAAATGGTGGCTGATATGCTAACCAAACCACTTCCTGCTCTTAAGTTGCAGTTTTGTAGAAAGGCTATTGGGCAGAGAGAGTGACTTAGTCTAAAGATTTAGGGGAGTGTTGAAATTGAAAATCTTTACTCAGTAGATAGAGCTGTGAGGATGAATTAAGGACTTATAATATTTTGGGAAATGAAACTTGCAATACTTACCTCAAATAGTGTTACAGTAATAGAAGACTAAGATAGTGTACTGTATGGACACGCGTCGGCAGGAAAAGGGTGTTGCAGGTTTCACGGAGTAGCGCGGATGACCAATTACACGTGTTGGGAGATTAACGAGCAGATTGATGAAATCGGACGAAAGGAATGCAAACCGCATATCTAGAAAAGTATGGTACGCTCAGCCAAGAAGGGCCGTTGATTGACATGGAATTGACAGACGCGAATCAGAAGGGACCACAAATGACGAAGCACACTTGGACGGTATCAGGTGCTTCGACAACAGTCAAACGAATGCTATAGACCACTGCTGACTAAGCGCGAAGAACATTTAATGTACGGCTTTCTATTTGTAAATATCTGGAAACAAGGTTTTGTAGTTTAGCTAATTTGAAATAGTATCGCACTATTCAGATTTAGAGAAAAGGCAAAATTAGGTTTTGGAAGTACTCTTAGAATAGTAAGTACAGTTTTAGTAAATTGTCGTAGCATAAAACAGTACTGTAGTAAAATCACTTGAATTAGTGTGACCAGTAGATACTCGGTGTGAGTATATAGTTTAGGACTTAGACAAATTGTGATCATCCAAGTCTTGGGATATTAATCTACTAAGGCAGTTTTTGTGAATCTGCAGTGTGAATATCTTATGGTTGGCTGGATCAATTGAGTTTAATCTTTGTAGAGTGATTTTACACTGTGCTTACTACTGTTATGAAAAATTTGAGTCTGCATATATCACTGAGTTGCATTCTATCACATCTTGAAGTTGGCTGTTGAGTAGGGTGTTTGTTAGCTTCTGCTTTAAATGTCTACTTCCACTACTACTGCTTCTAGCTCTCCTCCTGCTACTGTGGTTGTAGAACAACAGGTTATGGGCGTTTCATCAAGAATTCCAATATTCAATGGCCAAAAGTATGCATACTAGGCGGCGATGGTTGAATCCACATTTGAAACTGCTGATCTATTTGGGATCTTAGATGGTACTTTAAGTGAAACAGATGCGAGTTGGGCGAAGAAAAACTCACTGGCGCGAAACAATCTGATTTTGTGCATCTCCGAGAATTTGGTCATGTCTCGGCTCAAAATGAAGAAAGCAAAATAAATGTGGGAATCACTAAAAACTGCTTTTGAGAAATCTAATGTCCAGGAGGAACTTCTGGTGGCTGGACAAATCTAAGACTAAAAATACTCCGGGGGGAGTATGGTGGAATATTGTGATAACTTTCGTGCTCTGATTGATGCACATTCGTTTGCTGGTGGCTCATTTCTTGAATTCCAGCAGACAACTCTACTTGTTAGGGGAGGAGTACAATTTTTGTGACTTCGTAATGTCCGTACTTCACATTGTCGACGTGTCGAAACCCTTCGTTGTCGCACAAAATTTGTGGTTTTGTTTATCGTCTTCCCACTTGCCGACAGGTGGCCAGTATTTTTCATACGCCGTATGTGTGAAAACACGTGTTTTTGAGAGAGACGACCCCTGTAAAAAGGGCAAACTAATAACACCACAATCCCATTGCACAGCGGAATAATCCCCAAAGATCCCCTCGTAGCGACAGTAAGTACATAGCTTTCAAAGAAAGGATTGAACTTTATTAATCGGGAAGCGATTACAAGATTGCAAACTTAGTGTAAAATTCTATTCATGAGTCTCCTGTTGACTAGGTCTACTGGACTATTTAAACTAATCAGTTGCTAGCCAACTAAGTACTATCCTTGCGTACACGCGGACCTTTTCGTTCAACCATGATCAACCCAACTATCTTCTTGAACAATGTAGTAAACCTACATTATGCGGCGTTGCTATATTGCTACGCTGCGTCGCTATGTTGCTACGCTACGTTGCTATACTGCTATACTACGTTGCTCCGCTGCTATACTGCGCTCGTCTGCATTGCAGCTGCGCTGCTCTGAACCGCAACAGCACCCTATACTGTACATAGTTCTGTAACCTTGTTACAGTTCCTCCCATTAAGGATTCGGCGTCTCACTGAATGGTACTTACTCAGAGCGACTATAGCTGACGAAGCATTTCGTAGGTTTCCTCTAGGTACTCCTCAAATTCTTCCCGCAGGGTATCCAATTGGTTTTGGAGCTGCACACATTGGGTCTCCAAGAGTGCGATGTGGTGATCCGCCGCTACCAAGCGTCTTCGGACGATTCACTCTTGTAGCTGGTCCCCTTTTTCTTCCGATGCAACCGCTGGCTCTACTAGCTGTGGAGGAGCAACCTTAGGTGCACATGCTTCTGGCGCTGGGCTTTGGGGAGCTTTCGGTGCTGCGATTTGCAAAGCCTCTGCTGCTGCTTCGTACGCCGGTTCCCACCGAGGTACTTTCCTCGATTTTAAGGAAACGTGCTTCTTGGCAGCTCGGGCTCGCTGCAAGGCATTTTTCCGGGCTAACTTGACTGTTCGCACTTCTGGTGTGACTTCTGCTTGCAAAATGATGTCGTGTAGGAGAACATCCCATAGATGGTAATGGTGGAGTAATCTTGGAACGTCCACCTTGTACCGGTAGTGGTCCTCGACCACCTCTAAGAACGATAGTGCATGCGGGTTTAACAGCATTTAACCTTTATGATTGTTCCCCAGGTCCTTCGTCCTCATGAAATTCCATGTCGGGTGTGGTGGCACACTAGCAAAGATATTGATTAGTTCTCCAAATTTTCCTTTGCGCCACGCTGCTAGCCACTCCGAAGGATCCCAGTAATAGCATTTGGCGAAATTGAAGGCGAGATCGAGAAAATTTGGGTCGGTAGGTAGTGGAAAAAGATAATCGGGCATTTCTTCTCCTCTTTCACTTTCCCTTTCCGTTTCCCCTTCCTCTTGTCGGAGGATGAACACATCATCCCCACTAGGATATTGCGCCTCGGCCTTCTTTTTGGAGTTCTCTAAAGACTGCTCGTCGGTGGTACTCTCCTTATTTGCATCCCTCATGACCTCCAGATTAGAGGCACTTTCATTTTCAACTGAGTAAATTTGACAATGTTTGGTCACTACGATAGCGTACATTGTGTACCACCTTTGGTTCGAATTAAACATTGGGGGAATTTTCACATTGGAATTCAGTTGAACTGGCCCTAGTTGACGATGTTAATGTGGGTAGGTGGGATATTGTATGATATAGTGTGGATTTAATGAGTACACCACTGTACATTGATGTGGTCCACACTATTTGCGATAGATGGTATAATCGAGGTCCATCGAGTAGGCCGTCTACCGATGTCACATTGTGAACCTTATTAGGTTAAACCACCCCCGGTATTATTTGGCCTTTGACCACAAAACAACGTTAATAATACTAAATAATGAAATAGACCTTTTATTAACATCAATACTTTAAGCCGTTCACAATCACCCAGATCATTCCTAACTTTCGATTTATACCATGTTACTGATTATTAATTCTTTTAGTTTAGAACTAATTAGTTACTAATTCGTTTAGTTTAGTACTAATTAGTTACTAATTCTTTTAATTTAGTACTAACTAGTTACTAAATCTTTGAGTTGAGTACTATCTAGTTACTAATTCTTTTAGTTTAGTACTAATTAGTTACTAATTCTTTATTTTGATAATGACTCGCTTCGTAACATTGGTTGAACGAAATATCATAAACTGGATACCGAGATGAGCACCACTCTTGGTTTTAGTTGCGGATTTGTCATTTTTCGTATTTTATTTTTTCTTTGCGTGTACACAGATGGTTCACCGTCGTGCTAGAAGTTGTGAACCGTGCTTGTCACACATTTTAGCGCGTTATATTTACCCCTGAGGGATAAAAATAGCTACCCGAGTTTAGTGCGTTCAATACAATTGCCGCAAAATATTTTCAAACCCTAAAATTAACGCGTACAAATTCAAATTGCACAAAAAAAATATGGCAGCCAAGATGTCTTGAACCCCGTAACCATAGATGTCCTATGCGCATAAAACGCACGGAGTAAACTATAGTACATTAACGGTTACTGTGTAGAGTGCGCATCAAACAATCTTGAAAATTTATAAAATTCGTACCCTACTTAGCAATCATACAGTTCTCGTACAGTTTTGTACATCGTCCGTATATGTCAGTACATTTAGGGCTATTTAAGGGTTTTAGGGGATTTTATGGTTTTTTGGGTACATACTAAAACATTCCGTATATTAAATTACGACTGTTTTAGATGTTACGTACATTAACGTACAGTATCCGTATTTATTCGTACGTTTAACGGTTATTTATTTTACATTTTTAGGGATCGTTAGCGTACATTACCGTATTATTCAGTACATCAACGGTATGTTTGCCGTACATTTATAGACATTGCCATACATTTAGGTGCATTTTAGGATTATTTTAGCAGGGATTTTAGGGTTTTTATGGTACATTCTCGTAGGTTCCCGTATATTTGGTACAACAATCTTAGATTTGCTGTACTTTTATGGTTATTAGGGAACGGTTTCCATATAGATTTCTAGATTTTTGTATATAATCCGTACTTTTTTTCAAATTGTTTAAGGATTTTTTAGGGTCATGATTTTCGTACATTTTCGTACAGTAAAAAATACAAAATTTGCAAAATCTACGAAACAAGCGAATACCACGTAGTTTTCGGAAAAAAATATAAATCCGTACAAGTTGGACAACTAGGCCCGTAATTCCTACCTAATACACGCAATTCCCGTAATCTAATATGCTAAAAAACATAAATTAACCGGGGATCACAAACACTGGGAAAGTACACTTCCGACATAAGGGGAGATGCTTATTAACCTATCTCTGGTTCGAGAGGGTTAGGGTACTTTCACATGTAACCGAAATTCCAACTTTGTTTAAAGAGAAGATTTTCCGTACTACTTTCAGAGCATTCGTATGTAAAGAAATAAGAAAAGTTTTTATTTCCAAGAACGCAATGGTAATACCATCAAAGTAAAAAACATGATTGTCACTAAAAAGTATTGATGACCACCAAAGGTTAAAGACAAATATCCTAAAGGACTAAGAACACAACAAAAGTGCGTAAAAAGCCTAAAAGGGAAGAAAGTAAGCAGGTAGAACAAAAGCAAACTATTGAAACACTACAAAATAACCTAGACATTAAAGCCTCAAACTACGCCCAACTAAAGATCAAAACTATGGATATCGTCTACATGCGCCAGGTGGCGCGGCGGTAAGTCTCGCAGTCCTTGGCCATCAGTCACCACCGTGCTCTGGCGGATAATGGCCGAAGCTTGGGAACGTTGAATGGCGACAGAGATGCGTTGGGAGTAGAAAGCCGACATGAGAGTTGGAGAACGGCTACCCGTCCCTCTGACTTTGAAAGATTGCCGAGCGCAGTTGCGCAAAAAGTTGTCGAAAGACGAGTCTAAGGTCCCAAATATCTCCAAAGCAAATGGTGTAAAACTATCAGCTGGGTCTCGGTGCACGTAGTCACGTTCTTTCGAAGCCGCTGTATCCCGAGCTGCAACACCTGTATGAAATGCCGCGCGCGAGGAAACATGGGATCTTGTAGGGTGCAACTCTGAGACCTCCATAGGACCTCAAAGTAGGTAGCTCACACGAAGCCTCTAAGATAACCCTAACCCCTTTGTGTTTCAGAGAGAATAACTGCCACCCTAGCAGACAAAAACTCTGACTACCTTCACCCTTGTGAAGGGAATACTCCCCTAAGTTGATAGCAAAAAGAATCTTTGAATTTGCTCCCCTGAGCAGTAAGTTATGAAGGGTCAAGTTGACCTTTGGTACAGAAGCTCACTAGGAGAGAGGGTCCAATCTATAAAAAATTTCTAAGTCCTATCTCTCTCTAAAACTCTATCTACTGAAGTACGGCACCTATTTTAATAGTGTATCATACAGAAACGTACAGGTGGCGGTGTACTTTCTGTACGACCATTATACGACATGGCCAATAAGTCGACACATGTCATTTTTGGATTCGTTCTTGGAATCTTCGTAGATACTGTAATCAAATATGATTGCACCACGTGGCGATTGATGTGACGTTTTCCGCAAACCGCCAAAAACCCATTCCGCGATCTCGGCATGCTTCGTGGCCGTCATAAATACTTGCGCAATATTTGTTTCGCCGTCGAAACAAAATGCGCGATATTCGTTTCCGATTTTCCGTACGCCGTACATTACAAACTGTATCTATGTCGAAATCTCATGTTGAATGAAATAGCTTACGTGTTAACATTTAAATAACTATTAAACCCTCCATCATATATCTCCGATTTAGACTAGATGGCAAAGGCTACCAGCTACCGTCTGCCTTGACGGACGGCAGGTGGTTCAAATCCTGGGTTCGCCAAGTTTTTTTGGTAAAATCTACCAACCTAATATCTGTCCTCGTCGGGATAGCATAGGAGGCCATGGCTCTATCTCCCTCTCAAACTTTCAGTGACTACGACAAGTGTGGGAGCAAGAGAGAGGAGTTAGAGGCAGACTGCCTCTGCTTCTTTTCTGCATTTTACAAAACCTAGAAAATACTAAAATAACCCTTTTATCTCTACACTCCCCTTATTTTCTAGTCACTCTTTATTTTAAGACCACACTTCTCTGGCAGAAAATTAGTTTAGGGGAAGAAACAGCTTTGGTCATCATATCTGCTACCATTTCACTATCTGGTTTATACTCCAAACTGATTATCTTGTATTCTACTTTCTCCTTACAAAGCTAAGTCTAATGTCCATGTGTTTGGCTTTAAAGTGATGTTTAGGATTGGCAAAAATGGCAATGGCAGCCTGATTATCACAAAACACTTTTTGGAAACCACTCTTAAGATGACCAAGCTCACCAAGCAAAGCATTGACCCAAATTAATTCTTTTACAGCAGAGCAAGAAGCCATGTACTCAGCCTCCATGGTGGACTAAGCAACGACCTTTTGCTGCTTGTTGCTCTATCAGCAAGCCCCATCACCCACATACAATACATATCCAGATGTGCATCTCCTCATACGAGCATCCCCATAGCTGGCATCACTCCAAGTGGTGACGTCATTATTTTTTCCACCCAAATGCAACCATAGATCTCTAGTTCCTATGAGATATCTAAGGACTCTCTTAGCTGCCTTCTTATCTTTCTTAGTGGGAGCATTCAGACTCCTACTTAGTACTCCTACAGCTGCGGCTATGTCCGGACAAGTACAATTCATGAAATATATTAGGTTGCCCACTACTTGTCTATAAGGGATGGTCTGCATAAATCTTTTCTCTTCCGGGCCTACCTCATCATCTAAGATTATAACTCCCTCTTCCTCACTCCCCTCACTTCCTTTTTTTAATTCCATAGGAGTGGTACAACTATTAGCCTTGTCCATTTGGAATTTTTCTAACATGTTTCCAATGGCCTCTTTTTGAGTTAATCTTATTATCTTTTATCTCTGTCTCTCTCTACCTGAATTCCCAAAATATACCTTGGTTCTCCCATATCCTTCATCTCAAATCTTCTTTTTAAATCATTCTTCAACTTATTTATTTTATTTATAGATTTACTTAAAACAAGCAAATCATCGACATAAATTGCAATAAAAGTAATTCCTTCTTTATCTTCAAACAAATAAATTGAGTGATCTGAGCTGATCAGAACATATCCCAAACTTGTAACAAACTCATCGAGCTTCTTCTTCCATTGCCAGGGCGCCTGTTTCAGCCCATACAAAGATTTGATCAATCAACATACCTTACTTTCCTCCCCTTGCTCCACAAATCTTTCGGGCTGTCGCATAAAAATTTCCTCTTCCAACTCTCCATGTAGGAATGCTGTCTTGATGTCCATCAGATGCACTTCCATGTCTTCTGCTGCCGCCATACTGAGAAGTATCCGAACCAAAGGAAACTTGACAACCGGAGCAAAAGTCTCCTCGTAGTCAATTCCCTCTTTTTGGGTAAATCCCTTCGCCACTAACCGAGCCTTGTAGCGCTTAATGATGTTATCTGGGTTGAGTTTCAGCTTAAATACCCACTTACACCCAATTGGTTTCCTATCAGGAGGACAATCCACCAATTCCCATGTATCGGCCGCCATAATTGAGGCCATCTCCTCATTAATGGTTGTCTTCCACCGATTTGATTCAAGACAAGTCATTGCCTCATTATAAATTTGAGGTTCATCGTGGTGAGACGGTTTGGTTACCTTATTGTTAACTTGTCTCTCTTGCTGTCTTTTGCTGCTATTTCTTCCTCCCTCAAACTCGGTTGTCGGAATAGATGGCTCTTTGGGATTCTTCCGAAGAGTTTCTACTTCTCCCATATTCCTTGATTCCGGGTTGATTTCCACCACGTCTTGCGCTTCGGTTGGAGTTAATACTAAGGGTTCCACATTTGAGTCCTTCTCGATCTGATCCGTATCTGCAAGATCACCATCTTCTTAAAATCCTGGATAGTTAGGAAGCTCAAAGTCATCAGAATTTTCTGACTCAAATCTGATTTTGACTGTCTTTGTATGCTTAAAGGGATCTATAGATTTTCCTTCATCCATAATCACTAGGTGCTTCACTAGGATAATATCCTCTCTTTTGAGATCATAGATTCTATATCTTTTTACATCTTTATCATATCCTAGTAGATATCTTGGTTTTCCTTTTGGGTGTAACTTCCAGTTTGACCGATCTGTATCTAAACTGAACACTTGACTACCGAAAACCTTTAAGTGTGAAACATCTGGTTTTCGACCTGTTCATCTCTCATAAGGTGTTTGGCCTTTTACTGTTGAAGTAAGAACTCTATTCTTGAGATAATTTGCAAAGTTCATTGCTTCAGCCCAAAACTTCTTTCTTATCTTCTTATCTAACAGCATACTCTTAGCAGTATCATTCAGTGTTCTATTCAATCTTTCAGGTATAACATTTCGCTCTGGATTTTCAGAAACTGTCTTTTGGTGTTGCACTCCATCTTCTCTAAAAAAATCCTCAAACTGCTTAGAGGTATACTCTTTACCATTGTCACTCCTTACTCTTTTGATTGAGGTTTCATGGAGTTTTTCACTCCATGCTTTATATTGTTTAAAACATTCATGAGCCATTGACTTATTTTTCAAAAAATACACCTTGGAATACCGAGACCAATCATCGGTGATAGTCATCATAAATATCTTCCCTTCGGGTGATGGCACTCTGGCCGGCCCCCAAATATCTGTGTGTACTAAATCTAGAATCTTTTCTCCCTTATAGGTGGCAGTTTTTGGGAAGGGTAACTTGTGTGCTTTACCTTGAGCACATCCACTACAATCACTTAGATTCTCACTTTCACCAAACTGAATCCCTTCCACTACTCCCATCTTTTTCATCTCTCTTAACTTATCTAGATTCACATGCCTAAGCCTCGTATGCAACAACATTATATCATGAACACCAACCTAATAAAGTTTATTCTTTTCATTGCTTAAAATCAGCCTAAACATCCCTTGGCTACCTTTTTCAGCAATAAAATAAACTTCCTCCTCAAAACTAGCAGTAAAGACTCCTTTCCTAGTGCTAGTATCAAAACCCTTATCATCTAATACAGTCGTAGAAATGAGGTTTTTGTTCAGCTCCAGAATAAACAATACATCGGAGAATGTAACTATAGATGTCTTTCCTTCTACTAACACTTTTAGATCTACCGATCCTACAAAAGTAGTAGTGACTATTCTCCCATCCCCGTACTCTATCTCTACGGTGGAAATATTTCTTATCTTAGTGAACAGGTGTTTATCTTAACACATGTGCATGGATGCACCTGAATCTACAATCCAGTCTGCTTCACCTTTCAATCCACCGAAAGCACATTTCTGCTTTCGTGGAATTTCGACCTCATTTTTGGCTTCCAACTCCTCATCCAATAGGAGTTCATCGTCCTCATCCTCGGATTCCGCCTCGTGTACCTCTGTCACAAGGGCCTTTTTCTTTCCTCTCGTGGTCCACCGGTCTGCCTCTCCTTTAACCGCAGCTTAGTTAACTTAGTGCATTCAGCCGTATAGTGCTCGGGTTTCTTACAAAAATGGCACAAACCCTTGGGAGTCCTTGGTCCGAACTCCTCGGTCTGATTTTTCTGCCCCTCGCCTCGATAATTTCCAACCTGTTTTTTGGAATCATTGTTTCTCCAATCGCTCCCAGCAGCCAAAGCTTGCCCACTCTTTCCTCCCCTTCGGATCTCAATTGTATTCTCCCGAACGAGAGTCATCCCTACCACTGAATTCCAAATCCACCTTAAGTCCGCCAAGTCTTGCACACGGTTGACTATCTTTTCGAACTCATCGGGCAACTTCATCAGTAAACAGTTGACTTTTTCCTTTTCACTAAACACTTTTCCAGCACTCTCTGGTTCCATGAAAAGTGTATCAAGCTTATTGCAAAAATCCAACATCTTTCCCCCTTTGTATACATACTCCTTAACTTTGTGATCAGCCAACTGTTGTTGCTGAATCGTACCACTTCGGTACATCGCTATGAGAGCCATCCTAAGATCGGATGCCCTTTCTACCTGCAAAAGAGGACATGCAAGTCCTTGAGTAAGATGGCGGAGGATGACGTGCTTTGCCGCCATATTGTGGAAGTCCCAAGTATCAGTATCATTCTCCTCGTTCTTCGGAATAGGTGACATGAATGCCGAACTAGTTGTTATTCGTGTGGTCGTCTCGTTCTCCTTTCGTTTGTCCACGACCTCTCATTACTTTGTCTCCTCCGTTGAAGATGGATGTGCATCTCTAGTGAATCTGCCTCCTGTAAACCTTGGAGGTATCCCAAGACTGGATCAACGCCTCACCGTCCACTCACTATTCCCCAAAACCGTTTCTCACATAGAGCTCCTGTCATTTTACTTTCCCAGTATACTAAGCCAACTCCATTGAATATGGGCACCCTAGATGGTGGGCCCATAGCTTGCCACTCTGAGACCTCGAAAGGACCTCAGAGTAGGCAGCTCACACGAAGCCTCTATGATAACCCTGACCCCTTTGTGTTTCAGCAAGAATAACTACCACCCTGGCAAACAAAGACTCTGACTACCTTCACCTTTGTGAAGGCAAGACTCGCGTGAGTCGATAGCAAAAAGAATCTCTGAATTTGCTCCCCTGGGCAGTAAGTTATGAAGGGTCAAAGTTGACATTTTTTACAGAAGCTCACTGGGAGAGAGGGTCCAATCTATAAAAATTTTCTAAGTCCTATCTCTCTCTAAAACTCTATCTACTGAAGTACGGCACCAATTATAATAGTGTATTGTACATAAAGGTACAGGTGTCGGTGTACTTTCTGTACGGCCATTGTACGACATGGCCAATAAGTCAACACATGTCATTTTTGGATTCGTTCCTGGAATCCTTGTAGGTGCCGTAATCAAATGTGATTGTGCCACGTGGCGATTGATGTGACGTCGTCCGCAAACTGCCGAAAACCTATTCCGCGATCTCGGCATGCTTCGTGGTTGTCTGATTAAGCGTGATTACAATCGTGGCTGTCATAAAAACTTGCGCAATATTTGTTTCACCTTCGAAACAAAATGCGCGATATTCGTTATAGATTTTCCATACCCCGTACACTACAAACTTTATCTATGTCGAAATCTCATGTTGAATGAAATAGCCTACGTGTTAACATTTAATTAACTACCAAACCCTATCTCTGGTTTAGACTAGATGGCTAAGGCTACCGGCTACCGGCTGCCTTGACGGACAGCAGGTACTCGGTTCAAATCCTGGGTCCGCCAAGTTATTTTGGTAAAATCTACCAACCTAATATCTGTCCCCGTCGGGATAGCATAGGCAGCCATGGCTCTATCTCCCTCTCCAACTTTCAGTGACTGCGACAAGTGTGGGAGCTAGAGAGAGGAGTTAGAGGCAGGCTGCCTCTGCTTCTTTTCTACATTTTACAAAACCTAGAAAATACTAAAATAACCTTTTATTTCTACTTAGGGTGTGTGAGGACTACGTCCCACAATGTTCTCGTCGTGCTATGTAGAAAAACTAGATCCACACGAGGACAGCGTGCACCCCTAGATTGAGAACGTGGTGGTAATATGTGCGACACCTCGCTCTTGACTGTGTACCTTGCTTCAAAACCCACGGCAGCGATAACATCCCATACCATGTCGTGTATCGTTGTTCGCTCGATGGCTTATTTTTTCGGAGCTTATCGCTGCACCTTCCTTGTTCAGATATTTCCTTTTGTTAGAGCTTTTTATTCTCTTAGTAGTAGCCTCTCTTTCTCCACTGATGATGATTTGGTCCCACTTTCCTCCACGACCGGCACTCGTCAAAGCGATCCTCTTGGGGGCCCCTTGTTTGCCCTAGCCCATTACCGTGCTCTCCGAGCTTCCGCTGCTGCTTACCCTTCTTGCCTCTTCCCTTCAGTTGCGGATGACACACACATTATTGGTCCTTCAGACCAAGTTATACCGGCCTATAACTTTTTCAAGGCTCGGTAAGTCGAACTCAATCTTTCGGTCCAACCCTCGAAGTGTGTTGTTTGGTCCCCACGTCCTATTCCTCCTCCTTTCACTCCCCCTCTTGGTTTTGAGACCCCTCCTCCTTCCGAAGGCTTTCGTGTGTTGGGTTGCCCGCTTGGTTCCGATCCATACATCACGAAATTCCTCGATTCCGCTCTTCAGACAGATTTGTCCCATGTGGACGACCTTCCTCACCTTTCTGATCCCTACGTGGCCTTTGCTCTTCTGAAACGATGTTTCCCTCACCAGCCCTCCTACCTTACTCGCACTTCCCCTCCCACCCCATCCTTTGTGTCCTCACTTTCTGCTTTCGACGATCGTCATATGGATGTCCTCCACAGTTTGTTGGGCCGTGGAGCTTTTAATCGCGAGTCTGGGCCTGCGGCACACATTCAAGCCTCTCTTCTTGTCTCGGCTGGCGGTTTGGGTATACTCTCGACGCCGCGTGTTGCTCCTACCGCCTATTTGGGAAGTTGGTGCCTCGTTGCTTCAACTATTGTCTCTCGTTTTCTGGCTGGGGACACTCTTATTCTTGCGGCCGTCGTTCCCCGTGTTTCAGATGGTGAGCTTGCCTTCCAATGGTCCCTTTTGGATGCATCAAGTTCTCTTAATCCAGCTGCTATCGAGGACATGCCGATGTTTTCCACTCTTGTTACGACATCAGTTCCGCGTGTTCACGAATCCATTTGTGATCGCGTTGTCGCCACTATTAAATCCGAGCTTCTCGAGGCGCTTCCTTCTGATTCTTCGCGTGCTTGGTTCTTGTCTTGTGGTGGACCTAGCTCTGGAGCTTGGCTATTGACTGTCCCTATCTTATCCACTCTTTGTTTCACACCGGCTCAGTTCACGACGGCCCTTAGGTTCCGACTTGGCCTCCCTCACCCACCTTTGCTTGGCTCACTTGTTTGCTCCTGTGGCCACGTTCTCCAGCCCGACGGGGTCCATTTGCTTCGTTGCTCCCACGGGGGCGAGTTGATTCGGGCACACGACGCGATTCGAGACACCATTGCTACTATCGCTTCTGAGGGGGGGTTTTCTGTTTTCGTCGGGAGGTCTCTCACATTATTCCTTCGCGTCAGATTGACCTTGTATTACTTGATGGTGCGCGTCGTACATTTGGTGATATTGTTTTGGCGAACCCTACCTCAACTACAGTCGTCACCCAAGCGGCTCGGCATGTGGGGGTGGCCGCCCGTGACGCGGCTAAAAGGAAGGAGCTTGATTATGCTTGTCGCGACTTCATTCCGATGGCGGTCGAGATATTTGGTTGTGTGGGTGTGGCTTTGGACGAGTTATCTCATGACTCTCTTGGTTGCCTCCGAGTCTCTCTTTCTAGGATCATTAAGACTACTACTGAAAACTCCAATTTTTTTGGGTCACGCTTTTCTTACATTTTTGTACAATTCGTACAGTTAAACAGTACGAAATTTGCGAAAACTACGAAACAAGTGAATACCACGTAGTTTTCGGAAAAAAGTCGAAATCCGTACGAATTGGACAACTCGGCCCGTGATCGTCGCCGTGTTCCGGAACTCCCTCAACGTGCTCCTCCAGGCTGGGGGGACTTACGGGGTTGCTTTTTGTATATATTTAATTGATTTTGGGTTGGGGTTGTAGTTTTGGTTTTGTGAGTTGCCGTGCTTTTCGTTTTGAGTTTGGGTGCTTTTATTTTCCTTGTTGTTTGTTTCTTTTTTTATTGTGTTCCCATCGCTCTATTTGTTTTTTATTGTAGTTTTTCAGTTTTTTCCATGCCACCCCTTTTGTACCCCCGGACTCAGATGGTTTACCATCGTGCTTTTTAATTTATCCTGTCACTTTTTGTAACCCACATATTGGATATGCTGCCCTAAAGATTCCCACCTAATACACGCAATTCCCGTAATCCACTCTGCTAAAAAACATAAATTAACCCGGGATCACAAACTCTCGGAAAGTACAGTTCCGAAATAAAAGGAGATGCTTATTAACGTATCTCTGGTTCGAGAGGGTAGACATTAAAGCCTAACTGTTCAAGGCTTGGAGTTAAGAGTGACTCGGTTTTTAACGTTGAACTCGTTTTTTCTACAAAACGTGAGGTTGTGATAACGAGAAACTTGAAACATAAATTATTTTGATGAAATGATATAGGCAGCTGCAATAGCAATGGAAATTTTATCCTTCAAACGCTACAATTGACAATTTTTTTAATGGGATTGCAAATTTTAATGCAGCCGGGATTGGTATGTATGATAGCTACATTGTGGTGTATAAGATTATTAATGACCTTCGTTCTATGAAACCGGTGGTGAGGACGAGGATGAGCTTCTTTCGCTTCGTTCTCAGTATTGACCGCATTTTTTGAGATGATAAACAAACACTTAAGGCTATGTGTTTCTATCGAGAATCCTGGAGATACTTTGTTCAGTGCAATGCATATTACAATCTAAAAAGCTAATATTGCTGCTGATCTTCCAGTTTATAAATGCCTTTATATTGTACGAAATCACATTGACATTGGAAGCACTAGTAAGACGCGGGAGATTAATGAAATTTCCTGCTGTTACATTATCCTTCAAAATTTACAAGCATATACTTCCAGCATTAAGCTACTAGGCATAGTTAAGATCCGCAATCGTGAATTTCGGCCGGAACAGTGGAGGTGTTGACAAAAACACTGCTTCAGAACCTTGACTTGATTCTTCTTTTGGCTGGACAAGATTTTTGAACAATCTCTGCAGGATAGTTCATTCCCCAAACACTATCCTTACTGTATTTCCCCGAACACTATTTTTTCTCTCCCCTTAGTAAGCACTTGTGACGAAGTGAGTCTTGATAATTTTTTTATTCAAAAGAATTGTGAAAAGGACTGGAATTAGAGAGGATGTATTCTGGTCTTTGTGATCAAGCATTCTCCTTGGCTTGTCTGGGGCCTATAATCTCAAAAAAAAATGTATGAATGAAGACTCAAAACAGTGAAAAAACACAAATTATTTGCGAAACACCATTTAAATTAAAAAAAAACGTTTAAAAAGATACTCAGCGCTAAAAGATAGTGTGCTAATTCATAATATCGTACAATTTAGCAGTGCACCAAACTATCAAATTCTGCACTTTTAAGCAAAACACATCATCGCAATTCAATCTAACAATTTGTACCACAATGAATATTTGAAATGTAATTCAACTCCGGATGTAAACGTCTACCATAACTTGGCTCCCAGAAACGTCCTGGGAACTAAGCTTTCAATACCCGTGAAACATATATACTTTTAATAAAGTTAACCTAAGAGGCGTCGACCAAAATTTTGAGAACAACTTCCTAGAAATATAATGTGTTTATCGGCTGTAAAATTAGTTGCAGTATTGTACACATGATTCCAAATAATCACACGACAAATTTTTGAAAGACTACTGGTTCTACAAAGGATCACTGGCAATGTTTATTACAACCATCACTACTGTCATGCCATTCTCATGACAACCAACATCCAATCACATTTGCCATAAAGACGTGAATGCTTTCGAGCATAACTTGACTGGCAACAAAGTTGACAGAGGTAACTGAAAGAGGGCAGAGAGCCCGGCGAGCTTTTCTACAATGCCAATCTCTGCCTAAACTTGCCAATTCATGTACTTAAAGCTTGGTGCCCTAAATTGAGCTCCCCTCCTCTAAAATACCCAGATTTTGAATAATGTTCACAAGGCAAAAGGGTTAATATAAAACCTGAGCTCCTCCTCTCACCCATAACTAGAAGAGGCAAGCATTAAAATAAACAGATCAGGGCGGCTTCTCATTCCACTACCCACAGTGGAAGCTCGCCTTCTCATCATTTGCATTCTCTATTCTTGCATGGGTTGCACGTCACCAGTCTGTGACTCAGTTTCTGTTTCCGTTGTATTTGCAGTCAATGGAGCTTCCGTTGTGGGGCACAGTTTATCGATCGCAGCGTTACAGAAAAAACAGCGACTGCTGTTGAGAAGATGACGGGAAATACAGCGCTGACACGATTGGTGTCTACACGGCAAAAAAGACGTGTCGATTTCGCACGCGTAACAAATACTGCAAAGGTCAACTTCCTCTTCAGAACCTGTTCAAACCCCATCACAAGCAGAATGGTGCTTAGGAAACAAATAAAGTTACAGACACCTGATATTGCCCAGAGCCCAAGAAAACAACACTATACGAACCCTCGTAACAATCAAAAACTGATTTCAAGAACTGATTTGCAACTGTACTCCCTATCCCTCTGGCAAAACACCGAATGATAACCACACCGTGAATCGCTATTAGCGATATAGTATGATCATCGTTGTCACTAGGAATAAATCTATTACCGGTCCAGATGACATGGCCGATTTTGATCCGCTTAAAGAACAAAATAATTAGAATTATGAACATGATTTGTAGTTAAGAGGAAACCAAATTAGTGTTATTACCTCTAATAGTGATTCACGGTGTACTGCCATAGCTGTCAAACAACGAAATTCAAAGCCTCAAAATCTGAAAATTATCCCACTATCCCATTACCCCATTATCACCAACCCATTATCACCACTGAAACATACCTTTAGCAGCTCGAGCGGCCTCCACCCTCTTCTCTTCATCCAGTGCTGCCTGTCTCACCACCTCCACCTCCACTTCCAACCGCGTCACTAACGCCTTCAATTCCGGCAATCGGGCCAGAGAAGGATCCCCCTTAAAAGCTTTTGCCTGTCCTTACAGAATATAATGAAACCAAAACAGAAAAAGGCACAAAAAACTTTATCATTAAAAAGCGATTAAACAACGCAAAACATTCGTCTTGTCGTTGATAAGAGGTAAGGTCCCTACACTCATAAATGGTCTTTTCGAGGGTCAGTGCAAAAACAGAAAGATGCAAAATCCAAACCGATCATCTTGTAAATCCTAAAATAGTAAAACGTGACTCTCTTGCTCCCTTACCCAGTTATAGTTCACAAGGTACACAAAGTTGGTAACACATTGTGCCGAAGAGTCCACATGTGCGAGTGCCTTAACAATGTCCCACTTCATCGAGCTGTCCTCCTTCCTTGCGAGGTTGATGACAGTTCCCGCCAGAGGCCCCAAAATTGCTGACTTATTTAACTTCTCAGGCTCCGATCTAGAGAGCCTCTGTATACTGCATCACCACCATCCATATCACCTCTTCACTGGGGGTTAATCATCCTTACGAGATGGACAGATTGCTAGGATTGATAGAAGAGATTAAAAAGGAAAAAGAAAAAAAAAACTGAAAGAACAAAAAAAAAACTAGAAAGAAAGATTTTATTTTCAAGCTATAGAAACGAGAAACGTACAGATCTGATGCAAGAATGAAATATGAGGAGAGAGCCGGATCAATTGGCACCAAAAAATAGTTCTGGCAAAGCATTTTTGAACCAGTTTACATCCATAGGATATAATGAATGTGCGTAAGATCCCTACCTGTCAAAAAGACCAGCATCGGGGCCTGTCGCGGTATGGCCCAAAACAAACAGCAAGAGTTCACAAAGCCGCGTCAGATTCATTTCCGGTCCCTGAAGGAAGATGTGTGGCAGTTGCAGAGACAGAAACTCTAAAATGCGCAAAAGATTACAGGAAAGCTCGTACATAATGTTACACTTTTGCTGTTGAAGTTCCGGAATCTGTACAAACAACCGCAAAAATATTAGTGAATAAAGCAAACAAAAGAACCCAACAAATGAAAGCAACACAGTCATTCTGATGATTCATGCCCTACCAGTCTCATACCAGTGCCTGTTACAATGCAAGAAAGAACAGGTTTTTCTCTGTATGGTGTCAAATGCATTTGAAAATAAGTTGGAAACAATTATGGAGGCAAAATATAGCAGCATTTTGATGTAAAATATCGTAAACAAAAGAGCTGAAAAGCCGGAAAAAAATAAAACAAAAATGCGCTTTGAGCAGCTTTTATACAACTAGACTTTATGAGAAAAAACTGCAAGAAATTGCAGTGTACAATGTCATAAGAACAGGTAACAACAGAATTTACCAGATTGGGTTTTGCATATTACAGACATGAAATGACAGACAAGCATGAGGCATGATTCATCCTAAAACCAAAAAAATCACAATGAAACCCAAATATGACTGGCATTTTCCAGAGCAACAACACCATCCTGTGGCGAATCAAAAGAATCTATCTACTGGAGAGTACCAAAAGGATAAAGCCTCTAAAAACATCCAACAGAACAACAAAATATATTAAGTAAAGGAAAAAAAGCTCCTGAAGCAGGTGTAAGAATCGAAGTACTACCTGACCATGTGGAACAATGGCATCCTGCATCTCTTTTACTGCCACCGAAAACTCCGTAACTGTCCAATTTAATGTATTAAAAAGTCGATTGACAAAAGTTCCCAACAGTTCGGGGTCATCCATGCACTTCTTTTTCAGCAGGTCCTGCAACAATTGTCTCCCAAAAATACATCAGACTCATTTCCCTAAAGGATATAGAAAAAAAAAATCAACACAATCAGGAAAACCGACCTAACAACTTGAAAATCTTCCTCACACGAATCAAAAATGATCTGATATTCCTCAATTACATAAAAGACGACAGCAGTGGATGTGGGGTTTCCTGTTCCTGCAAGGTCACCTTCTGAAGATTACATTAAAACCATAAATTTAAAATAAAAGTTGGGCACAAGGGTTTGGAGGATTCCCAGACATCACAAGTTTGGGCAACCATGGGTAGATTAAACACGCACAAAGTCCAATAGCGAAAAACTCAAAAATAGACGATGTGTTTCATCTATGATTCGTATCAGCAGTCCCAGACATGAGAAAGCGGTCAAACTTTGTACAGAACTTGAAACGGTCACAGAAATTTGTACTCAAGAGAGTCACAGGATTACCAACAGACACATACAAGCTAAGACAACCAGCCCGGATCGCCCTCTAAAACCTAAAAATTACTCACCTGAAAAACAAGAGAAGCACATTCAGACCCTGTCTGGCCATTGGACGATGGCCTCGTTCCTCCAAACGCGGCTCCCTTACAGAGTCGCAGCAAAATATGCGAAACTGGGATCCAAAAACGGTTGTCAAAAGCCATCAGAAGGGCGGCTGGGAGCTTCTCTCTGGCAGCTTCGTTTCGTTCAAAGGCAGCGACATATTCCCGGTACTGAAGGAGAACAGAAATGGACTGAAGGAGGACATCTCGAACATCGGGATTCGCGATCCGGGAGTCGTTGAAATGGGTGACCAGAAATGTGACCTGTCAGTTCATTCCACGTGGGCTGGTGAATAACTTAGAATTAGCGTGGAGAGTTTAGAATCACCAGATGCCCTGTATTGACCAGGGATCCTCATTCCATATCTATTAAAGCCCAAAAGCAAGTTGGGCCTTGACAAATGATCTCAGGGCGAAAGGGGGAAGGGGGAGGGGGGGAGGGGGGAGGGGGGAGGGGGGAGGAAAGGGGGGGAGCGGGGGGAGGGGGAGGGATAGGGAGAGAGAGAAGGGGAGGAGGAAGAGGAAAGCCAAAGCGAGCTCTGTCAATTTCTAGCAAATACGAGGGATACGAAAGACTTAGAAAGAGGGAAATAAGCAATGACAACTCAGCTCCGCCTGAAACAATTTTTGACATAAGAAAACAACGACAGACACTAAACAAGAAATTTGTAAAAAAAAATGACCTTGAGAACAAATGACGTCATGTCCAGAAGGAAGGACACAACGGTTTTTGACATTAAGATTCCAGGCAAAGTTCCGAGAGCTTTCTGGGCTGCTGGTACCCCATAGTACTGTGGTTGGAAAAGTGCAAAACTCGCTTTGACCGGTAGTAAGACCTTGGCGTCCAGAATATTATTTGTGTGAAAAGATGGAACCAGGAATTCAACTTTTCAGTTTTAGAACTTAGCAAATAAAGAAGTTTCCAGCTGCTCATTTCGGGGCATCAGAACCTCATTTCCCTTATTTTTAGAAAGGAACTAAAACTAGGACCATGTTCACTAAAAAAAAAGTGAGGCCCCTTAAATAATACATGGGCTATGACGACAGTGGGTTAAAATAACAGGTTGTCCTTTTTTTGGGGCCCGTACAGGATGTAAGAGGGGCAGTCATGACCCAGAAAAATGGCAGTTATGCCCCGAAGTTCATCTAGAAGCCTACTGTGACAGCGGCTACTGACAGTACCGCTGGCAAATAGCAAAGGGAAATATAGTGAAAACGAACCAGAGAAGAAAGGCCACGTTGAAGCAGAGCAGCTGGTGGTGCAAAAGGCGGATCACTTCTTCGAAGAGCATGGAAAGAGTCCACCTGTCCCAATAACATAGATGGATAAAACGTGAAACAATGCACGAAACCCAATAGGCCGCTTTTGTGAAATCAATTTGACAAGGTGATTTTTAACCAGCACAACTCAACTGGACATCGAACATTCCAGCCTCAGGGGCCACTGTTTCTACTCATTTTTTCACAGAATTCCCATGGATTAAGAAATAACCCCAGTAATTGCCAGTGTTAAAGTCATACCTAGTTGTTAACAGGAACTACGCATGCATTGACGAACTCTAGTGACAACTTCAAATGCTATCAATCGATTATCATAGAATAGGTCTCTAATTGACTTCATCAACAATCAGGATGTTATTAACAACAGGCTGGCAGTCAAAGCTGGTCTGGAAACTTAACAATGGAACAAAATAGAATTTTACACACGTTCAGTTAAAGTTTTCCTCCCTTCATCCCTAACGGCTCTAATGATCCCAAACTTTTTGGAATGAAGTGCCATCATACAATCCTTATGCTCATTCTTTATCCTTCGAATCTTTCCCTGCTCATTCTGTGGTCTCCCATCCTACCCTGACTCTTTTCTCCCATCTCTTACAGACCTAATAAACAGTACTATTTGAACTGAACTGAACCAAAGCATAAAATGGCAGTCCTTGTATTTTCGTTTAACAATCAACAGTTTGAATTTGAGCAATCAATGCAGTCTGAACATTTTCATAAACATAAACACTTCGCCTCTAACCAACATGCTTCAAATTGCAGTTCTAACTTCGTTCACAAAGCTCACAGTGGGTCCATGGTGCAACTTTACAGTGACAAAGTTGTTAGTGGCATTTCTAATCAGTTCCCTTCAATTTTCAACCTGGCTGAACGAGTACCATTTGGTGAACAACTATCTGTTTTAAGCTTTCAAAGACTGAAAGGGTGGCAGATGTTAAGTATGCTTCGAACCCCAACAGCTTTCCTTTTCCATTCATATGACTTGCACATTTGCGTGGATGTCTTACATGTTCCTATGGACACATATTCCAAAGGTGCTTGACACCCCACACCATTGCTCAGCCATTTCTGCCTCTAATTTCCCATGAGCTGTTTCCTATATGCCTGAAGCGTCTCTCCACAGTTTTATGTCATTATCCTCTAACCGTGACGCTTGTGCATGCAGCTTAGAGGAAGGCTTGATGCACCACTAACCAATGTCTCCACATAGAACTCTGGAACATAGCTGAACAGAACTCCCCGACGGCTGGTCGCTAATAGCAGCTGGACAATCCAAACACAGCTGGCGTAAATTCCCTCTTGCTTCCATTTGGAGAACAATGCAACCCGATACCTGAAAAGACAGGGATCCTGCTTAGATTAGTCAAACATAGCAGCAAATGCTGATGCAGTAGTTGATGTTAACTGAGAAAAAGCTCCACTGAGATTCAGCATCATTACACAAACATGGACACTTTTTTAAAAAATTGGAGGGGCAGCCTAGCCAAAACCATCACAATATAGATCTCAAAACCCTCATGAACAGTAACAGCCATAAAAAAAAAATGTGTTCAACAGCGCCTCTAAATGGAATCATGAAAGCATTTGGTTTCTCCTGTGGACTGCCCAAGAAATAGAAGGGATAAATTATACAGCAAATCCATGTAAAAGAAATGTGTACATATTGCACAACAACGTTTCCAGACTTTAGGATGTTGAGGGAGTCTCATTGAAAGTTCTCTCATAAGCTAACATCTGCTTGGCAACAAAGCTATCCAAAGTAACTTTGCTGCTCGAGAAAATGAACAATATCATTTTTGATTTATTATGTAAAACTTCTACTGTTCAGTACACTGTGTATCGATATTAGCATATGTATTTTTTTGCCATTTACATCATATTTTCGCGGTTGAGAAGGAAATGTAAGATTTTGACCTTCCGATTGGCGATCTCCAAATGGAAATTGTAAAAGTGTGCACCGAAAAAATTTGCTTAAACTGGCCAGAACTAAAATTAACGGTCATAACGTTAGACGGTGTACTACAGTTTATACCTTATTCATGCACACTGTATAGGTACATACTATACGTGTATCGGTTATTGTGGTTAACTGGTTAAACTTCATCACAAAGGTTCAGCTCCGTAAAATGGCAAGTGAGGAACATACCACGCAGCTCGACGCACTCTGTCAATGACCTCTTCTTTGTACACAATCCGTGCATCCCTCAGATGTCGGACACGGTCACTAGATCCCCCCTCCCGAATCTGCCTATCTGCTTCATCCAAGTCATTGATGGATTGCATTTGCATCTGCAAAGAAAGAGATGCCTGCAACTCCTCCCAATAACCGAAATGCCGTTCAAACAAAACGAATTTTGGAGGCAGATCAAAGAATTTAACCTAATAGCAATTATGAAAGACTGAAACCTTTAGTTTAGCAAGTCATCTGTTGGTCGGGGTACTTAAATCCTCAGATACAGCCAGAAATTACGGTAACAGATGCATTTCCCATTCACAGTGAATCACAATACCACGTAAATATTCGTGACAGCCGGAAACTCACCTGCTTGAAATTGGAGGCCACCCCTAAATGGTACAATAATATTAGCATATCCACCAATTCCTCTTCCACAGGGCCCCAAGATGTTGTCCTGGTTTGGTTAAACCCAGAAGTCCATACAGATTCTCTCCCTGAACTGGTAGCTTCCCGTTCTCGACCCCAACCACTTCTCTCCCCTTGATCAGCCAAAAAGGTTTCACTTTGACTTCCAGAATCCACGTTATCACCAGTACTCCTTGTCCCTTCGTAGGGCAAAGCACTTGCTTGCGACCTGGGACCGGGTGACTGAGATTGGCTCGCCTGAGAACTCGCACCATCTCCCTGACTTGGATCGACCCACACTTCACTATCATCCCACCGAACATCCTCGTAGTTTTGAGGAAAACTTACAGGGGAAGATTTCGACAAGTGACTAAATGTTCCCCCAAGCCGAGGAAGTTCCATGTATTCTGTATCAGATTTCAGAAAGAGCAAGACTGGAAATTTTCTTTGCCCACTCCGATGAAAATATCCCACACCATTTCTCTCAATCCAGTCACTCCCTCTCTGCTTTGGAGAAAGGATCGGCTCCGAAAGGCCTTCAGACAACATTCTCAAAAGAACAAAAAATGCAGAGACGAGAACAGAGTTATCAGATAACCCAGAAGGTGGAATGTTGCGATTCGCCCCCCGGTTTCTGCGAATCAAATGGTGGAGAAAAGCACCAAACACTCCTCCATGGTCTACAGATGGAGTTCCGGCAACCCAAGGAGAACCAGCAGGATGAGGTGGAACATAAGCCAATAAGTGTCGACACAAAGTGACTTGTAGCTCCTCAACCTGTCCAGACCCATCAAATCTTTGTTCTAAAATAACCAAAAACAACTACAAAAAAACCAGAAAGAACATATGCAACTGCATAAACACTATAATTTCTTCTGAAAGTGTTCTAAAGGCACAAGCTTGACAAAGAACATGACTGTAAGAATGACTACATGCTGGAAGAAGTCCCCAGGCTTGTCAATTTGACTATTAATGGCAACATCACAATGGTTTTCAGTTGAACAAAAGACCTTTAAATTTTGTTTCACACAGAGACATTTCAGAATGGAGAGCATAATAATCACGTACCATTGCAATAGCGGATGACAGGGCTTGCAAAGCTTGCTTCATTCTGACCTCCGAGCAGGATTCTTCCCGACAACTAGGCCACCACACTATTGGCAATAATTCCTCCAAGTCGTTCTTGTTCGGTGCCTTCCTAAAAAGCAGACCTTCCATACTGCTCTCAAAATTGTAAGAAGTCCACCACATCTGCAAAACCTCCGGTCGTTGCACAAGCCTGCAAGCTAGGGCCAGGTAAGGATATGCACCCGTGGCCAGATATAATCCTGGCAAATACCTAGCTGTCCGGCACTTGTATGCAAGAGCTTCCATGAGGACAGAAACTACCCCTTCGATTTCATGCTGTTCTAAGCAAACCAAAAGAAGATCTAAAGCAAGCTCCAAACTGTCAACATCATGGGGTGGAGAGGGCCTGTGAAGCGCCAACAAGAATGGCAGTAATGCTGCCCACACAATATATCCACCTTGTGCCCTAATACCTTCTGGTGCCAACCCTGGAATGCTGGGTTTAGGAAGACCACCTGCAAGAAGCAGCGGGCCTAGATGATTGCACAAAGTAGACACAACAAAAACCTGTTCATCACTTCGTAAAGGGCTCGGGCGAGGAAGGCTGTCGTCTGTAGCCATTGATAAAGCGCTGGATTCAGGGCTCCTCAGCTGCACCAGCCTCTTCAAGCAGTCCAAAAGATATTCTGCTCTCAAAGTCGCACTCTGGTGCTCACAGGGTTCACAGCCGGGCTCTACAGTTTCCCCGGTGACCCCTACGGATTGCGTATCACTAAATCTCCTGACAGTCGGAGGTGATTGAAAGGGAAGGAAGCCAGGGACAGGGTACTGAAAAGGTCGTGCACCAAAATTCAATTCACAACGTTCTCCATGGGAAAGAGAAAGGGCAGGAAAATAACCGAGCCCAGGTTGCAACCTGCGAACTTCAGTGAAGGCAATTCCCAAAGAAATTCCGTTCCTTAAGAAGGAAATTTCACCTTCGTCCAAATCTATACAGCAGCCAATTACATCTCCAGGCATCCAAGCCTGGCCATATCCCTGATAACTTTTATTCCATTTCCGAACTCTTTTACCATCTATGGCATAGGAGTCAAAGGCGTCTCCTACGCCCTCCTCGTTTGTGAATGGACACTGTAAAGTTGCCCAACCTAGTTGTTGAATGCCTGCAGTACTAAGTGTGGCCTCGTACATCCATCGACCTTTCACAGCACATGAGTTAGCTCGAGCACTACTGAAATTGCTCAAACTTTCCAGTACTAAACATGGATCATCAAACGAAATTTCGCCGGATGCGCTGGCCCGTTGCATCTGAACTATAGGAGGACCAACTTTTCCAGCAGCAAGAAGATCAGTCTGGCAGACGTCACCTTCAATCTGACCTTCTGAACCAAGCAGGTTGAGCCGTTGCTGTAAATACAATGAAATAGCATCAATATCAAGTGTGCCATCTTGTATAAGGCTAGGGGGAGCTAAGGAGTTAGAATTTGTATCAAGAATGTAATTCAATGTGCGCTGGAGCTCCACTTCGGTACAGAACTCGGCAGCGACTGGAGATGAGGTCAACATAACCATGGATGTCAAATGAAGAGTGGGTTGATCAGGACGATCTAGTAAAAGGGCTAAGCCTTCCTTTGGCTTTGACGAACCTGCCTCCTCATCCTGCTCTTGCCAAGAGGGAACGGCTTTTGGCTTAGTCATAAAGGGAGTTACAGCAACAACCCTAAAATCAGTTGAACAAGATAGAAATTGACTCGTTGCAAAGGAGGAATTCAATCAGTAGAAGAGACTGAAGTTTGGTGTCGATAGGAAAACCATTCAGACAATTACACATCCTGTCGTGTAATATTCACATGTAAACAAAATTCCGGTGGCGTGATGGTTACAACTGCAATGATACACTGATCGCGCGTTGTTCGACGCGGCATGTTAAAAAACTTTTTACAATTAGCTATGTTCGTACAATGCGATAATGGAAAAAGTAGGTATCGTTTTTTATATTCGATCACGTACGATTGTTTCGTACGAAATTAACCTCTTCAAACAAATGAGAATCCAACTTTGCCCGTCGAGGCCGGTAAAAGTACAACTGACGCTGTCAGTTGTCACTCCAATTTTTTTAGTGGTACAGTTGACTTACAATATTTAAAAAGCAGATTTAAGAGCTAACCGTCGATCAAAGTGTGCGTACCTTTGGCGTTTTATGAATAGTTCAAAAGTAGGTGAAAGTAGGCCCATACAATATGCCTATTGTACGCAAAACATACAATATGACTTTAAGACCCATATTGTATTGGTCGCAAAATGAAAAAAAATAGTAACAGGGCTGAGTTGCACATCGATCGATAGAGAATTAAACGTCATGTCTAAATATTGAAAAACATTCGGACAAAAAAATATTTTTCTGTGAGTTTTGAGGTATTTTTTATTTAAACCGTCAGATTTGAACAATCGGACGGTCGCTGATCAAAGTAGCGATCTAAGAAGATCACATGAAAAGCCCATAACACAACTTACGATAGGACTATCGTCAGATTTGGACGATCGGACGGTCGCTGATCAAAGTAGCGATTTAAGAAGATCACATGAAAAGCCCATAACACAACTTAAGATAAAGGCGCCTACAAAAGGCCTACAATAGAAACACCTACTTTTGAACTATGGTTTAATCTTCGAGAAATTGTTTTTTCTGAAATAATATAGTCCACGCTATAGGCTTTGTCGCGAGACGATTCGATTTGATACAGCATCTGCAAGTGCCACAATCACCGTAGTCCGCACGGAATAATGGACGTATTCTACTCGGTGCGAGTTAAACTTCTCTCGACCGAAAACTCGTGTTGTACAATCGTATCTAAAATAATAAGTGAAAAACCTTTAAATGTTGAATTCATAATCTTTACTGCTACAATAGTACAGTACTTTATGAAAGTTGGAAACATTAATGTACAATAAGATTGTATGTCACAATACTTTCGCATGTAACCAAAACTTAGTCTTGTTACTTTGTTTTTTAGCGAAGATTCTCCGTACAGCTTTCAAAGCATTCGGATGTAAACGCAAATAACTTGTCACTTAAAAAGGTGACTTACGTAGACGCGTACGAAACATTGTGACAGATGAAATGGTACACTAAATGAGGCGAAACTTCCACTCGGCTTCAATTTGATCCGTTTCTCCGCACGTTTTACAATTTTTGTGAGTTCGTAATGTCCATACGCCACATTGTCGACGTGTCGAAACCCTAAAATACTTTCGCTGTCGCACAGAAATGGGGTTTCGTTTTTCGTCTTCCCACTTGCCGAAAGGTGACCAATGTTTTTCATACACCGTATGTTTGAAGACACGTGTGTTTGAGAGAGACGGCCCCTGTATGGAAATCAACGCAGTGAAAATAGTACGCACAGGCTGGAAACGTGCAGTGTGTTTTTTTTTTGGTACCCCGCGCACAAAAATTGTAAAAAACTTTAGACACGTGCGACAGCGTCTGCCTTTTCGCTCACCTTATTGGACTTTATTTCAAATCATAGTTCAAAATTAGGTAAAAGTAGGCCCATACTATATGCCTATTGTATGCAAAACATACAATATGACCTTAAGACCCATATTGTATTCGGGCCTATTCGGACCAATTAAAACAATCGGACAAAAAAAAATTACTTACACCGTCAGATTCGGACGATCGGACGATCGCTGATCAAAATAGCAATCTAAGAAGATCACATGAAAAGCCCATAACACAACTTACGATAAAGGCGCCGACCAAAGGCCTACCATAAAAACGCCTACTTTTGAACTATGTTTCAAATCACCTCGCGAGGTGATTTGATGTAAAGTTTGAACATGTGTTGAAAGGACGCAAAAGTGGATCGAAATGCGCTAGAAGACAAATTGTATCGCGCTAGACAACAAACTACTGTACGTATAAAGTTTCAAGGTAACGCGACTTGTACGGTGGTAATTTATATTTTTTGATACTATGCGGATTTTCTCGTTTTTTTCTAAGTTATGGAGGAAAACGACAGAAAATAATTGTAACTTTAGCACATGCGAAAGTACCCTCAGTCCGATAAAATCACTGAAACATATTGACGAAAAGTCAGGCGCCCATGTGCGCCACGTAGGCTTGCCACGTCCTGCTAAACAAAAGCTTTCATTTCATCGACATTTTTGGAATTCATTGCCTCCATATTTTGTGAAAGTGATCCATACCGTCGAGCTTCTTTCGAATGTAGATTAAGGGTAAGGCCCCATGTACTTGTAACTTAGCGAGCTTACTTTGCTTTTTAGGGCGGATCGGGCGGACCAGAATTTCAGGTCTCTCTATGGGTACTTTCGCATGTAACCAAAACTTTAGTCTTGTAACTTTGTTTTTAGCAAAGATTATCCGTACTACTTTCAAAGCATTCGTATGTAAAGAAATGAAATCGTTACTTTAGATTGTGACGGATTTAGACGTGGGTGTAATTTGTGATGATTGTAGACGACTACAAAACTCGCGACAATCGATGACGTTTACAAAATAGCGACGGTTGTAAACGTCTAGCTACTTGTGACATTTGTAGATGTTAAGGGTTTGGGACATTTTGACGTCACGCTCAAATTGTGAAAGCGTCGACGCTACAAATCTAAAACTTTCCGCCATGGTTTCCCGATTTTGTTTTTTAGTCTTTTATCACTCTACTTGCCATCAAAATAGTAGTGTTGTGTATCGGTAAAAAAGTTATCGCGATAACACCGATACCGATATTTATCGGTTATCGAACGGTCAGAGCTACCGATATATTTGTACTTTATGTACTTTCTGTCCGTAGTACACGTGGCAGGTTTCCAGTGGATCCCAAGGAAGAAAGGGACAAGCCATAACGTCGGATGTGAAAGGTACATCTTTTTATCTGGAGCCGTACTAAAGCCGTACATATCTTATGCCGGCTACTGTACTTTCGGCCTATACAAATGATCTGATTGGTAGGCACCTCAGTACGTTTATTTATGTTTATGATTTACGTGTATGATTGGCCATACTTTTATATGTACTGTCCGTACATATATCTCCGTACCGATATATCGATTATCGGCTACCCGAAAAAAGGCCCATATCGGTTATCGGCAAATCCTTACCGATACACAACACTACAAAATACGCCCAAAGATAGTCGAGAGAAATCGTTTATAGGGATCTTTCATTTGATAACATTATTGACGTTTTTCATTGCAAGAATTGTGAGATAGACGCGTGGAGGAGACTTCAGGACCCAGAAGCCGGTAAACGTTCGTTTGCGCCCGGAAAAAAGCCGCACAGGCACGGGAAAAACGTGTAGGGGGACGCTTGCTGGAACGTGGATCTGCCTATTCGCGGTTTAAGGAGATGACCGGACGGTCGAACGGACGACACCCGGTATCAGTTTCGGTAACGCAGCTCCAGATGGAATTTCAACGCTGGTACGACTGCGGTTCTTTAAAGTTATGGAGGAAGCGTAACTGGCTTTTGCGAAGGATGGTTACGAAATTGTTACTTAACTTTGTGACGATTGAATGGCAAAGCGGACGGGGACAAAACCGTGCCGCACCACGCAACTTTTTGAAGCGTCATAAGACATCGTAATTTTTGAAACGATTTGGCATGTCGCATGTCATTGCGTGACATCATAGACGTACATCATTGCATCCGTGGCTGTGCAACATGCCTTTGCGTAAACCTTTCCTGTCCGGCCACCATGACTTCGCAAATTTTTCACCTTCGCAAATTTTACACCTTTACGTAAAAAGACAATGCACCATCGAGACCCCTTTCAAAAAAAACCGTACAAGGTAGCATGCGGACAAAAACGAACAACATTGTACTTTTTTAAGTTGTCAAAAAATTATAGAAACTTTTCACACTTGAGAACACATTTCCCTATTTGTTAAAAGGGTTCTACTTTATTTAAAACACATCGCCGATGTGTTTTATGATAAGTTTGAAGATGACGTGAGTGGGTCGAAAAACACAAGACAAATTTTCGTACATTCTAAGTTCAAGGATGACGCAAATTGTACTCTACAAATTCGCGATTTTTTCGTACGGTTGCAGCTTTAGCAATTCGGCGCTAAGTTTTAAAGGAAAACGACATAAAAAAACCCGTACTTACCCACATGGGGTCGTACCCCAAGTATTGTGTCCCCGTGAGATGATTCAAGAATTTTTTAGCTCTGGTATATTTTTTTAGTGATGCGTATCGACTCGGAAGCCAATCTTCGATTTTCCATATCGATTTCTCGATCTTCATCGATTTGGCAGCTCACTTAGCTTTTTGAAAACTCGCCGATATTAAGTGAAAATTGCAAATACAAATGTGTAAACGACTTTTTTTCTTTTCTAAGCTTTTTCTTTTGGCTGAGGCTGCAATCGGGTACTCGAATCAGTACCATATCCGTACCCGGCCGGCTGCATCGGAATCGGGACGTATTCGGGTGCCAAATTTTGGGGGCCGGCCGGATTCGACTGGGTGATTAAAAAAAAAAAAAAAACGGGTACCGCCGGGTAAGAAAAAGACGAAAAATGTTGAAGGCTTTGTAAGTACGGACACTACAGTACTGTACAATACTGTACACCGCGAATCGTTATTAGCGTTATGAACTCTATATCGGCGCCCCAAAATTTTGACATCAATACCTTAAATAGAATAAGCTACACTATTTAAGGACGTGGACCATAATCTGCCACGTCTCCCGGTACTAAATTAGAATAAATGACGCTAATTTTTTCTTTACACTAATAACTTCTCAACGCTAATAACGATTCGCGGTGTAGTGTCCATACTATCCAGCATTATTGTACTTTGTACCAATGATTGTGTAATTAGGAGGATTCAGGCAGTTGCGAGAAATCGAGTTTCGGTCAACTTTTTTTTTCGTAAACGCGTATCGAGTACCGCGTAAGAAGGTTGGAGCGTGCAACAACCCGGCCGGAATTCGGGTATTCAGATTTTGAAAAAAAAAAAAATGTCGGATTCGGGTATTTGAAATTTTGACTTTTGCAACCTCTGCCTTTTGGTCCAAAGAGGGCATAAACTTGTCACTGCCTGTCTTCTTACTTAACTCTTCCATTTTTTTATATTTTTTCTCTAATTTAGTATTTTTTACTTATTGTTGAGTTATTTTTTCTTTTACTTGACTTTGATATTTTTCTTTGTTTCTTTAGTTATTTTTGAAAAAAAAATTAGAGCCATCCAAAAGAACAAAGCCAAGTCAACACACTTTAAAACTACAATTGCTTGACGAGAGTAAAAAGTAAAGTAGAACCTGAATGTTCTGATAAGTAGATAAAGGAATCCAGATGGTTTATTTAGGTTGAAAAAACTAACCTAATATCGAATATTGGGATCAGAATAATTGGACAAAATAGCCACACAAAGACGGGACAAAATAGTGGCTATTGATCGTCGACAAATGTACGGATATCAAAGAGCGAGAAAAATGACTGAAAATCAGTGCAGTACGCATCGCTAATTTTTCTTGTAGTTTATTTAGGTCTCATTTGTGGGTCACATTTAGTCAGGTTCTCGGGCCTGCCATTTAGTGCAGATACTCTACTTTCTCACAGAACTGCAGTCCCAGTGAGTTAAAAGAATATACATATACATATCGATTATCAGTAAAAGGTCCACGATACACAACACTCTTAATACAACATCAGGCCCTTTTCGCCTCCATGTTGATCATCACAAAATGTCTCCAGGTAATCACCTTTTACCTGACCCAGTTTCACCTTTAGTTAACACATTTTCAAGAGGATTTTGAACCTAATGGGTAGTCAAACACGAGATTGTTGCAACTTGTGGACTGACTAACAAGCAATGCTGCGTAAAAAATGAGTGTATACTACATGGCCCATCGCTGACAAAGTTAACCACACTACATTTGAGCGAGTATTTTCTTCATCGACTATCAAAAATTATTCTCAATAACTATATATGGGTAAAGTTGCCCCATTTTGAGTCACTTGGCCAACCATAATTTTTCTAAAGAGAAATTAGTGGTAATAATTCTCTAACTTTAATAGCGACAGGTGATGAATTCGGGTTGTGAAGGAACCCTTGCCAAAATCTCTGCTCAAAAACTGAACTTTTGCTTAAGAGAAACTTGTGTCTCAAATTTTACACAAGGCACCGTACTGCAAATGCTAATGAAAAAGCTTGAATGCTTATCACAGATGCGGAACACATCCATAAAGGCTGGTTGGTTCTTCAGTGGGAAATTGTAAAACAGACAGCAATTGAAACTAACCAATAGACAGCCAAAACAATTTTTATTCTGATACGGCACACTCCTTCCCTATTGATTTTCACCATCAGTAAACAAAAAAAAGTTAAGCATTAAAAACTACTCGCGATGAGACATTGGATACCCAAGCCAACTTTATTAGAAGAGTTCGAAATGAATATCTACAGCCCTCGGAACAAAAATGGCCATGTGTGCTTACAATATTCTATTTCGGACGTCCTCTAGTTTCTTTAGAATCTCTCCGGGTGTTCTATCTAGTTCCTCCGCTATTTTGCGTTGCAAGTCCATTGGAAGTGATGCAAACTGCTCACAAAGGTCGCCATCAATAACATCCTGCGGCAACCAATAAACAAAAAATGTAAACAAACTGTGAACGAGCAAAAGCCCATCATTAAGGTCCATGGACGCAAGGGTATTCGCTAGTGTTGTGTATCGGTAAAAAAGTTATCGCAATAACACCGATACCGATAGTTATCGGTTATCGAACGGTCAGAGCTACCAATATATTTGTACTTTCTGTACTTTCTGTCCGTAGTACACGTGGCAGGCTTCCAGTGGATCCCTTGGAAGAAAGGGACAAGCCATAACGTCGGATGTGAAAGGTACATCTTTTTATCTGGAGCCGTACTAAAGTCGTACATATCTTATGCCGGCTACTGTACTTTCGGCCTGTACAAATAATCTGATTGGTAGGCACCTCAGTACGTTTATTTTTGTTTACGATTTACGTGTATGATTGGACGTACTTTTATATGTACGGTCCATACATATATTCCCGTACCGATATATCGATTATCGGCTACCCAAAAAAAGGCCCATATCGGTTATCGGCAAATCCTTACCGATACACAACACTAGTATTCGCAGATGTAATGAGGTGGTATGGATCGGATCACAGAACCTTTGTCCCAGAGAACTGTCCACATTCTTTATGATATAAAAGAACACTGATGACCTAATCATGATTTATCAACGTTTCCCCAGCTAACATCATACAGTCGATTCCCTTAAGGTACAGACATTAGAAAACAAAGTATACTGTACGGACACCACGGGAGTCAAGCAACACAGAGCTACATAGGTTAGTCCCAAGCTTGACCTTGTTTGATCAAGATGAATGTTGGTCACATTATTCAGGAGTGACTGCCCACCCCAGTCCTCAAGTCTGTGATACTTCCGTAAGATGCTCTAGTAAGACTCAAAAACACCCCTAGGTGGAATTAATGTCAATTTAAAAAGGAACACACCTTGACAGGAAAATACGCAGATCTGAAAGCCATATGATCACGCCCACAGAGAGGGGGATGCTCTTGACGCATGTGCATCTCCAAATGTGAGAAAAAGTCAACATCTTCCCTTGAAAGAAAAGGCATGAGTGCTCCGATACTGCCCATCATGGTTCCATAGATAACACATTCTCCACCACCCGGAATCAGAGATGCCTTCTGCATGGTGGTTACCACATCGCCCACGTGAAACTGGATAACCTCCTCTACTTTATTTGGTGCACCGTTCAGTTTTCCCGACTCCCACTTTATCCGACCACCAGTTGGATCTTCCTCGATATCCTCTGAAAGCTCAGCTGGCAGCCGGACAAAGTACACGTTACCAAACTTATCTCCACCAGCTGTGGTATCAAAGTCGATGTGGAGGGCACAAGTGAGCCATCGTGGACTCACATCATCAGCAAAAATATACAGCTGATTCTCATCCCGCCGGTATTTCACGTAATGAAAAGACTGCACATGAAGACAAGCATAACTTTTAAGAAGTAACGACCAAGATCCAACCAGCAACTTAACAATTTCCTGCCTAGAATCTGTCAAGCATTTACTGGGTAGATTCATTCCGGGTGATATACGTCAAGGCTCACCTCCTGAATGTCACCAACATATATTCGATCACCGTATGTGTGAATTGATGTAATTGTGTTTGGGAAGCTCTTGTTCTCACACTTGCGAAGTAGTTTTCTTTTCCCAAGGTCATAGATGCGCAAAATTGGTCCTATCCCGACAAGCAAACGCCCCTGAAAGGCACACACAGCTGTGGGAACACCATCTATTGGTGTTTTATGCACAAGCTGCAACTCTTTCCCATCTGCTACCATTCTATACACATGGATAAAGCCCCCGGCTGCCTCTCTCTTTGGCCAAAACTGCAGTGACTTTGCTGTTCCGACTGCTACCAGAGCACCACCTTCCGCTCTGCCCTGAAAATTTACAGTACATAAGCTGAGTGCTGCCTCTGAATCTTGGAGCTCTAACAGACAAGTGGTAGCCTGTTCCTTTGGCTCGAGGACCCGAATGCAAGACGCCCATTTGTCAGGAGTTTGCTTTGGATAACCATATTGTTCCATAGGAAGTGGATCACCCTCCTCCTCTTCCTCCTCCTCTTCCTCACCACCATCTGCTTTTTCATCATCTATCTTCATAGGCCCATTATCTTTCTCAGTTGCCCCAGTTTTTTCAAGTGCCTCAGCACGATAAGCTTCAAGCTCTTGCGCTGTGAATGCTCCCTGGTGACTTTCCAGAATAATGAGGGTTTTGTACTGTGGATGCAAAATAAACTTCCTGGGAGTGTACCGCAACGGGATGATGGTCTGGTTAAAGCTCTCACCAAGTCGTTCGATTGTAAACACTCGCAAATTCTCACCAGCGACCGCCACTACACCTTCAGGGCACTGATCAGATGAGAAAGAAGCCGCGTACTCCAAAGTTTCATATGATAAAGGCGTGAGATGAAAGTGTCCCTGTAAGGTGTAGCCTAGCCATGGCCTGCTGGACAGGCACAACATTGCACGCCTTTCACGAACATTGCAAGCAAAAAGCTTGGGTGCTCTTAACCCTAAAAACCGTGTTCTGGTATCAGAGAGTTGCCCTGTGACCATATCCACCTCTGTCCGCAGAAGCACACCATTTTGCAGGCCAGCATTAAGGAAGACACTGGCCGGTCTGTCAGCCCCATCCTCTCCCTTCAAGGAAGCTACTACCTCCAGTAACAACAGAGACTCTGGAGCCGCCGATACAGCTTGAACACTCAAAATCTGCATACAGTCATCTGGGTCAAGGGAGAGTACTCTAATAGTGCTGTCGTAAGAACCAACCGCCAGGAACCTAGAACGTTGACGACCTTCTGGCACAGGTGCAATATCCAAACAAGCGACATCTCCTGACATTTCTTTCTTTTCAATCTCTGTGAGCTGTCCAGTTATGTCCATTTCAAAATAGATGAGCTCTCCTCCACTAAGTGCTATCACAACCTGTAATCTGTTGCAACCAACCTTGACTATGCTTTTCTTTCCAGGTGTCTTCCACTCATTGATACGCCCATCTGCCCTAATATGGCGAATACCTCCCGGATGAACCTGCATAAGAGAATCATCACCAAGGAGGGATGCTGCGAGAGACGGAGTAGTGTCCAAAAATCCGCTGTCGCTAACTTCCTCTACAGTTTCACCGATAGAAAGCACCAGTGTTGCATTGGCAAAGGACACTATGATGTACTGGTCAAATTCATCCGTGACTTTCTTTTTCACAGTCCACACAGCATTTGGTACACCTGGCAGAGGGGAAACAGCCATTTCTTGAACTGCAAGCCCAGGTTTCAGGACACGAAGAGAAGTCCGTGATCCTCTGCCACAAAGAGCAAAGATCTGAGGAGTTTCCTCCTCATACAAATTGGCAATTTTCATATCAAGCATAGGCATGAGAGACTCGGCTTCATCTATAGGCATTAAATTCCTCAGTTTCCTGGGGTAAAAGAAAATTGGACGGTAGCCTTCCTCAGTCTCCTCTAACATGGCAGACGACGACTCTACTTCAGAGTCTTCGCCTAGACCTGTAAATCTGTACAAACTATGGTTTCCGAACTCTGAAGCCGCAAAGAGCAATCCCATCTTCAAAACGCAGAGTGCTGATGCAACTGGTATAGTGTCAAAATAGCTAAGCTTCAATTCATTCACCTGATCAGTTTCCTTGTTGTAGTCGAGCGTCACTTTAAACATGTCACCATATTCGGTCTGTAAAAGGAAAAAAAATCCACTTTTTGACCTATGTGTCGCTGTTGTAACAATTAAAACACCCCGGGCAGCAGGTAAATCAAACCTACGAGGAATGAGGGCACGAACATCTGGATGACCTTGATGTTTGTAAATAACAAAATTTTCAGCACAAATCAATACACCGCTGGGACCGTCAGCTCCACCGGGTACTTGCACTAAAAGGTTAGCCCCATTATCAATGGGTTCTGCCCACTTACGGACTACATGATTAAGTCCGAGATCGAGCTCATAGTATGTAAGTTGCTTCTCAGCCTCGGCAGCTGCCTGTCCAGAACTATCCTGGTCAGCTTCAGAGTAATCAAGCTCTATTGCAGCAAAAATAGGATTATCAAAACCACAATCGACTCCTACAAGTGAAAACACGATGGTGTGAGACTTATGAGCCTCCAAAGGCGACGAGATTGTGAGCCGAGCAGCATTGTCTCTATTCAAAACATATACTAACTTCTGCTTCTCACAAGCTCCAATCATACACGCACGACCTTTAGGGTCTACAGCAAGAAATTGTCCAGGCACAATTCTTCTGCACCCTGATTTGCCAAAGGTTTCTTGGTGGATTTTCTCAAACTGGTTCTTTTCAACGTTAAACTCAAGAATTACGAGCCTCCCGGAATCGGAACCAACTATCAGAAGATCTTTCTGTGATCCTGTTAAACGAAACTGAACGAGAGATCGAACTGCACCAAAAACTTCCACGGAATAAACAGATTGAATCTTTCCATTGTTATCAACCCGTAGGAGTTCCAAAACTTTTCCTCTTCCAACCACAATTTCCTGCTCCTTTGTTCCCATAAAGTTGCCATAGACTGCGATAGCAATTCCTGTAGGCTTCTGCAGTGTTAAGCTATAAAGATACATGGTGCAACTGCAGCAACCCCTAAAAGATAAGAAACAGGAAAAAGGAACAAAAAAAAGATTTAAACTAAGTATTTAAACGCGCCAGAAAAAGCGTTAATTGTCCTTTCGTCCGACGAGACTGCTTCCACGGGTGGAAGGGGGGAAAGGCCTCCCTTATTATTTCGGAGTTTGAGAGTAAACAACAGAAAAGAGCGCTCATTCAACTTTTTCAGGGTTTGCCACGGGTTTACTTTCAGTAGTCAGTACATTACTAAAGTAAATATTATCCCGCGGAAAAGGCGGGAATATCGGATTGTTTACCTGACGTCCGTTGGTTGGCGACCGAGATCGGACCGAGGGCTTGGGGGTATCTCAGAAAATCGAAGCAACGAAACCTACGCGATCGTCCGACGGCCCAATATTCGTACTTAATCTCGATTTTTGGTACGGATTCTCAAGGCCGCACAAGGTTCGCCAAACCAACGGACCCTCGTGCAACTACATACTACATACGGTACATATTTGATTTGCCGTCTTGTTTTTTTCACAAAGATCCACAACTTCCATAATTGGCAGGTCATTCTTTAGAAATTTGTTGACTCTTTCTGGAATTTGTAAATCTTGACAGTGATTAAACAATGTATTCTACGATAAAATTGATGGTATATTATTGATGCTTTGGTTTGGGCTACATTAAAAACGTGCCTTTTAGTATTATCTTTCTTCCTTGGCTCCTGGTTCCCGCTTTAATGATAGCTACAGTTTAAAATGTACTTCTTTCTGTATAAAAGTTAGGATTTCTGAATAATAATGATGATCTTTTTTTCCTTATGTACACTACTTCCGTTCTCATCTTGCATTTCGACAAATGATTTTTTTTGGTAGATGGTCGTGAACTTGGTCGAATAACAACTGCTACAACATGCATCGCTACTATCATCAATGATTTTGTGATTTAATCTCTTGTAAATACATGTCCAACTTTCCTTTTAGCGTTGCTCATCGGAAGATAGGACCTAATTCAAAAAATGTGAACGGATACAAATTGAGTAAAGTAAGAAAAAAACATTTATGCTATCAGCGTTGCACTACGTAGTTCGCGTACATACTATACGAAAACGTATTAGCTTGTTTACACGAAACATTACTCATAAAAGTGAGGCAAATCAAATCGTAAAAAAAATAAGGAATTTCAATAGACAAGAAAAATGATTTCATTTCGAAAACAAACCTTCACAAAGATAAACAGTTTTTTATTGTGTTTTAGCATAATGTTTTAGGTTTCACCATTGTGTGTGAGCTTATGTGCAATATGTTTTGCCCTAATCACCGTGTACACGATTCTCTACGATTCTTTATTTTTTTTTCTCTTTTAATTTTATAAGTTATGCAAAAATTGCAGAGCTTTCAATCACTAAACACGTGATATGTTTTTTAGAAACTAAACACGTTCACAGGTTGTCAAAAATCATGATTTCAAATTTACGTTTTTTACATGAAAAATTATTGACGAAGATACTTAAACATTGCAATTCCTTTCAACAATTCCAAATACACGTTCCAAACCTTACGCCTCTCTATCTTTCTAATAACGAGCAAGTCACATAAAAAAAAATTATACTTCATTAAACATAAACTAAGTTGTCATTGTTCTTAAACCACTCCGTCATTTTTTCTCCCACTCAACTCCCAACACATTTTTTGATTTAAAGACTAATTTTACAATTTTTGAATTAAACAAAATTTCACAACAAACCTTATATTCAAAATGACATAAATCATGGATTATTCAAACGCAAGAGCCATTGTAAATACCTAACATTCAATCTTAAGTGTACGTGATTCGACATTTTCCCTTTTTAGATAACAATCATCGAGTAAATTTGGCATTAAATAATAAACTGCCATTTAAAACAATATATAACGTCTAACCAGCAAGTAGCCTTTTTCTTTAAAGTTACACAAATGAGAGGATTAAGGGTATTCCATGGATGATGCATGGAAAGCGTTCGATGTCCTTGTTAAGCAACTTTATAATCTCATCAAAATGTTAAATAAAACCCTTAATATTGAAGTCTTATTAGCGTTTGGGATCGTAGTGAGATTGCACTTCAAAGAAACGGGGGATTTTGAATATCTTATGAAATATTTGCAAAAATGGTGGGTAAATCAAAGCACGGTTCGAGCAGAGGAGTTGAAAAAGCACTCGCGCTTGATGTGACCGCCGCATCCGAATGGGTGGATCTCAATTTCATCCACGAGAGAGGGGCTCCAAAAAAAGCTCCAAGTTGGCGATGGTAGAGTCAGAGGAAGGGAGAAACTAAGTGGCAATAATAGTGACGTTGCTATTAATGCTCTAAACATTATGTGCTACAAGTGTTAAAATTCAATAAATTATATGGCAATTGGTTTGGTTAACAAAAAACAATGGTATACATATGAACGTTGAGGGCAAGTGAGTACTCGACGTTATAATATTGTTGACGAAGGTAAAACAAAATTGGTGGTACAGGTGACCAAAGTCGTGGCCGTGGAGGAGGTCAAAGTCATTGAAACGGTCTTGGAGGAAAGCATGGATATTACATGAAGTTTGCAAACAAGTTCGGGGACAGACTACAAAATTTTCGATTTCAGTTGACAATGATAACGCTTCATTGGTTGCAAATGGTAGCAAAGAATTGACTGAAATGTGACTCATCATGTCCATATAGTAAACACATATTTTTAGGAGTTAACGACATTATAAAGAGAGTTACAGTGACAAACAATAGCGTGGTCTCACTTAATACCTTCGATATTGTTATGCTAAATTTACCGGTCCAAGGTGAGTTCGCAAATAAGAGAGTGACTTCAACAAAATTTCATGATGGTTTGTACACTCATTTTACAATCGATTATTTCTATAATAGACCGCAAATTCATGAATCAGACTATCAATTTATTTCAAAGTATAGCATGCGTATTGGGTAAAAATTGTAGCGATAGATTTGATATTCGATATATCGAATATCAAACGGTTAAGGGGCTCGATATATTGCTACGGGACCAAAAAATTATCGCAATATTTTTTTTTTAGTAAATTTTACGGTACAAAAAACCTTAAATCCGACGGGAAAGCCCCCCCCCCCCCCCCCCCCCCCCCTTGTCCTCCCCCCTGTGAGTGCGCACCGAGGGAAGGGGGCTTTAGGGGCTTTTGAATCTTAATTTGACTTAATGTCACTTTGATGTATAGCAATTCAAATATATCAAATTATCGGTCGATATATTGTTTAAATATCTTGATATTCAACTTCTCGATATATTGAAATGATACATCGATTATCAGGTACCCAAAACTAGGTGCATATTGAATATCGGCAAGAGGCGTTCGATGCACGACACTACGAATTTTAGTACTGTAATGGAAAATGCAGAGAGGACAAATGCGGGTGTTGGGTTTGTGTCCCATGTCTTGTATAATCCATTGCTTTTATTAGTATTTGTAGAGTCGAATGATATAGTGGACGGTCTTGTTGAATAGAACAGAGAGACGACCAAAATTTGGAATTTGAGACCTTTCACTTAAGTTGTGAAAGCGCTAGGCACTACGCCACCAGCTCGGATAACATTGTTGGTGAGTCCTTCGTATTATTTATTTTAGTGTGGGTGCACCCCACATCCGAGTATGGATAGCTACAATTTGCGTACAACAACAATCTATTTGAGAAATAGTCCATACTAAAATCCAGTTGTAACCTAATCCCATTGGCTACGAAACCATGGTAAAATTTGTATAATCGAGGGAAATGGTGGAATGTGACATTAAAGTGAATAACAAGTCGACCATAATTTGAACTTGAGAACTTTGACTTATGTTGTGATTGCGCTAACCACCTGCCACCAATCCTCATATTGTTGATTGTGAGTTTACTTAATTATGTATTTCGTTGTGGGTGCAACCTACATCCGGGTGTGGATTCATACAAAATCACATATCAACAGGTTAAGAGGGGACCGAAGCCTAAATTTGAGGCGGTGTATTTAGCAAATCGGTTTTTGCTATAGAAAGGTAATATTAGTTTATGACGTCATGGAATGTGTTTTACCCCAGAAAGGAACACCGAACAAACGATTTGAAATTATGCAGTTTGAGAAATACAATGGAATAGCAAGGGAATAAATTAGATCCTTTAAGAGATATTCCACGCTATGATCCATAATACTCAAAATAACATCTTATTGTGGGAAGAAGTGATTATAACCTCCAACTACATTTATAGTTATGGGTTGGCATCAACTTTCGACAACAACATTTACAGGAGTTTGGATTGGAATTATGTCGTCCGTTCGCTACTTATGCATTTGGGTATACATGGCAATTGTGTATCTTGAAGCCACTCAAAGGACAAGGGATTTTTTTTGTGAGAAGTTTGACGTATCATTATGCGATATAGTCTAAAAATGAGCTAGTATTCAGCTTATGATACGTGAAGGATAGTGGTGGTTTAATCACCAAATATCAATTTCCATGAAGACTTTCAATCCGTTTTGGAACCATAGAGAAATATTTTATTTTGAGGAAAAAGATGATTTCGAAGGGAATCTTATATAGTAAGAAAAGGATTTAGGTGAGGAAGAAGGTCCTCTAACAAAGGTGGACTATGATTAGTTTGGTTTGATTCCAAAATCAGTTTTTCATGTACGAAGTGATGGTTCTTTGCGGTTTCGGTCTTTAGTAACAACTCTTCTGGTTTGAAACAAAAATATAGTTTACCGTTAACGAGAGAGGTGAACGACAAAGAGGAAGATGCGACCATGGTTCGACGAAGTACTCTTGAGACGATAGGGGAAAACTTGAAATATTAATTCTTGACATTTCCCCATAGCGAGACAAGTTTGGCTACATGGTCCGACGGTTCGACCTTTTATATTGACCAAGCTCTTGGCGTACATCCATTGGGGGAGTGCCCGAAGGCATGTGTGGTATATCAAGCGCTCAGGAATTGACATTATGTAGGAAATAACAATATCAGTGAAAAGATTCTCACCCAACCAAAAGTTTTAGGTGTATAACACTAGTGGAATTTAATTAGACATAACATTTTTCACCACATTTTTTGGCCTTTAGGGATTATAGCCTAAGGGAACCAAGTTAATATAATTGTTACGATTTCTGTCTATTTTGTGAGGTTGAATTCACTAATTACGATGATACTCAACCTCTCTTTTACACTTATCCTGTAGATTATTTGTCTCATGTTTGCATCGAAGTGCCATCCTTGTGCATTGGTTGCTTGGAGTCGAGGGTGGAACGTGGAGTAAAGGGAGGACAACTAAGACAAGGTGGAGGAGACGAGAAGTTGGCAGGTTTATTCCCTCCTCTTTGGTTGCAATATGCGTGCGTCCATTG